>CM060937.1:319828223-320428223 GCA_030765085.1 Allium cepa | reverse complement strand
AACAAGTATTTACTGCAGTTTATATTCAATAATAAATTAAATAACTATTTTTTTCAAATAAATTTAGAATAGACTGAGATGATGATTCAAAAAACGCCAAACAGTCATAAATAAATTTCTAACCACATCATAAATCAATTAAGAAACATAAGAAATTTTAGAAATTGTGAGTGGGTTAAAACACTCACCTTTGAATTTAAATTGAATTTAAATCCAATTTAAATCCAAAATTAAAACAGTCTCAGAATCCGTCCAAACCTGAGTCAAAATGCCCGGAATTTCAATACGATCCTAGCAGAGAAAACTACGCACGAATCGGACCTCGTATGCAGAAATTAGGCCGGTTAGAACGTAAAAAACCAAAAATTAAAATAAAATAAACCAAAAGGGAGCACCACACACCTGCCGACACATCACGCCAACACAGTTGGCCACACGTACATGTTCACCTCCCAGACTTCGAACTAACCCTAGCATGAACGTGTGTATCAACCGCCAATGCTTCGGAAATTTTCGCCGCTTCCACAGTCGCAACCACCTCGATCAACCACCATCCCCACACTGCCCAAGCCGAGCCGCATCCTCCCTGACCACGGCGCCGATTCCGGTCGCCCTAGGCGACTTGCGACCGCCGCCCTTCTTCAATCAATTCGAGGCGAAAACGCCACCAACCGACCCTATTAACCGCATGGATCGAAAGCCCTAGACTGCCTCTACACAGCAGCAACCCTTGATCGTACCATCACCGATGATTCACCATCAACCCTCAAAAGCACCTACGGACGACCAAAAATAAATCGCCTATTTTAGGTCAAACGACAATCCAAATTGAAAAAGAAATCATTGATTTGATTTGCGTCCGTTGAGAGCTTCAGTAACAACCCGGGGTTTTGTGAAAATTTATGATCGGCATTAAACGATTAAGGTGCTAGCAAATTGTTGTTTGGAGTTTTTATTTTGGGTTGAAATTCTTTTAATAATTTGTGAAGTGTTGGTGGGTTTTGAAAATTGAATCTTGGCCATGCTTTATTTTGGGGTTGTGATACTTATCAAGGGAATAACTGTTCCCTCCTCTCTACTCATTTTCACTTGGCAACCCTAAACCTAAATATACGAGGGAAATGGCGGCCTCTCTTTGTTCTCCTTCCTCTATGGTCTGAAATTAGGGCTTCACGATTTTTCGAATTGGCGTCTCTCGAGATGATTCTCGTTCCTTCGCTTCGTCAATCGGTCGTCTTCGATTTGATTCGGCTAGGGTTTCTTCGATCGATTCTTTGATGCGTGCTCTGGAAAGCAAGGTGAGTAATTTTTATTTACTCACATCTAATTCAAATCGTTGAGGATTTCATGACTTGTTCGAATTCGTGACTTTTGTCGTTTGGGTTATTTGAAGTTGTTAAATTTTTATCTCGGCCATTTGATTTTGTTCGATGTTGATATTTTTCTGACTTGAGTTGATTTTGAGACAGTTGATTTAAGTTGCATTATAAGGTGACTTCGGCTTTGAATTACTTTGCTCACCTCGACTTGACATGATTTGACGATGTTGATTTATTATCACTTGACTTCGACCATGGTGATTTGTGATGATATTCTATTTTCTACTTCGATTTGGGTTTTGAGATTACTATACTTGAATTGTAAAGCCTGTTGTCTGCATTGAACTTGACTACTTCCTGCTGTTGCATGACCTCGGCAGTTATGTCTTGTTCAAAGTTGATACTTGCATTTGACATTGGTCACTTGATTTTGTGAAAGTATGAACTTATTTGATTTTTGCTATATATCATTGTTTTGAAATTGCTACGATGCCTCTGAGCCTGTTTGCATTTCCTATTCTGTGCGGTAGCTGGACTTGAACTTATGTTGACTTCAGCATTTAACTATCTTTGTTCAAAACTGCTGCTTTGATTTTCAGTTGCACTTAGTATCACTTGTTGTACGTCTCCTTGCAGTCAAGTGTGTTTATCCCTATCATGTTTTCAACCTGACTTTATTTTGCAGTTGCCTTCCCTGTCCACTTTAATTCACTATTGCAGTCATGTGTACATTACTCTTATTGGTTGTGCACTGACTTAAGTTGAGCCTTTTTCATACTGCTGGTTCATAGTTGTTGCCAGTTGACACTGTGTACATTGTTGGGTATCTGCATTCGAACTTGACATTTTTGACTCGGCCATTTGTGAGTTTGGTGCTTTGTTCATTTGAGTCATGTTGGCTCTATATTAAACCTGATTTCAGGGATCACCTCTATTTTATGTACTTGAGGCTGTAGCATCGTATGTACACATATGTTGTTCACTTGATCCTTTGCTTTTCACTGATCAATTTGTTATCACTTGCCCTTGTGCACTCGTGTAGCTGATTGCACCTATGGGGTACTGCTTGCATTCTTGTATATGGTAGCAGTGATCGAACTGTTAGCCTTTGGTTAGTAATTTCTGATTCATTATTGACTTTGTGGTATGTTTAGATCCTCTGATTCATTGATGTAGTTGATGCCAGTTTCCTTTGTTTGAGCTCGAGTCTGGTACATTGCATTGATGCATTGTATTCATTTGCATTTGGTCAATTGTATTCATTTATTGTGTGCTGTAGTGCCATATCTTTGGTGCTCTAACCTTCACTCTACCCTTATAGTTTGTACCACTACTTGTTCATAGTGATGTTCACACTGCTGCACTTCCCTGACCTGTTGCAGTGTAACCTTCATGCGAGCCTTTATGCTTTGCATTCGAGTTGAGTTGCTTTGCAGTTGTGTTGAGTCGATAACTTGACCTCTGTAGTCTCGATTTTCTATCATAACTGGGTCTGCATTTTGATATTGTGTAGCCAGTCTGGATCATATATGTTTACTTGAGACTGTTGTACTTGTACATTGATTTGTACATTGAGTTGAATCCAGCTTAAACACTCGGGTTTAACCTTGTGCTCGCGTTGCGATTTTATTTGAATTGCATTTGTGTTGAACCTGACTTTTTCTTGGGTTTGACCCTATGCTCGGTTGTGAACTTTCATTGATCTTTTGGGTACATCATCACTGTAGTGGCAAGGCAGTGCACGCAAGCGTGAACTGCAGCCACACGGTATGGCTTTTATTGATATTCTATTTTGTTTTGATTTATTGATCTTTTGCGTATTCCATAAGCTGTAGTGGCGAGGCAGTACACACGTGCGTGTACTGCAGCCCTACCCGTATTGTTATTTTAATTGATATTTCAATTGTTTGAATTGTTTTGTTTATACAATTCAGTATGTTTTGAATTGTATTTTGATTTGGTTTAATTTGATGATTTTGTTGATATTTAATTATCGTTTTGATAATTAAATTATGAGTTTCTAATTATTTATTTAATAATTAGATTTTGTTGTTAATTGTCGTTTTGGCAATTCTGTTGTTTTCAAAATTATCTTCATTGATAATCTTTTTAATTTGTCTTCGTTGATAATTTGGATTTGCTGATTTGTTGTTTAACACTGTTACATGTTATATTTATCGTTATCTGATTTCTTTATTTAAGGATCGGATAGACGAGATTTATTGTGACTGTTGTCTATTTGTTACTTAATTATTATTGCTTCTGTGCACTAATAACTGGGTTTGAATTAGACTGACCCGTGTATTATTTTTTTTCGAATTTAATACTCGGGTCAGACCGAGTTATTACAGGTGGTAAATATCTTGCTTTGGTTTGCTGCTTGAGCTATGAAGTCTTTTCTTATCTTTTGGAGTAGTTGCTGTCATTTAGTAGTCAGTATATTTATATAGGTTGTTACGTATTCATGTATATTAATCACGATAATGTACTTGTGCATATAACTTCCTGAGTCAACAGTCGTAGTTGTATCATATGTATTGTATCACATGTATTGTAACTGACATCAGTTATTATATATATGAGACATTTTTGTTTTATCTGTGTTCCGCATTTATATTATCTGTGTTATTATTATATTTATTGTCCTAAACTATTATGAACCGTCGTAGTTAGTTTTATACTGGAATTGGGTATGTCGATGGGAGTAAATAAATAAGAGATGAAAAAGAAAAATATAAACCACTCCTATCGAGGTAACCAATACTAGTGTAAGGCCTAACTACGGATGGCCGCTCCTCAACAGCCTTATTCTCCGTGCTAGTTGATGGCATTACACCGTAGTGTCCTTGGCTAGCATGGGTATAGAGGTGGGGCATCACAGCTTCAGATCGATATAAAATTTGACATATTTTGAGGAGGTTTGATTTTGGAGTTTGAAATTTTGAAGTTGAATTTTGAATTTAAACTGGGTTGTGAATTTTAGGATTTGTCTGCCATTGAGAAAAAGAAGCAACAGAAATTTTTGTACATACAGAAATGAGAAATAGAAAGGCTGCTAGGGTTTATAACGATATATATATAAGCAGAACACAATAGAAACAAACGGGCGTGATTGGTTTGGAAAATTGAACGATAACGACACGAAAAGCCCGTTTCGACTCCGAAACGAAAATGGGTCAACCCATATATCAAAATAGATGTTTTAAAATATTTTAAAATCAATGGAACAGGTTTCAGGTCCAAATTCCATCGTATGAAGAAGTTATGCTAAAATCAAATTATTTCAAATCGATTTCAATTGAATTGATTTTTAGGCGTTTCGAGCTCGTACGATCAAATGACAAGTCTGATCATCATGAAACTTGAAATCCTACAATAATTCATCGTTACGGATCCGACGAAACTAGTTTCATCGAAATCCGAGTCAGTGGACAAAATGGCTATATTTCAGTTAAATAAATAAATAAGTATTAAATCAAAATTTTCAAATTCCAATTTCCATAATTAACAAATCTTATCATTTGTGATTTCTTAAACAACTACAATACTCTGAAAAATTTAGATATCAATTCAAAGTAAATTAATTTACCCATTTCCATGTTTAATTTCAATTTTAATACATTCATAAATTATCAATTGAAGTTCCAAAAAATTCCATTTAGTTGATTTTAAATCTTGTTATTCAATCCATTATCATCAAATAGATATAATTAACATTGGTTCATGGTTTATTGCATCAATGTTCTCAAATTTCATTTTAATCTCCATTAACGTAATATTTAAATATTTAATTTCATTTATTTGCAATTAATCCAATTGTTAAATTTAAATTCCAATAAATTAATAAATCTTGATTTTCCATTCTTTTTATTTCCAATTATCATATTATTATAAATAAAATTAACATTACTTCCAAATATTAATCTAATTTACATTAACATAATATTTAATTATATTTGTTGTGATAAATTCCAATTTAATTTAAGATTAAATATATATGTAACTTATAATAATTGCTGCCATTAACTCTCAATCACATTCTTATAAGTTTATCATTTTCAAACCAATATTAGAATTATATAGAGCATTGATTTTATTCAATTACCATTCATTATATATTAATTCATAAATAAATTCAATATTTACGTTTGTATTCTTATATTCAATTTATAGCCTAGTATAACACTTACACTATTTCATTTATTGTAATTTCGTTCAATCTATCAATAATTAGCTTTAATTATCATTGTTACATTTCATTGTAGTATTTTTTACATTATTGCATTACGACTTTCTATTTCTTTCCATATTAAATAACAAGATTCATTAAACTAACAAATTTAATTATCGAAAATTTAAGGGTTGTTACAGAGTTAAAGGAATAACTCATCGGAATGACGAATCGTAGAATTATCAATGTCCTAGACAACGTAGTTGTACACAAAATCGCTGTCTTCTCTCCTTTATCTGTCATCTGCAACTACTCGCTTCCACACTACCTTGAAATCTACAATAGCCACAACACAATTTCCCCTCTTTATCACTACCAAGCCTGCCAGTGACAACAATCATTCCCATCGACGTTGAACTACTCGCGCCCTCCATGTATTGCAAGCAACAACGTCGCGGATCCCCATTCTGTAGCAAGTCTCGTGCGTGACTTCAACTACGACGCCATCACCAAGGCGTTCGCTCGATTCCAGGCTACATCGCACGTCTATGAGCCATTCTTTTCCATGTTCGATTTCTTATTTTAGGATTAAGGATAAGGCTAACAAATGAAATAGAGTGGGGTTATGCAGTCTTGAGATAAGGAAGATTAGAATTGGCTTTGGGCTTTGTGTTGTTTAAGCCCATTTAAATTGAATCAAGATGTTTTCTTTTCTTTTTAAGCAACTTATTTTTATATATATTCAAATTATAATCCAATTAAATTTTGAACCAATTTACACTTTATTTCATGATAAATATATACATCTCGACAATAACACGATCACATTCAATCTAATATCGTTTCACTCTTTTTAATTATCCACTGAACTGGTATAAATAAATTTATTTATCTTCATCAATTTATTGATATTAGTGAATATAAAAAAGAACTCCTTTTCATCTATTTTGATTATATATAATTATTTATACCTTTAAATATTTTATGTTTAACAATAACACTTCATCCAATTTAATATTTCTTCTGAAAATAATTTTTATTAGTTAATTTAATTTGCTAAAACAAAAATCTATTACTAAATAACTTTAAGTAAATAAAATTTTATTTCCAAAATACTAATTATCAAAAAATCAAATTTGAAAACTTTTACCATAATTAAATTTGTTCAATACTAAGACTTCAAAAACATGGTTGTTACACTTATCATTCCAAAAATGCGGGTTGTTATAGGTCACAAGTTGGAAAAGTTCTGAACAAGAAGTTGTGGCGGATTTGATCATGGAGGCCAAGTATATCGCCTTGAACGATCTGCAAAAGAAGTAGTGTGGACAAGCAAATTCATTAAAGATCTAGGAGTGATCTCGAATACTGAAATTTTGATGCTAATGTGTTGTGACAATGATGAGGTAATACAAATTGCTAAGGAACCACTTGCTCGTAAGAAGTCAGGACACGCCTTTCAAGATTCAACGTAATAAGATAGTTTATCAATGATAAAGGTTTAACTATATATAAAGTATATGTTGAATATAACAACATAGATCTATTCACTAAGGCCTTTTCTCGGTCTAATTTGGTAGATTGTCAAAGGTATAGGCATGAAGATCTATGATTGGCCAAGTGCACTTTGGAGATTGACAGTGTAGAGGGTATGGCCTATATGAAATTATGTAATTTATTATGAAACTTAACTCTTATATAAGAATTTGATTCAAAAAAAGGTTTTCTTTGGTTTAATTTGCTATTTTATATGCTGTTATATTATGATATATGTAATGACCCAAATTCATTAAACATATTCAGCTGAAATTCCAAAAATAAGGATACTGACACATCCGTAAAGGTTGTATGATGGACTGTAATAACCAGCACTCTAGTGGGTTTGAATTTTCGATTAATCAAAAACCCAAGTCCACTAAAGTACAGATCATTGATTTGGTATCATGTAAATAAACAAGTAATTGCATATTAAAGCATTATCGATATAACTCACAACGGAATAGTAAAATATAACAAAATACAAAGTTACTGAACAAGATTGACACTTCCAATATCTAGTGTCCCTATTAGTGCCAAGCATGCTTTAGGAAACCAATCCTTCCACCGTTCCCATCTTATTGAAATGTAAATTAAAATAAATCGAGAAGATTTATTAATTTATATAAATGGAAAGAGAATTCTTCCCTGAAAAGTCGAAAATATTTTCAAAGTAACTTTTAAAGTATAAATTAAAAGTTTTAGAAATTGTTTTGAAAAATATTGTTAGAGAAATTATTTGGGAAATGTTTAAATCTTTAAAGTAAAGATTTATTTAGTTGATTATAGAAATGATTATTTTAAAGACTTAATAAAAATCAGATTTAGAAATTGGTTATCTAAATATTTATACCCTATCTACTAATTTTTATTTTAAAGTTAGTTTGGACTTGAAATGTTATATGAGACATTTGTATAATATTTTCATAACTAATATTTAAATAAATGTTTTAAAATAGTTTCTATCTAAATGTTTCCAAGTATATATTTTGGATAAGTGATTTAAAGAATTTTAAAGTACTTGAACTCGGCAGCCTTTCAGTGGTAATAAATAATATCGGGAATCTTATTCCACGAGTGATAATTTGTTTTCAAATGGTTGAAGTGTTAAAAATATATATCTTGCGAAAATATTTTTAAAATAAAAAAATTGGGAAAAATTATTTAAACCTGGTAATTGTTGTGAATGTTGATTGATAGTTAAATAACCGACTATCAATAGTTGCCTTTAAACGACATTAGAATTTCGATGCGGCCGGGGATCGGATTCCAAGTGGATATCCGAAAACCACATTGAACCTTAGTGATTGTGATGGATCTTTTATTTAAGAGATCAACGTGGAATTTGTTGTGATTTTTTTGAAGTCTGATTGAACACTTATTTTTAAAAATAAGCGCTCATTATTCGGATTAGCCGGGAGAGGACTTTGTGTCATATAACCCATTCCGAATAGTGATTCGATGAAATTAATAGCAGTTAAAGACGGTGCTGAAGACCAGATATTTTTGAAAATGAAAGGATTACCTGTCGAATGTCTCTGCACCGAGTTGCTTCGGTATAGAGATTTTATCACCTTTGTGATGCGGATTCCGGACGTGATTTGTGAATATCCGGATTTGCAAGGGCTTATTTGAAGTGCATTCGGTTCTGTTCGATCCCGGAACGGACTTGTATGGATGTGTGTCTAACGTTACACTTTGAGATGTAAAGCTGGTTTCTATCAAATACATTTCTGTTGGTAGCGGAGAATTTATTCTCTTAGCTTAACACCCTTCTCTAAGGCGTACGAGCTCATAGGTTATGTAGTTGATTGTTACTAGTAATGCATTCCCAATTTGGTAACGTGACATACGAAGTGCTGCTGATCATTTGTTGACCAAATCATGACTTTGTGAAAAGTGTAGCTTTGTGGACGAGACCTTATCGGACTTCACATCTCGGAAATGGTCAAAACATGAAAGATGCGGCAAGGTTATGAGGGTCGCGCCCTTTAGGGTATGTCATTTCCTTCTGGAAAAGGGTAGTATCATGGTATGGAGCCCTGATATTTTACCTATGTTGTTGCCGCAAATTTATTATACTTTATGGTTGTTGCTTTGTGGTTGAGGATCCTCGGATAAAGGTCCCGAAGGACCGGGGGATGGCATACTCGAGTAGTAGTTACCTAGTTACAGAGGTAACCCGGCCTTGTGTTGGCAGAGATCCGGGTAGGTTCTCGGGACGTCCCTCCAGAGGCGTACCATGTGGCAGTAGGAAGTTCTTTAGCCTGATTATTTGTCGAAAAGCCAAACTCCAATACGCGCCTTGTACGGTTTTAGTTGTATAACCTGCCATTTACTTATGGTGGTCACCACTGTTTAGATGGTAGTTATAGTAGGCATAGTTCGGAATGTCTATGCTGGCTAAGATTTATATTATACTTTCGAAATGTTTTCTACATTATGCACTAATAATAATATAAAAGGATTTTTGCGTATCAAGCATGTTTGACTATCATAAGGAGAAATCTCCTCCAATTCTGCGTTTGCATTGTGTGTGTGGCGGGAGGCCTTATGGTAGTTTCATTTTCCAAAAGCATAGCGAATTTCTTTTTATTTTCTTTATGGAAATAACTATTTTTAAGATCTCACACCAGTCCTATGACTGACTTGGAGTTTATTGTTCCCTTTCTAAACTCTGGGTGCCCACATTTTTCCACAGGGCAGCCTAGAGTTAGGTTATCAGTTATTCGGGAGTGATGTCAAGAAGTTGCTATGGAGATATGGAGGCAAGCTGGATGGCGAGACGTATTACATACTATGTAGTGTCCGCTGCGTATGGGTTGGTGCAAGTCAAATCTCTATGTAAACAAGTTAAAATAGCTGCCACTGTTGTATTGTGTTGTTGTAAACTCTGATAATGTGATGTATAAACTGATATAGTGTTGTTGTTTAAAGATTATTCATTTATCTATTATATGTTGTTCCGCTGCAAAATGTGAGATTCTGTTTATTGTTTCTGTTCTCCTTCTACCTTCTTCTTCTTCTTTAACCCTAATGGTTCGGTTTTTCTGGCATTCGATTGTTCGGCATTCGATACAGTGGACGTATCGATGTTGATTTTCAAAAGTCGAAAAAATGGAACTATTACAATATATATATATATGCAATTATGGTTTATTTCGGGTAGATATGGCATATCGTACATAGAACTGAGTCGACTAAGTAAAATAAAAGGACATATATGTAATGGATGACAATCGGCATAAACTAGTGTTATATTAAGATGTATAATTTACTAGTCACCAGAACATGTTCCGACCTCCTCATTACAACCCACAAGATAGCTTTAGAGGGACAAGTACCGATGTATCTGTAAATTTCTTTTCACACCTTTAAAAATAAAACAATATTTATTTTTGAAACAAATTTCCCTTTCTTTTATAAAATTCCCATTGTGAATTCTTAAATCTTCAAATATTCACAGGTATACGATTTTTTAAATCGATTTCTCAAATATTCATTTTCAGCACCGTATTAAATTCTAAATTGATTTCCAGATTTTTTTTTCAAATACCATATCAATTTCCAAAATTGATTTCTAAATTTATTTCAACATCGAATTTATTATCTTTTGAAACAAATTCCTTCTTTTAAATTTATTCAATTTTCTAAAATTAATTTACTGTAAATTTTCTACTAAATTTCAAAAATCAAATTTTATCTATCTCTGGTATCCTACGATACCAAAAATATATTCGACTAAATTTTAGCCTTCAACAGTTTCAATCACAAATAGTCACACATAGATTATAAAAAATCAACAAACAATATTGAAACTAATTCAAATATTTGAGGAATCCAGTTGGATCCCTCCAACCTGTTTTTCCTGCATCCACAGATTTTAGCACAACAATTAAATACCAATTCCACTTCGAGGTGGAATATCGCGGTATATGGAATTTTATAAAATACCATCTGCTATTATGCGGCGCATAGGGTCTCATCCGCTGTATAATGCAGGAAATCAACAACTCCAATATATACTATATACCACTATATATATAATATCATCCAGTGAATAATTATTATAAATCAATCATCCAAGCACAAATTCAATCAATTTTAAATCTAACTATTTAAAATCAACTTGAAATTCCAATTTAAACTTGAGTGAGAAGATCTCACCTTTAACAATGCATGCAATCCATTTTCCATTCCAGTTTGTTTTTCACGATCTTTAAACCTTGTATAAACAATTATATAGTTTTATTAATATTCGAAATAAATCGAATAATTCAATTTACCATTTTACAAATTTTAATTCAACTAATAGTTTAATTTAAACTTTTCTTTTAATAATTCTTAGTAACCAAAATAAGTTTATTAAATAAATAAATAAATCCCATATACATATTTTAAAAAAACTAGTAGATCTAAAATGAATATAGGTGTGTGTGAATATATATATATATATATATATATATATATATTTAAAAGAAACCATACTGATTTTAAAAGATCAAATTTTGAATAACATAATTTACTGTTTTAAAATTCTAGTTAAAATATCAACTAATCCCCTAATTTAAACTAATCATTCATCAAAAATTTAATTAATCTTACTGTTGATTTCTGCACATTTTTATATGGAGTATCAATTTTTTTTAAAATTGAAAAGAATAAATCGAGCATACCTCTGCTCGAACCAAAACCCCTGTCGAAGTTGAGCACGCAACCCAAACAAGACATGTTTCGACAGCGCCATCACCGTCCAAACATACGTCTTCCGCCTTTAACTCGAGCTCCGCCCACTCTTTGTTTACTAACCCAAGGTCGCCGTGAGGACTTGAATAGGTATAATCATGAACCCTAGTTCGCGCTTCCACCTGTCGACAATCGCGCACCCACCCATTCGCCTCATTGTCAATCTCATGAACATTCAGCCTCCGTGCTTCAATCGATTCGACGCCCCCCAGTAACCGTGCCCTCCTTGAGTTCGTGCGATCCCGAAATAGCTTGTAACATCCCAAAATTTATTAATTTAAATTTGGTAGCTTGTTTGAACTTTTGAAATTTAATTTGAAAAGTTTCAAAAGAAATAAAATATTATTAATATTAAATATTGCAAAGATATATGGATAGAAATAAAATATTTAGCAGATTAAGCTTTAAATAGATAATAATAAAAAATTAGAAAAACAAGAATTTGTGTTAAACCATAAAATAAAATATATGTTATAAATTAAATGTTGATAGTTAAACTTTGAATAGAAATAAAATTTAGAATTTATGTTAGCAATAAGATTTTATGGTTATATGGCAACATAAGATAAATACATATCAATAATTATGACAATTTTTAAATTAAGCACAAGGGTGTAAAATAAAACAAGACAAGAATGAAAGTATGTTGTTGTAATTTTATATGAGCAAAGCAAACCAATACAAATAACTAACACAATTTCTTTTATTTAGCAAAGCAAACCAAACAAGTGTGTATGAATATTATACAAGCCAGGAGATAATGAAACATAAAATCTGCAAACAAAACAAAAATGTGCTTACAAAAAGAAAATAGGATTACATGTAAACAAAAAAGGGAACAAAGGCATTAAATGCCTTCTTCTCGGCATAAAAAAAAGAAGTCATTTCGAAATAGAAGAAATCATTTCAGCCTCCAATTTAAAGGAAAATATCTCTGGTCAATGAGAAAATAAACTCTGACCAAAAGAAAAATCTTGCACCAGTAAACACCTACCAGAACAAACTGTTTCCTTTATATATACACATCCATATTTGTTTCATTTCGTTCATCAAAATATATAGTAAACTAGAAAATATAAACATCACTATTCTTATAAACTCAAGATCATTCAACAAAACAAAACAGAAAAAGTTTAAAGGCAGATCATCTGCAGGGTTTCAAAACAAAAGGCAGTTCTCTATTTCAAAGAAAATTTCAAGTGAGTAAACAACTGTTTCAAAAATTTGAAATTGTATGTTTGATTCATGAATAACTTATGTTTGTTGTATATTTTAAACTAAGGAGTTTTTGTGTAATTCTGTTGCACAGAGAATATCTTGTTATGGTTTGTTCTCCTGTATTTTTGGTTTCAGAGCAAAGTGAATTAGGAAAAAAAATCTAATAAAACTTCATACAAACATTTTTAACTTAGGATTTTTAAATAACATAAGTTTGTTTAAACTTGAAACATAGCCTAAAATTTGTTTAAAGCTTAAAGTGAAGTGTGACTCTGTAACTTTCGATTTTACAGTAAAACGCAAATTTTTGGATAAATTCGAATGTTGTTAAATATTGATTTGATTATATAGTTTGAATCAACATTCAAAAACAAGATTTTTAAAACAAAATTGGTGATTTTTAGTGAAGCATTTTAAGTGCAGTTTCAAGTTGAACCGAAAATGTTTTTTCGGCCATTGCCGTCGATCAAGGAATTTTTGGATGTTACAATTTTGCTTGAAGTTGTTTGAACATTGATGATCTCAGGAAAATTATCAAATAATTTTTCTATTGCATAAATTGGAGGTACGAGTTCAATTTAGGGTTAAAGCTCGAGTTTTGGACGTGTTCAGTGGAAATATGATAGCGTTCTCTTAGAGTGATTGAGCGGCACGAAATTGAGAGGGAGCGTAGAGTGGGGTGTCAGCAACATAAAGCCAGAGTCGTGGATTTTCTGGCGAACGGCGCGAGGGGGACGAAGCGTTTTCGTGTTGGTGAGTTCGAGTTACAGTTCGAACGAAAGGCTAAATTTCGTTCTCGAGTGTTTGGCTTCGAATCGAACTTCGATTTCGAGTATAAGGATAATTCGCGACTTGCCGGAGGTCGTGACGTTCAACGAAGCGGCGGCGCGATGCCGTGCACATGCACGACGTCGATTCTGTATCAGGAGGTTTGAGCTTGGGGGGAACTCGAAGGAACGCTCGAGTAGGAGATGGGTTGGCTCGAGTTTCTCGTGGAGTTGATTCAGCAGTGGTTTAAGTTTAAACTTAGCTAGAGAAAAAAGAAGAAGAAATGAACGAGAGGAGGAGAGGAAGAACTAGGGGAGAGGAAGAGAGAAACCCGAGTGAATACTCGAGTCAAACCTGGGGTAATCTCGGGTTGTTTCAGAAAGGGGTTAAGTCTTATAAATTTAAAGTTAAAAATGTTAAACAATTCTTAGTGTTAACAAAGTAATTAATGTTTAACTGTTTTGAGTTAAGAACTTATTTCAAGTTTAATTAACCAAGCAAATACTTAACAATGTTTTAAAATCTAATTAATACTTTAACTAAATAATTAATTTAAGATAAGTATCAAAGTTAATTAACATTAAAGCTTTTTGTAATTGTAATAAATTCATTTTAAAATAATTGAGGAAGATTCTAAAATATTAATTAAGATAAATAATTATTATTAATTAATTGTTTGAAAAGGGTAATTAAGAATGATTAATTTGGTTAATTAACAATTAAGTGTCTAATTTATTTATAATTAAGAATTGTTATTAGATAATTTAAGTTGATTAATTTATAACTAGTAGTTAATTAGGGTAATTAATTAAGGAATAATTAATTAATAAAGTTGATTAAAATCTAATTTATTTATTTATCATTAAGATAATTACTCATTCATTTAAGTTAATCCATAAAACATAGTTATGTGGTTAATTCATTTAAACCACACCCACCTTAATTGAAAAATAATTAACTATTGTTGTGCACTAGATTGATATTTATGTTGTGGTCATGATTCTGTGTGATGTGAATTACTCTGTGCTGAACTATGATTTATAATTTTATTTTGTAATGATGTGAAAACCCCTTTACCTATAAAACGGCGTTTAAACTTCGATGCGACAGGGAATCAGATACCAGTTGGTTATCCGAAACCCACATCGAACACTGAATGTGAATCTTTGTGATTAATACATCCACTTGTTTTAAAATTAAACGCTCACTATTCGGTTTAGCCGGGAGAGGACCTTTGTGTCATATAACCCATTCTGATTAGTCATACGTCGAAATGAATATCATTTGAAGATGGCGGTGAAGATCGGGTGTCTTCGAAAACGATAGGATAACCTATCGAATGTCTCTGCACTGAGTTGCTCCGGTATAGAGACCTCCATATGTGATGGGGAGTCCGATCGGGATAGTAGATAACCGGATTTGCAAGGGCTTCTCCCTTTATTGGACGAAGTTCCTTCGGTTCTATTCGAACCCGGAACAGACTTGTATGGTTGTATGTCTGACACTACACTTTGAGATATAAAGCAGACTTCTTTCAAATAAATATCTGTTGGTGGCGGAGAATTATTCTCTTAGCTTAACACCCTTCTCTGAGACGTACGAGCTCAGAGGTTATGTAGTTGAAGGTTATCAGCGATATACTCCCAATTTGGTAGTGTGGCATGCTAAATGTTGATGTGTGTTGATGATCATTTGTTGATCAATTGTGATCAAAGCATGGCTTTCGTATAAAGCGTAGCTTTATGGACGAGACCTCATCGAACCTCACAACCCGAAAATGGTCGAAACAGGAAAGATGCGGCAAGGTTATGAGGGTCGCGCCCTTTAGGGTATGTCATTTCCTTATGGAAAAAGGTGATTCCATGGTATGGAGCCCAGATATTTACCTATGTGGTTGCTTCAATCTCATTTACTGTGTGGTTGTTGCTTTGTGGTAGAGGGCCCCCGGATAAAGGTCGCAAACAACCGAGGAGTGGCATACTCAAGTAGTAGTTACCTAGTTACAGAGGTAACCCGGCCTTGTGTTGGCAGAGAGCTGGTTAAGTTCTCGGTCTGTCCCTCCAGAGGCGTACCCATGTGGCAGTAGGAAGTTCCTTAGCCTGATCATTTGTTGGAAATCCAAAGAAACAATACGAGCCCTGTACGGTTTTAGTTGTATAACCTGCCATGCAGCGTAGCAGTAACCTGCCACAAAACATGGTAGCTATAGCAGGCATATAATAATGGTTGTATGCTGGCTAAGATTAATATTATACTTTCGAAATGGTTTTCCACACTATGCACTAGTAATAATATCAAAGAATTTTCTCGTATCAAGCATATTTCACTATCATAAGAAGAAATGTCCTCTAATTCTGCGATTGCATTGTGTGTGTGGCAGAAGGTCTTATGATAGTTTCATTGTCCAAAAGCATAACGAATTTTCTTTTATAAATCTTGTTTTATTTAAAACCAACTGTTTTGGTTTACTCATACCAGTCCCATGACTGACCCGAAGTTTATTGTTTCTTTTCTAAACTATGGGTGTCCATAATTTCTACACGGGCAGCCTAGTAGCAGGTTTCCGTGTTCTGGTGTTAGCAGCATTTTGGAGCTTTTACTTTGGAGATATTTTAGATGCTTTGGATATCAAGGTGCTTAGTTTTTGGAAGTTCGCTATTGCTCCATTTCTTTGAAGACTTTTTGGCATATGATTGCTTGTTGTTCTATTGTGATGTTCTATTTGGAGTTGTGATATATGTATAAAAATAATCTGATGTAGTAATGGATATTATGATGATGTTGTATCTATGAGGTAATGCATGATATTCATTTTGTTTTCGCTTTTTTATATTCATATGATGTTGTTATAAGCTCCATCCGACTGGAGTTTGATGTTTGAATTTTTGGCAGTCAAATACAAGTGAGGTATTTAGTGTCAATTTTCGAACCTTGAATTTCGGATCGTGACAAAGTGGTATCAGAGCTAAAGGTTGAGTAAGAACTTTAGCTACGGAGTATAACACATTAGATAGCTCATTAGAGATAGGGTGAAGTATACCCTAGAATGAGTATAACCAAGACCGAAACTCCAAATTTTCTTAGTCTATTTCCTTTAACTGCTGCTATTCCTTAAGATATCTCGTCCGAATGTCTAAACCAATTTTCTTACTAATTACTGATAGTAAGAATGAGCAGACGAAGAGGAAGAGATAGGGGTCAAGGAAATGCCACAGCACCTAGTCAAGTTCCTCCAGCAGTAGAAGCAGCTTTATCTATTCCGAATCAGCCGAATCTGGCTGATTTATATAAGAACTTCTCAAGGCTTGGTGGTAAGCCGTTCAGCGACAAGGAATCGATTGTTTGAGGCCCAAGCATGGATTAGATCATGTGAAAGAATCTTTAGAGGGCTAAAGTTGCAAGACGATCAGATGCGACTCATAGCTTCTTGGCAACTTCAAGAAGAAGCCTTATCCTGGTGGGAGACAATCACTGCAAATAAGCCAGAAGACGAGTTTACTTGGGGAGATTTAAAGAATTATTTGAGAAGCACTATATGCCATCAGCAGGAATTTCTCGAATGTACCAGGAATTCATGGACTTAAAGCAGGGGAGTTTGTCATTCGAGGAGTATCTAAATAAATTCAATGAATTGTCTCGATTCGGTCTAGAATTGGTGAACACACCTTTGAAGAAGAATGAAAGATTCATTCGTGGGATGAATAAGGAGTTCCACGAAAGGATGACTGGCCACGTCAAAGAATCCTTTTCAGATTTGGTTGATATGGGGTACAGATATGCTACACTTGATATGCAAGAAGCCCCGGTGGAGAAAGGAAATTCGAGCAATCGAAATTGGAAGAAGAGGAAATTTGGAGGCAAGAAACCATGGCAGGGTAAGGAGAAAAAGAAGAGCAATTGTAACAACCCAGAACTTTGAATAATTTAAATTGAAAATATTTAATTAATTTTAAATATTTGAATGATGGTTTGAACTGAATTCCAAATTTTCATAATAAATTGGCGATTAAATTATAAAATTTAATCTATTGAAAGTGAATAAAAATTTGAATCTTCAATTTTAAGCCAATTAAAAATATTTCAAAGGCTTATAAAATTTATATTGATAATATTGAAGATAATAGAAGCTTCAGATTTGAAATTAATAGTGAATTGTTCAGTTTTGAATTTATATCATTTAAATCGATATTTAAAAATAGTCATTTTTCATACAGTCTCTGAATTCGACGAAACCAGTTCCATTGGGTCCGTAATATCGAATTATTACTGGATTTCAAATTTCATATTTTTCGGAGTTTATATGTGAGCACGCGATGTGTAAACGCATTGAAATCAAAACAAATTCAATTCAAATTTTAAATTTTAAAGTTTGTCAACTCAGCCATCCTACTCCTGAGCAAGCAGACCTACTCTCTGCTAAACCACGTTCTCTCTGTTTATCGCGTACGTTTGTCTCCCCATTGCTCTACAAATCTCACGCGAGTCAAAAGAAATGGCAGAAGAAAAACTCTCATTCAACAACAAATTCTCGTTTGAAATAATATCATGGCCGCAAGCTATTTCCTCCCTTATATTCAAAATTAAATGCCAAACGTTTAATCTCAGCAAATAAAAAAAAATATAATGGGCGCGTGTGGTGCAATTCGAATCATGGGAGCTCGGCATCGTCGAACGCGGAAGGTTGGTGGCGCGATTCCTCAAGGCAGCGACATCGGCTAGGGCTCACGCATGAGCTTCGAGTTCGGTGATGTTCTTGGAATCGTGATTATGTGAAGGGGGGGTTTTGGCCTTGGGGTTAGGTCGCGCTGGCAGTGGAGGCAGGGGTTGCGGCGGCGGCTACGATCTGAGGTGGCGCGCGTTTGATTAGGGGTCGCGACTTGGAGGGGAGATGGCTGCAGCTTCGTGTCGCGGCGTAAATGGAGGCGTGGCGGCAGATCTAGGGCAAGTTGTCGCGGCCATGGGCGGTGGCGCTCGCGCATAGGTGGGGAAATCATCGGCATTGACGATCGCGTGGAGGCTCGAGCACGGTGGAGCCTCGAAGGCGGCGGCGACAGCAGCGTGGGCGTTCACGTGTCGGCGACGATGGCCAGTAAGGTATATTTTGTTTTGGTTAAATAAAAAAAAATGCAGTGAGATTTTAAATGCAGAACAGTTTGGAAAAAAAATTAACAGTGTTTGGTTTTTGAAGTAAACATATTTATACCTAAATTAGATGCTCCTGTTACAATCAGAAATATGAGTCAGTAAGGTATTGATTTTGTTTTAACAATTTAGTTAATTCAAAATTTAAATTTGCAGTATTCGTTTAATTTAAAAAAAAGGTGATATATATGTAGGTTGCAGAGAAAAAAAAAGTAATACAGTAAATGGTAAAACAGAAAAAATTGGGAGGTTTTGAAATTCGAAATTTTAAATGTTAAAGAAATTTTTATAAGTAAAAAGGTTTGAAATATGTATATAAAAATGAGATTTAGTTAAAGAAACAGGAAAGTTAGTTGAAAATTAAAATGATAGTTAAATAAATTAATTTACAGGAAATTGATTTAAAATAAAGATATTGATTTAAAGTAAAATAATTAAGTAAAATAATTTTATTAAAGGAGAATTTGGTTTAAAACGAAACTATCAGAATTAAACAATTAAAAACGGAAATTGGTTATTTAATTGGTTCGAATATTTATTAATTTGTATAATATTTATACAAGGTATAAATCAAGAAAATCGAGAAATAGATGGAAATGGACTGCAAAATAAAAGCAAAGGTGAGAACTTCTCACTCAAAAGGGTTTGTTAAATTTTAAATAGTTATATTTAAAATTTGTTGATTGATTGATTGATTGCTTGATTGTGATATTAGATATTTTAGCATATATCTATATATAGCAATATATATATATATATTGGCATATGTATATATTGCAGTTGATTGATTTCCCGCATTGTATAGCGGATGAGACCCTATTGCGCCGTTAGTAAGCGGATAATATTTTATAAAATCCCATATACCGCGATATTCCACCTCGAAGTGGAATGGGTATTGTGCTAACTCTTTGGATGCAGGGAAACAGGTTGGAGGGATCCAACTGGATTCCTCACAAATATTTATTTGATTATAAATATTGTGATGATTGTGATTATCATATCGATATATGATATTTGTTGCCATGATTGACTGTTGGATGCTGTTGCATCATCGGATTCATTTTTAAAGTTAAAAATAACGATTTTTATTTTTAAAAGGGTTTTAAAGGGATTTTTTCCAAAATATATGTTTTATTTAATTTTTGAATTGATTCACTTTAAAATAAATAAACGTATAAGTTTTTATGTTATAAAAATTAATACTTTTATAAGATATAACCCAAAAGGAAAATTTTAAAATAAATAGATTTATAAAATAGTTAAATTTGGATTTTTAATAATTATCATAAATAGTTATATAAGAGATTTTAAAATTTATATTTATAAATAAAAAAATATTGGAATTATAAAACAAGTTGATGAAGTGTTAAGTTGATGTATAAAAATGAATTTCATTGAAGTTTATAAATTTATAAACTGTAAAAGTTATAAAAAAAGGAATAGATATCGAAAAAAAAGGATTTATAAGAAATTAACTTATAAAACTAGGGTTTGGGCATTCAAATGGGATATTTATAGAAATTGTAAATAAAGGAGATTTTATAAATAGAAATTGTTATAAAATATATAAAGAATCTTATAAGCAATAAGATTTAAAAATTTGTGAAGTTCAAAGGAACGATTTGGTAAATAAATAATATTATAAGTATTCAACTTATAATATAGATTTTGGTTTATAATTGGGTTATATAAATTAAATTGGATTTAATAAAAGAGATTGGTAAATTGAAGTTTATAAATAGGAATAGAATTTATAGACATTGTTTATAAATTCGAAAATCAATTGAATTTGATAAAATTTAATATTGAAATTTATTAAAGGAAATATATTCACGATTTTAAACAGTGAATATATTATTAAAGAAAATGGATACATTTTTGGAAAGAAATGTTTTTAAATGGAATTTAAAACGATTAAAGGTGTTTTAAAATGCATTAAGTATCGAATACATAGATTTCAACCTTTATTGTTGAAATAGACGTTTTCGAGAAATAAAAGGGAATGGAAACATAGATTTCAACATTTATTGTTGAAATAGATGTTTTCGAGAAAATAAGGAAATAATGGACTATAACACTGTTGTTATAGTAAATAATTTCCGAAAGGAAATATTTTATATAGTATTGGGATTTATATATCTATTTTAAATTTCAAATCCCTATACTAGTGATTTTGGGTCGTCGTAACAATGTTTTACGCAACATTCGTTTTGACCCAAATAAATGTGAATAAGAGAATGTTTTCCTTAAAGAATGAAAAATATACTTAACTATGGTTTAAGTATATTGAATATTTTCAAATTGTGAAAATAAATAATATTTGTGAATCACTTACTTTTAAATAAGTATGGGATTGCTTTTCCAATATGAAATGAAATGTTTTTAAGGATTTATCTTTTTGAAGATAAATTGGAATTGAATATTTGAAATCTATTGAAAACCGTAGATCAGTAGATATTTTGAAATATAAATTCACTATGGAATTTATAAATGGAAATGGAAAATTTGTTTTCAAAATAAACATTGTTTATTTTTGAAGTATGGAAAATTTTATATCTTGTAAAGATATTTTTAGGGAAATAAATAATTTGGAAAATTATTTGAAATCTGATGATGTGGCGCATCTTTATTGATAGTTAAATAACCGACTATCAATATTTACCTTTAAATTGGTATTTGTTGTGATTGTTTGAATTGGATGCCACACTTATTTTTAAAATAAGCGCTCACTATTCGGGTTAACCGGGAAAGGACCATGGGGTCGTATAACCCATTCCGAATAGTGATACGTCGTTATGAATTGCATTTGAAGACCGGTGTTGAAGACCGGATATTTATGAAAATGGATGGATTACCGTCGAGTTACTCTGCATCGGCTGATCTCTGGTACAGAGGTTTTATCACCCTTAGTGACGGGAAGTCCGGACGTGATTAAGGAATATCCGGATTGCAAGGACTTCTTTGGAAGTGCCTTCGGTTCTGTTCGATCCCGGAACAGACTTGTATGGATTGTATGTCTGACATTACAAGTTGAGATATAAAGCTGATTTCTTTCAAATATATTTCGGTTGGTGGCGGAGAATTTATTCTTTTAGCTTAACACCCTTCTCTGAGACGTACGAGCTCAGAGGTTATATAGTTGAAGGTCATTAATGATATACTCCCAATTTTGGTAGTGTGATATACTAAGTGTTGCTGTGAAATGATCGTTGAATGATCATTTGTGATAGGATCATTTGTTTGATCGTCTATCTTGATGATCATTGCTTTGATCATTTGTTGACCCAAAGCACTGCTTTTGTAAAGCGTGGCTTTGTGGACGAGACTTCATCGAGCCTCACACCCAGGAAATGGTCAAAACAGGAAAGATGCGGCAAGGTTATTGGGGGTAGCACCCCTTTAGTGTATGTCATTCCTTCTGGATAGAGGTGGTATCATGGTATGGAGCCCAGATACTTAACCTATGTGGTTACTGCAAATTTATTACTTTGTGGTTGTTGGAAATCGGGGATCCTCGGATAGATCGGTTACGATCGGGGAATTACATATTCGTGTCAGTTGTTACCCAGTTAGGGGTAACCCGGCCTTGTGTTGGCAGAGATCCGGTTAGGTTCTCGGGACGTCATTCCAGAGGCGTTTCCATGTGGCAATGGGAAGTTCCTTGGCCTGACCATTTGTTGGAAATCCAAAGAAACAATACGAGCCTTGTACGGTTTTAGTTGTATTACCTGCTATGGAATGTGGCGGTAACCTGCTATTGAACATAGTAGCTATAGTAGGCATAAGTGCGGAATGCCTATGCTGGCTAAGATTTATATCTTTACTTTCTAAATTGTTTCTACACTATGCACTAATAATAATATCAAAAAGGATTTGATTTTATGCGTAGTAAGCATCTTTGACTATCATATGGAGAAATCTCCTCCGATTCTGCGTTTGCATTGTGTGTGTGTGCGGGAGGCCTTATGGTAGTCTCATTTTCTAAAAAGCATTGCGAATTTATTTAAAAATTATCCTATTCTTTGTTTTTAAGATAAATAACTGTTTTAAGTTCTCACACCAGTCACATGACTGACCTGGAGTTTATTGTTCCCTTCCTAAACTCTGGGTGCCCACCAATTTCCACACGGGCAGTCTAGAGTTAGGTTATCAGGTCATTCTGGATTCAGGTGTTGCTACAGATATCTGGAGGCGAGCTGGATGGCGTAGCATGTTATCTATTGTATATAGTATTTCTTTTCCGCTGTCTGTTTGTTGTTGTACACTCTGATAATGAATGTAATGTGATGTAATGTATAAAATGTATAGTTCTTTGTTTTAAAGATTATTCATTTATTTATTATATGTTGTTCTGCTGTGGTTGTGAGATTCTGATATTGTTCTGTTGTTCTTTCTGTTTTGTGTCCTGTTTCTCTCTTTTTCTCTCTTCTTCTACCTCTTTCTTCTTCTTCAACCATAAAGATTCGAAAGTTTGTTCCCCTTTGGCTGGATTGTTGTGGAATGTTGCCAGCTCAAAGGAGTACGGATTTTCGGGCCTTTACAAGTGGTATCAGAGCATATGGTTAAGCGACAACCATGGCTCTGTTGGGTATTACTCATTAGAGATAGAGTCAGCAGTACTCTAGAATGAGTTTGAGTGTAATAATAGATATGAGTGCGTATTTGTTAGTGAATATAAAATTGTTTTATATTATGATGATTGGTTTGTTGAGTGGTATATGAACCTTCATCGGCGCAGCCTCGAAACTGAATCGAAGGGGTTTCTAAACACTTGAATAGAACAATTCGACACAATATTGTTTTAAAACTGGGTAGATGAAATAATTTTACCTTGACTATATTTTATATATAAAGAATAATTTTTCAGAAATTAGTAAAAGTGTATATAAATTGATTGTTAGGTTGTTTGCATAAATTAAATCAAAACAACAATGGTAAAGGAAATGAATTGTATAAACAAATGAATTATAAGTATGAAATTATAATTAAAATGGTTTACAATTGTGAAATAATCTTGTATATGGAAGTGAAACTAAATGAAAAGATTTATAAAGGTGATTTATAAATAAAAAGAAAGATTTTAACTTTGGAAAAGTTGAAACAAATGTGAATAAGCACAATAAAATTTAACTATAGAAAGTTAAATAAATAGAATTGGATTTCTAAGTGGAACTTAACTTAAGTTAAACAAATGATGTTTGAAAAAGAATATAACTTAAGTGAAGTTGAATGAAATTGATTTTGGTATCGAAGTAAAATAATCAAGTGAATTAAATGATGTGAACTTGAGTTATATACATGAAATTCAACTTAAAATGTTAAATGAATTGACAATTGAATTGATAAGAAAAATTGAATGTAAATCGATTAAATGTAAAAAATTGAATAAATTGGAAGTTGAATAAATAAATTGAATGGAAGTCAATTTAATATTTAACCAAATTGAATATAAAGAAGAGTAAATAAATTTGGTTGTGTGGTGTATACATTGATTGTTAGTTGATTATATAAAATTCATTAAGTGATAATGAAATTGAATTGGCGAAGTTGAAAGTTATGAAATTAAATTCAAATTGGAAGTAAATGAATTTGAATAGAATTGATTTGGATTGAATTGAAGTAAAATTAACTTGATAATTTATTTATTTGTGAAATAATTTCAAATGGAATGAATATGAATATGGAATGTAAATAAAATTGAATCGAATAATTATAAATGAAAGATGAATTAAAATTCGTATGGGAATTAAAATGAGTTCGTAAATGAAACTAATTTAAAATAGTGATACGAATTAGTTGTAAATGAAGCTAATCAATAAAAGTTCAATATTCAGAGGAAATTAAATTTGAATAGAATTAAAATTGTGAATTGAATTCAAATGAAATTTGAAATGCAAAATTGATTGAAATGCTAAATTTAATAAGAATAAATATGTAACTTCAATAGTGAAGTAAAAATGGTATAAGAAGTATATATTGAATATTTTGTAATGGAATATGCAAAATGATTTGAATGTTGGAATTGGATACTACTACTAGCAGGTTATACAGGTATATTAAAGGAAATGGGAATGGGATTTTGATTTCAAAGATAAAAATTGAATTGCTCGACAAAAAGGTACGTATTTCAATTTCAGAATGAGATTTGATGATTTTCTTCTCCAGCCACTTGGCTTTCTCTTTTCTTTTTGATTCTGAGGGGCCGTGGTGCCATTTTGTAGTCGTACCGATCGAGCCGCGCAAAGGAAACGCTGGCGAAATTTTTCGAAAATTTCGGGTGTTAGAAAATTTTTGAGAAATTTTGAAAGTTTAAAATTTGAATTTGAATTTAAATTTAAATTTTGAAGTAAATAATGTTGTTTGAAACTTGTAAGTGAAGTTGGAAAGCTAATTGGAATGAGAATGAATCTTTAATAAAAAGATTTAGGTTAGAAAGTTGATAAAACTATTTGAATGGTGAAAAATAATAAACGATTTAGGATCATTCTTCCTAACTTGCAATTTCGGGACGAAATTCTTTTAAGAGGGGAAGATTGTAACGACCCAGAACTTTGAATAATTTAAATTGAAAATATTTAATTAATTTTAAATATTTGAATGATGGTTTGAACTGAATTCCAAATTTTCATAATAAATTGGCGATTAAATTATAAAATTTAATCTATTGAAAGTGAATAAAAATTTGAATCTTCAATTTTAAGCCAATTAAAAATATTTCAAAGGCTTATAAAATTTATATTGATAATATTGAAGATAATAGAAGATTCAGATTTGAAATTAATAGTGAATTGTTCAGTTTTCAATTTATATCGTTTAAATCGATATTTAAAAATAGTCATTTTTCATACAGTCTCGGAATTCGACGAAACTAGTTCCATTGGGTCCGTAATATCGAATTATTACTGGATTTCAAATTTCGTATTTTTCGGAGTTTATATGTGAGCATGCGACGTGTAAACGCATTGAAATCAAAACAAATTCAATTCAAATTTTAAATTTTAAAGTTTGTCAACTCAGCCATCCTACTCCTGAGCAAGCAGACCTACTCTCTGCTAAACCACGTTCTCTCTGTTTATCGCGTACGTTTGTCTCCCCATTGCTCTAAAAATCTCACGCGAGTCAAAAGAAATGGCAGAAGAAAAACTCTCATTCAACAACAAATTCTCGTTTGAAATAATATCATGGCCGCAAGCTATTTCCTCCCTTCTATTCAAAATTAAATGCCAAACGTTTAATCTCAGCAAATAAAAAAAAATATAATGGGCGCGTGTGGTGCGATTCGAATCATGGGAGCTCGGCATCGTCGAACGTGGAAGGTTGGTGGCGCGACTCCTCAAGGCAGCGGCATCGGCTAGGGCTCGCGCATGAGCTTCGAGTTCGGTGATGTTCTTGGAATCGTGATTTGGTGAAGGGGGGGGAGTTTGGCCTTGGGGTTAGGTCGCGATGGCAGTGGAGGCAGGGGTTGCGGCGGCGGCTACGATCTGAGGTGGCGCCCGTTTGATTAGGGGTCGCGACTTGGAGGGGAGATGGCTGCAGCTTCGTGTCGCGGCGTAAATGGAGGCGTGGCGGCAGATCTAGGGCAAGTTGTCGCGGCCATGGGCGGTGGCGCTCGCGCGTAAGGGGGGAAATCATCGGCATTGACGATCGCGTGGAGGCTCGAGCACGGTGGAGCCTCGAAGGCGGCGGCGACAGCAGCGTGGGCGTTCACGTGTCGGCGACGATGGCCAGTAAGGTATATGTGATGACCGCCCATGACTCCCGCACGTAAACAAGGGAATGGTGCGCTGAAGGTGTACCAGGCAGCCATGGGTGACCGTCAAGGTAGAATAAACATCGCAGAATCTATCGTACAACTCACAGCGCATGGATAAAGTACAATAGAGAAATATAATATAGTGAAGCTCCATAGAACAGGACATCATCATATAAGCATCATAATAGTTTTATACAAACATATGAATCATCCATACATCAAAGCCTCACTACATAACACTCAATCAAATACAGCAGCGGAATATCCAGTACATATAATAAGAAATAATATGCAAAAGCCTCCTGCTCGTCTTCGTCGTTATCAGCGTAAACCTCCATGAACAGTACCTGTCACCTGCTACCTAGTCTGCCCATCCCAACATGGATGAACAGCCCAAGGTAATAAGAGGAGACATAAAACCTTGAGTCAGACAAAGTCTTAGTGAGCAGTAAATCAACTATCAAACATACCAAAAGAGTATAAGGGATAAAAGGAATAGGAACCAAACCATCCCACTCCACCTCTTTCTATAGTGATAGCCCCCAGACTCACACTAAAGAGAAGCAAACAATTAAGGTAAAGCAATAATCACTCGAGTCAAGGTCGATGTTTTCCAAATACAAACCCCCAAGGCCTAAACCAAGATCAGATAAGCACCTAGGAAACACCGCTCTTGAGACCGAATGATGATACAACCCAACGTCCAAACATCCATGACTCTGGCTATCACTGTTAACCTTGCTTCGAAATCACCGTTAATTGAATGACCGGCTCCTTCCTGAGCCATCTATCAAGGGCTAATGGTAACCCCGGTTCTAGACATAACTCCGCACGTCATCATGACCCGTGCCTAGGAATTTTCGCAACTACCCAGAGTACTCGACCACCTACCTGTAGTCTTTAGGGTACCCAGACCACCTACCTGTAGTCTTTAGGGCAACTCTTGTACTCTTGCTTTGAGTCTGCTAGAACCTTCAACAGCGATGAAATCCAAGCCTTCTAGTCATCCTCCTTGACGACTATTCTCAACATAGCCCAAACTACCTCTTGAGCCATCCATTATCAATCAACTCGAACTACCCTTCAAGTTATCAACATGCTTGGAGTAATCCTTCTCGACTATACCAAGGTTACATTAAATCATGCCTCGCCTCATCTTCATCATAGCAAAGGCTCATCTTAACATCATGGTTTGCCTCATTGCATCATGGCAAAATTCCATCTCAACATCATCCAATCCATACATATGAGCGTCAACATCCCCTCCATATGCCTTAAGCAATTATCACCATTCAAGAGCCTCTTCCGTAGCTTTTGAATCGTCTTTGACCATACTTGTCCAAATCTATCAACTAGATAACTCATTCACAACAATCAAACGAGGCAAACATTAATCCAAACAAATAAGTAGTCAATCAAGATCTAAATAGGCATTTATAACTAAAATGGCAATTTCGTAAATAAATGAGAATAGATCTATCATACGTGAATCATGGGTTTTTAGCATAGATCTAACAAATATAAATCATGGGTATTGTCCCTACAACTTGATGAATGAACTTGCATAAGTAAACATCTTCATAAGTAATGGATCTACACTTGGATCTAAGGAAAAATGCATAAAATCACTATCTACAACACTCCAACAAACCACCAATCCAATATACTCCTTTGGGTCCGCGTGAGAGATAACCACCACTCACCAAATCACTCAAACACTTCAAAAACTATCAACTTCAGATCTGGACAGCGAAGCTTCAAGCTTGATTCGTCGAAATCCCGCTTGAAACGATGAAATCTAGCTTGGTTGGATGAAGATCTTCAACTTTAGCTCTTGGATCTTCAATCTCGATCTTCGATCTTGGATAGATGTTAGAACTAGATTGGAGTGGAGAAAAGAAGATGAAGAAATGTTGAAGTCGAGCTCTCAAAATAGCAGCACTTCGTCGCTTCAAAAACCGGTGCCAAAAAGTGAGCCAAAGCCCTCTATTTATAGGCAGATCACCCCCTTAGGTCGCCTGGCCCTTAACTTGCGTGCTCGGTTTTAAGTCGTTGCCGACCTAAAGATCCCCGACCTAACTTAAGTCGGTGCCGACCTATACACTCCAACGACCTAACGGCCTAACCAACCCAGAGTCATACGAGCTAATAAACACGGCCGACCTATTTCTATGCCGACCTAAAACCATGCCGCCCCTAATGACTTACGACCTAAGACACACATGACTCAACCGACCTTACGTCCTTCGACTCATCAGGTCCTACGATTTAACTCGTTCGGATCCTTAAGTCGCTTGCGACATAGCGACCTAACTCGTAAGTCGTTCATGCGACTTAACTCAAATCGACCCAACACTCTTAGGTCGCTCCAAAATGCCTCCGACCTAACAACCATACGACCTAACCCCCTTAGGTCGTTAACTCCACTAACTCGCCAGCACGCTATCCTCACTAACCCGCTAACTTGTTAGCTCGTCCCAGCCCCTAAGTCGCTAACTCCTTAAGTCGGCCATACCCTTAACTCGCCAACTTCTTAACTCGCCAACTATCCTATAGGTCGGTCACGACTCATCCCATGAGTCGTTCGCGACTCAATCCCCCAACACGCTAACTCGTCCAAACCCATAGGTCGCTCTACTCGACCTAACTCTCACACGACCTAAGCTCAAGTTGCCTACACGACTTAACCTCCCATACGACTTAGGCTAGGGATAAGACAAACAACACTAACGACCTGTAAATTTTACGATTTATCGACACGTAAAATACGGGTCGTTACAGTATATTTTGTTTTGGTTAAATAAAAAAAAATGCAGTGAGATTTTAAATGCAGAACAGTTTGGAAAAAAAATTTAACAGTATTTGGTTTTTGAAGTAAACATATTTATACCTAAATTAGATGCTCCTGTTACAATCAGAAATATGAGTCAGTAAGGTATTGATTTTGTTTTAACAATTTAGTTAATTCAAAATTTAAATTTGCAGTATTCGTTTAATTTAAAAAAAAGGTGATATATATGTAGGTTGCAGAGAAAAAAAAAGTAATACAGTAAATGGTAAAACAGAAAAAATTGGGAGGTTTTGAAATTCAAAATTTTAAATGTTAAAGAAATTTTTATAAGTAAAAAGGTTTGAAATATGTATATAAAAATGAGATTTAGTTAAAGAAACAGGAAAGTTAGTTGAAAATTAAAATGATAGTTAAATAAATTAATTTACAGGAAATTGATTTAAAATAAAGATATTGATTTAAAGTAAAATAATTAAGTAAAATAATTTTATTAAAGGAGAATTTGGTTTAAAACGAAACTATCAGAATTAAACAATTAAAAACGGAAATTGGTTATTTAATTGGTTCGAATATTTATTAATTTGTATAATATTTATACAAGGTATAAATCAAGAAAATCGAGAAATAGATGGAAATGGACTGCAAAATAAAAGCAAAGGTGAGAACTTCTCACTCAAAAGGGTTTGTTAAATTTTAAATAGTTATATTTAAAATTTGTTGATTGATTGATTGATTGCTTGATTGTGATATTAGATATTTTAGGATATATCTATATATAGCAATATATATATATTGGCATATGTATATATTGCAGTTGATTGATTTCCCGCATTGTATAGCGGATGAGACCCTATTGCGCCGTTAGTAAGCGGATAATATTTTATAAAATCCCATATACCGTGATATTCCACCTCGAAGTGGAATGGGTATTGTGCTAACTCTTTGGATGCAGGGAAATAGGTTGGAGGGATCCAACTGGATTCCTCACAAATATTTATTTGATTATAAATATTGTGATGATTGTGATTATCATATCGATATATGATATTTGTTGCCATGATTGACTGTTGGATGCTGTTGCATCATCAGATTCATTTTTAAAGTTAAAAATAACGATTTTTATTTTTAAAAGGATTTTAAAGGGATTTTTTCCAAAATATATGTTTTATTTAATTTTTGAATTGATTCACTTTAAAATAAATAAACGTATAAGTTTTTATGTTATAAAAATTAATACTTTTATAAGATATAACCCAAAAGGAAAATTTTAAAATAAATAGATTTATAAAATAGTTAAATTTGGATTTTTAATAATTATCATAAATAGTTATATAAGAGATTTTAAAATTTATATTTATAAATAAAAAAAATATTAGAATTATAAAACAAGTTGATGAAGTGTTAAGTTGATGTATAAAAATGAATTTCATTGAAGTTTATAAATTTATAAACTGTAAAAGTTATAAAAAAAGGAATAGATATCGAAAAAAAAGGATTTATAAGAAATTAACTTATAAAACTAGGGTTTGGGCATTCAAATGGGATATTTATAGAAATTGTAAATAAAGGAGATTTTATAAATAGAAATTGTTATAAAATATATAAAGAATCTTATAAGCAATAAGATTTAAAAATTTGTGAAGTTCAAAGGAACGATTTGGTAAATAAATAATATTATAAGTATTCAACTTATAATATAGATTTTGGTTTATAATTGGGTTATATAAATTAAATTGGATTTAATAAAAGAGATTGGTAAATTGAAGTTTATAAATAGGAATAGAATTTATAGACATTGTTTATAAATTCGAAAATCAATTGAATTTGATAAAATTTAATATTGAAATTTATTAAAGGAAATATATTCACGATTTTAAACAGTGAATATATTATTAAAGAAAATGGATACATTTTTGGAAAGAAATGTTTTTAAATGGAATTTAAAACGATTAAAGGTGTTTTAAAATGCATTAAGTATCGAATACATAGATTTCAACCTTTATTGTTGAAATAGACGTTTTCGAGAAATAAAAGGGAATGGAAACATAGATTTCAACATTTATTGTTGAAATAGATGTTTTCGAGAAAATAAGGAAATAATGGACTATAACACTGTTGTTATAGTAAATAATTTCTGAAAGGAAATATTTTATATAGTATTGGGATTTATATATCTATTTTAAATTTCAAATCCCTATACTAGTGATATTGGGTTGTCGTAACAATGTTTTACGCAACATTCGTTTTGACCCAAATAAATGTGAATAAGAGAATGTTTTCCTTAAAGAATGAAAAATATACTTAACTATGGTTTAAGTATATTGAATATTTTCAAATTGTGAAAATAAATAATATTTGTGAATCACTTACTTTTAAATAAGTATGGGATTGCTTTTCCAATATGAAATGGAATGTTTTTAAGGATTTATCTTTTTGAAGATAAATTGGAATTGAATATTTGAAATCTATTGAAAACCGTAGATCAGTAGATATTTTGAAATATAAATTCACTATGGAATTTATAAATGGAAAGGGAAAATTTGTTTTCAAAATAAACATTGTTTATTTTTGAAGTATGGAAAATTTTATATCTTGTAAAGATATTTTTAGGGAAATAAATAATTTGGAAAATTATTTGGAATCTGATGATGTGGCGCATCTTTATTGATAGTTAAATAACCGACTATCAATATTTACCTTTAAATTGGTATTTGTTGTGATTGTTTGAATTGGATGCCACAGTTATTTTTAAAATAAGCGCTCACTATTCGGGTTAACCGGGAAAGGACCATGGGGTCGTATAACCTATTCCGAATAGTGATACGTCGTTATGAATTGCATTTGAAGACCGGTGTTGAAGACCGGATATTTGTGAAAACTGATGGATTACCGTCGAGTTACTCTGCATCGGATGATCTCTGGTACAGAGGTTTTATCACCCTTAGTGACGGGAAGTCCGGACGTGATTAAGGAATATCCAGATTGCAAGGACTTCTTTGGAAGTGCCTTCGGTTCTGTTCGATCCCGGAACAGACTTGTATGGATTATATGTCTGACATTACAAGTTGAGATATAAAGCTGATTTCTTTCAAATATATTTCGGTTGGTGGCGGAGAATTTATTCTTTTAGCTTAACACCCTTCTCTGAGACGTACGAGCTCAGAGTTTATATAGTTGAAGGTCATTAGTGATATACTCCCAATTTTGGTAGTGTGATATACTAAGTGTTGCTGTGAAATGATCGTTGAATGATCATTTGTGATAGGATCATTTGTTTGATCGTCTATCTTGATGATCATTGCTTTGATTTGTTGACCCAAAGCACTGCTTTTGTAAAGCGTGGCTTTGTGGACAAGACTTCATCGAGCCTCACACCCCGGAAATGGTCAAAACAGGAAAGATGCGGCAAGGTTATTGGGGGTAGCACCCCTTTAGTGTATGTCATTCCTTCTGGATAGAGGTGGTATCATGGTATGGAGCCCAGATACTTAACCTATGTGGTTACTGCAAATTTATTACTTTGTGGTTGTTGGAAATCGGGGATCCTCGGATAGATCGGTTACGATCGGAGAATGACATATTCATGTCAGTTGTTACCCAGTTAGGGGTAACCCGGCCTTGTGTTGGCAGAGATCCGGTTAGGTTCTCGGGACGTCATTCCAGAGGCGTTTCCATGTGGCAATGGGAAGTTCCTTGGCCTGACCATTTGTTGGAAATCCAAAGAAACAATACGAGCCTTGTACGGTTTTAGTTGTATTACCTGCTATGGAATGTGGCGGTAATCTGCTATTGAACATAGTAGCTATAGTAGGCATAAGTGCGGAATGCCTATGCTGGCTAAGATTTATATCTTTACTTTCGAAATTGTTTCTACACTATGCACTAATAATAATATCAAACATGATTTGGTTTTATGCGTAGTAAGCATCTTTGACTATCATAAGGAGAAATCTCCTCCGATTCTGCGTTTGCATTGTGTGTGTGTGCGGGAGGCCTTATGGTAGTCTCATTTCCTAAAAAGCATTGCGAATTTATTTAAAAATTATCCTATTCTTTGTTTTTAAGATAAATAACTGTTTTAAGTTCTCACACCAGTCACATGACTGACCTGGAGTTTATTGTTCCCTTCCTAAACTCTGGGTGCCCACCAATTTCCACACGGGCAGTCTAGAGTTAGGTTATCAGGTCATTCTGGATTCAGGTGTTGCTACAGATATCTGGAGGCAAGCTGGATGGCGTAGCATATTATCTATTGTATATAGTATTTCTTTTCCGCTGTCTGTTTGTTGTTGTACACTCTGATAATGAATGTAATGTGATGTAATGTATAAAATGTATAGTTCTTTGTTTTAAAGATTATTCATTTATTTATTATATGTTGTTTCGCTGCGGTTGTGAGATTCTGATATTGTTCTGTTGTTCTTTCTGTTTTGTGTTCTGTTTCTCTCTTTTTCTCTCTTCTTCTACCTCTTTCTTCTTCTTCAACCATAAAGATTCGGAAGTTTGTTCCCCTTTGGCTGGATTGTTGTGGAATGTTGCCAGCTCAAAGGAGTACGGATTTTCGGGCCTTTACAGCAATCAGGGAAGCACAATAGAGAATGTCACTTGCTATAATTGCTTGGAAAAGGGCCATTATTCTAGCAGATGTACGAAGCCTAAGAGATAAGTCAATTAGTCCGTTCAAGCGAAGCCCAGGAAATGTTATTATTGTCAGAAATTGGGACTCGAAGTTAAAGACTGCCCAGTCATGAAGCAGGCTCAGACAGCTAAGGTGTACACAGTCAAAGACCAACCTGCATATTCTAAAGCAGAAAAAGGGAAAGGAGTTCTGAAAGGTAATCTCACTATTTATGATAACATTATTAGAGTTCTATTTGACACGGGCGCTACACATAGTTTTATCTCTCAGCAAGCTATAAATGAATTAAATCTTGAACCTGATTTTGTTGATGAGCCTATATGCGTAAAGAATCCAGTTGGAGGTCCCGCGAACCTTTGTCTTCGATGTAGAGACGTTCCTATCTCATATTCTTGTAAGCAATTCCCTATTGGTCTCTTTGTTCTTGATTTTAACGAGTTTGAAGTCTTACTCGGAATGGATTGGCTAGCAAAATATGAAGCCAAATTGGATTGCAACAATCGATTGATTTCGATTAAAACCAAATTTAGAGATTTCATCGAGATTTCTTATGAGGACCGTAGTCCTAAAAGAGAAGGGTTGATGTATAACTTGGGTTATCCCAAACCCAGTCTGGAGTCTATACCCATTGTTACAGATTTTCCGGACGTGTTCGAAGAAGTGAAATCTCTACCTCCACACTGAGAAATAGAATTTAGAATTGACCTAGTACCCAACGCTCGTCCTTTCGTTCATGCAAGATGCAGGATGGCACCCAGGGAAAGGGTTGAATTAGTTCAGCAAACCAAGGATTTACTAGAAAAAGGATTAATTCGACCTAGTGTTTCTGAATGGGGTTCAGCAGTTGTGTTTGTTGCTAAATCTGATGGATCTTTGAGATTGTGTAGATTACTGTGATCTCAATCAGCTGACTCTCAAGAATAAATTTCCACTACCTAGAATTGATGATCTATTTGATCAATTGCACGACGCTCGCTTCTTTTCAACGATGGATCTAGCCCAGGGATTCCATCAATTACGAATCGCCGAAGATTGTGTCCATTTGACCGCTTTCAGGGGTCCTAATATGTTCTACGAATGGTTAGTCATGCCTTTTGGCCTAACTAATGCTCCAGCATACTTCATAGATCTTATGACTCGTGTGTTCCGAGAAGAATTGAATAAATTTGTGCCCGTGTTTATTGATGATATTTTGGTCTATTCCAAGACCGAAGAGGAGCATGCTGAGCATCTTAGAATCGTTTTGGACATATTAAGGAGAAATATTCTATTCGTAAAATTTTCCAAATGCCATTCTGGGTCAAAGAAGTTAAATTTCTCGGCCATATTGTTTATGAAGAAGGAATTTCTGTTGATCCTAGCAAAAATTTCCGCTATTCTTGATTGGGGAAAACCCACTACCCCAAAAGAAGTTCGAAGCTTTTTGGGTTTAGCAGGTTATTATCGGAAGTTTGTTCAGGACTTTTCTAAGATTGCTAGTCCGTTGATTAAGTAACAATGAAGGATGTAAAGTTCAATTGGACTCCGAAATGTGACGAAGCTTTTCAGGAGTTGAAGAAGAGATTAACCACCGCTCCTGTTCTCGCTATTATCAACGAGAATCAGGGATTATCTGTTTTTACCGATGCTTGCGACGATGGTTTAGGTGCGGTATTAATGCACAATGGGAAGGTAATTGCCTATGCGAGTAGACAATTACGTCCTCATGAAAGAAACTACCCAACCCACGATTTGAAACACTTAGCTGTTATCTTCGCTTTGAAAATATGGCGACGTTATCTTCTGGGTAAAAAATCTTTTCAGCTTTCTTAACAATTTACGAATTTAAATTAACAAATATATTCATTGGACTCTCTTTCTTTAGGTGAAAATTTTGAATAATTCACCGACCACAAATCTTTGAAATATCTCTTCACCCAGAAAGATCTGAATCTGCAACAACAACGTTGGTTGGAATTTCTGGCATCTTATGACCTAGATTTTCAATATACGCCCGGGAAAGCCAATGTAGTTGTCGACGCTTTAAGTAGGAGGCATGTTGTTCTTGCATATCTTGTTGTCACTCCTACTCTCCTTGAAAAGATCGCTAGCAAGCAAACTGAAGACAAGTTTCTTCGAGAAATTCGTAGAAGAATATGTCGAGATGAAGATTCTAGTTTTGCAATTAATGATAATGGAGTTATAAGGATGAAAGGCAGAATATGTGTACCGAACATCCCTGATTTGAAGCGTGAAGTTTTAGATGAATGTCACAAATCTAAGCTTTGCATCAATCCAGGAGTCAATAAAATGTATCGTGATATCAAAAGAACTTTCTGGTGGAAGACAATGAAAAGGGACATATCTATATATGTACGTCGCTGTGCTACTTGCCAACAAATCAAAAGCGATCAAAAGAAAATGGAGGGTTTACTTCGGCCTTTAGAGGTACCCAAGTGGAAATGGGACCAAGTATCGATGGATTTCATTGACGGTTTGCCTCGTACTCAGAAAGGCAATGAAGCATTTTGGGTTATTATGGACCGTTTGACTAAGACAGCCTAATTTTTGCCAGTGAAATCTACCCGCACGGCAGCAAGTTTGGCCAAATTATATGTGAAAGAAATTGTCCGTCTCCACGGTATTCCTAGAAGTATAGTGAGTGATCGTGATCCGATCTTCATTAGTGGATTTTGGGAGGCATTTCAAGACGCATTGGGAACAAAACTGAATTTCAGCACTGCTTATCACCCACAATTTGATGGGTAGACTGAGAGGATTAACCGAATCGTAGAAGACCTATTGTGTGCTTGTATACTTGATTTTGGTGGTTCTTGAGAGGACCATTTACATCTAGTCGAGTTCTCATATAACAACAGCAATCAGGCCAGCATAGAGGTGGCTACTTTTGAAGCTTTATATGGTCGTCCATGTCGATCACCTGCATGCTGGATCAAAGCTGGTGATAGACTCGTCCTTGGACCAGATATGATTAAAGAAGCCACAGAGAAAGTAGATTTTATATGGAAGAAATTGAAAACGGCTCAGAGTCGTCAAAAGGGTTATTATGAACGTAGAAGGAGGGATTTGGAATTCCAGATTAGAGACTCTGTTTTTCTCAAAGTATCTCCAATGCGAGGTGTATTAAGGTTTGGGAAGATCGGTAAGCTGGCACCATGAGATATTGGTCCTTTTCCTATTCTGGAGAGAATCGGTTCTTTAGCCTATCGAGTGCAGTTGCCTAGCTGGTTGTCTGGCATGCATAATGTGTTTCACATTTCTAATCTTCGGTAGTATGTGCATGATCCAGATAGTATTATTGAAGAAGCTGCTCAGCATGATCTCGAAATCACTCCTAATTTAACAGTTAAAAGAGAACCAATAAAGATCGTAGATCGTGATGAAAAGCGATTGAGAAACAAAGTTGTGAAACTAGTTAAAGTTCAATGGAGTGGCAATCCAAAGGACTGTACTAGGGAAACCGAAGATAATATGCGGAAATCATATCCCAATTGCAGAGAAGATATCTCGGCTTAAACTGGTAAGCCATTTCTCTATCCTTTTCTAAATTCGTATATTCTTTGTTTGCTTTTCTCTCTCTTTCAAATTTCGAGGACGAAATTTTCTTAAGGGGGGATATTTGTAACATCCTAAAATTTATTAATTTAAATTTAGTTGCTTTTTTGAACTTTTGAAATTTAATTTGAAAAGTTTCAAAAGAAATAAAATATTATTAATATTAAATATTGCAAAGATATATGGATAGAAATAAAATATTTAGTAGTTTAAGCTTTAAATAGATAATAATAAAAAATTACAAAAACAAGAATTTGTGTTAAACCATAAAATAAAATATATGTTATAAATTAAATGTTGATAGTTAAAGTTTGAATAGAAATAAAATTTAGAATTTATGTTAGTAATAAGATTTTATGGTTATATGGCAACATAAGATAAATACATATCAATAATTATGACAATTTTTAAATTAAGCACAAGGGTATAAAATAAAACAAGACAAGAATGAAAGTATGTTGCTGTGAATTTTATATGAGCAAAGCAAACCAGTACAAATAACTAAAACGATTTCTTTTATTTAGCAAAGCAAACCAAATAAGTGTGTATGAATATTATACAAGGCAGGAGATAATTAAAAAAAATCTACAAACAAAACAAAAATGTACTTACAGAAAGAAAATAGGATTACATGTAAACAAAAATGGGAAAAAAGGAATTAAATGCCTTCTTTTCAGCACAAAAAAAAGAAGTCATTTCGAAATAGAAGAAATCATTTCAGCCTCCAATTTAAAGGAAAATTTCTCTGGTCAATGAAAAAAAAACTCTGACCAAAAGAAAAATCTTGCACTACTAAACACCTACCTGAACAAACTGTTTCCTTTATATATACACATCCATATTTGTTTCATTTCGTTCATCAAAACATATAGTAAACCAGAAAATATAAACATCACTATTCTTATAAACTCAAGGTCATTCTACAAAACAAAACAAAACAGAAAAAGTTTAAAGGCAGATCATTTGTAGGGTTTCAAAACAAAAGGCAGTTCTCGGTTTCAAAGAAAATTTCAGGTGAGTAAACAACTGTTTCAAAATTTTGAATTTATATGTTTAATTCATGAATAACTTATGTTTGTTGTCTATTTTAAATAAGGAGTTTTTGTGTAATTCTGTTGCACTGAGAAAATCCTGTTATGGTTTGTTCTCCTGTATTTTGGGTTTCAGAGCAAAGTGAATTAGGAAAAAAAATCTAATAAAACTTCATACAAACATTTTTAACTTAGGACTTTTAAACGAAATAAGTTTGTTTAAAATTGAATCACAGCCTAAAATTTGTTTACAGCTTAAAAGTGAAGTGTGACTCGGTAACTTTCAGTTTTACAGTAAAAGGTAAATTTTTGGATAAATTTGAATGTTGTTAAATATTGATTCGATTATATAGTTTGAATCAACATTCAAAAGCAAGATTTTTAAAACAAAATTGGTGATTTTTAGTGAAGTATTTTAAGTGCAGTTTCAAGTTGAATCGAAAATGTTTTTTCGGCCATTGCCGTCGATCAAGGAATTTTTGGATGTTACAATTTTGCTTGAAGTTGGTTTAAACATTGATGATCTCAGGAAAATTATCAAATAATTTTTCTATTGCATAAATTGGAGGGACGAGTTCAATTTAGGTTTAAAGCTCGAGTTTTGGACGTGTTCAGTGGAAAGATGATTGCGTCCTCTTGGAGTGATCGAGCGGCACAAAATTGAGAGGGAGCGTAGAGTGGGGTGTCGGCAACATGAAGCCGGAGTCGTGGATTTTCTGACGAACGGTTCAAAGGGGACGAAGCGTTTTCGTGTTGGTGAGTTCGAGTTACAGTTCGAACGAAAGGCTAAATTTCGTTCTCGAGTGTTTGGCTTCGAATCGAACTTCGATTTCGAGTATAAGGATAATTCGCGACTTGCCGAAGGTCGTGACGTTCATCGGAGCGACGGCACGACGCCGTGCACGACGTCGTTTCTGTATCAGGAGGTTTGAGCATGGGGAGCAACTCGAAGGAACGCTCGAGTAGGAGATGGGTTGGCTCGAGTTTCTCGTGGAGTTGATTCAGCAGTGGTTTAAATTTAAACTTAGCTAGAGAAAAAAAAGAAGAAGAAGAAATAAACGAGAGGAGGAGAGGAAGAACTCGGGGAAGGGAAGAGAAAAACCCGAGTGAATTCTCGAGTGAAACCTGGGGTAATCTCGGGCTGTTTCAGAAAGGGGTTAAGTCTTATAAATTTAAAGTTAAAAATGTTAAAAAATTCTTAGTGTTAACAAAGTAATTAATGTTTAACTGTTTTGAGTTAAGAACTTATTTCAAGTTTAATTAACCAAGCAAATACTTAACAATGTTTTAAAATCTAATTAATACTTTAAATAAATAATTAATTTAAGATAAGTATCAAAGTCAATTAACATTAAAGCTTTTTGTAATTGTAATAAATTGATTTCAAAACGAATAAGGAAGATTCTAAAATATTAATTAAGATAAATAATTGTTATTAATTAATTGTTTGAAAAGGGTAATTAAGAATGATTAATTTGGTTAATTAACAATTAAGTGTCTAATTTATTTATAATTAAGAATTGTTAATTAGATAATTTAAGTCGATTAATTTATAACTAGTAGTTAATTAGGGTAATTAATTAAGGAATGATTAATTAATAAAGTTGATTAAAATCTAATTAATTTATTTATCATTGAGATAATTACACATTGATTTAAATTAATCCATAAAAATAGTTATGTGGTTAATTCGTTTAAACCACACCCACCTTAATTCAAAAATAATTAACTATTGTTGTGCAATGGATTGATATTTCTGTTGTGGCCGTGATTCTGTGTGATGTGAATTACTCTGTGCTGAACTGTGATTTGTAATTTAATTCTGTATTGATGTGAAAACCCCTTTGCCCGTAAAGCGGCGTTTAAACTTCGATGCGACAAGGAGTCGGATTCCAGTTGGTTATCCGAAACCCACATCGAACACTGAATGTGAATCTTTGTGATTAATACATCCACTTGTTTTAAAATTAAACGCTCCCTATTCGTTTAGCCGGGAGAGGACCTTTGTGTCATATAACCCATTCCGAATAGTGATACGTCGAAATGAATAGCATTTAAAGACGGCGGTGAAGACCGGGTGTCTTCGAAAACGATAGGATAACCTATCGAATGTCTCTGCACTGAGTTGCTCCGGTATAGAGACCTCCATATGTGATGGGGAGTCCGATCAGGATTGTAGATACCTGGATTTGCATGGGCTTCTCCCTTTATTGGACGAAGTGCCTTCGGTTCTGTTCGAACCCGGAACAGACTTGTATGGTTGTGTGTCGGACACTACACTTTGATATATAAAGCAGACTTCTTTCAAATACATATCTGTTGGTGGCGGAGAATTATTCTTTTAACTTAACACCCTTCTCTGAGACGTACAAGCTCAGAGGTTATGTAGTTGAAGGTTATCAGCGATATACTCCCAATTTGATAGTGTGGCATGCTAAGTGTTGTTGTGCATTGATGATCATTTCTTGCTCAATAGCGATCAAAGCATGGCTTTCGTGTAAAGCATAGCTTTGTGGACGAGACCTCATCGGACCTCATAACCCGAAAATGGTCGAAAAAGGAAAGATTCGGCAAGGTTATGAGGGTCGCGCCCTTTAGCGTATGTCATTTCCTTTTGGAAAAAGGTGACTTCATGGTATGGAGCCCATATATTTACCTATGTGGTTGCTTCAATCTCATTTACTGTGTGGTTGTTGCTTTGTGGTAGAGGGCCCTCGGATAAAGGTCGCAAATGACCGGGGAGTGGCATACTCGAGTAGTAGTTACCTAGTTACAGAGGTAACCCGACCTTCTGTTGGCAGAGAGCTGGTTAAGTTCTCGGGACGTCCCTCCTGAGGCGTACCCATGTGGCATTAGGAAGTTCCTTAGCCTGACCATTTGTTGGAAATCCAAAGAAACAATACGAGCCCTGTACGGTTTTAGTTGTATAACCTGCCATGCAGCGTGGCGGTAACCTGCCACAAAACATGGTACCTATAGTAGGCATACAATAGTGGTTGTATACTGGCTAAGATTAATATTATACTTTCGAAATGGTTTTCCATACTATGCACTAGTAATAATATCAAAGAATTTTTCTCATATCAAGCATATTTGACTATCATAAGAAGAAACATCCTCCAATTCTGTGGTTGCATTGTGTGTGTGGCGGAGATCTTATGGTAGTTTCATTTTCCAAAAGCATAACGAATTTTCTTTTATAAATCTTGTTTTATTTAAAAGCAACTGTTTTGGTTTACTCATACCAGTCTCATGACTGACCTGGAGTTTATTGTTTCTTTTCTAAACTCTGGGTGCCCATAATTTCTACACGAGCAGCCTAGTAGCAGGTTTTCGTGTTCTGGTGTTAGCAGTATTTTGGAGCTTTTACTTTGGAGATATTTTGGAAGCTTTGGATATCAAGGTGCTTAGTTTTTGGAAGTTCGCTATCGCTCCATTTCTTTGAAGACTTTTTGGCATATGATTGCTTGTTGTTCTATTATGATGTTCTATTTGGAGTTGTGATATATGTATAAAAATACTCTGATGTAGTAATGGATATTATGATGATGTTGTATCTGTGATGTAATGTATGATATTCATTTTGTTTCCGCTGTTTTATATTCATCTGATGTTGTTATAAGCTCCATCCGACTGGAGTTTGATGTTTGAATTTTTGGCAGTCGAATACAAGTGAGGTATTTAGTGTCAATTTTTGAACATTGAATTTCGGATCGTGACATAGCTCAGTCGCCATTTTTCTATTTTCTTCGACCTTCGATTTATTTGACAAGTTAAAAGAAGTATGGGCTTCGACCATTTTCGAACAAGCTATTGACTTTGTTTTGAAAAAAACAGCGGCTATTCTATTTAAAACGAGAAGAGGGGATTAAGCTCGACCATAATCTTAGAATTTGATTTCGTTTTGTGTTTTGAAGTGAAGTTCGGCTGTCAATAAAAGAAGGGATGTGATGTGAAAAGGAGGTGGCTTGCAGGAGAAGGTTTATTTAGAAATATTTTTATTCAAAATACCAAACGTCTCGATAAATGCAACTTAAAATTTCATCCTCCTATCGAGGCATGCCGCCAGGCGTTTATAATGTTATACCCCCGTTCCAAATGCAGTGGAAAAGGTTTCGAGTCCTAATTCGATCGTATGGAAAAGATAGCGTTTTGAACCAATTAAAACGATAAATTTTCAATTTAATTTTCAACGCGTTTATTTATCGTACGGTCAAACGATCACTCCAAACACTACGAAAATTGAAATCCGATAATAATACAATATTGCGGATCCAATGGAACCGGTTTCGTTGAAATCCGAGACTGTGTCTCGGAAGGCTATTTTTTAAATATCGATATAAACGATAAAATTTCAAAACTGAACAAAACATTTCCAAATCCAATTCTGAAGCTTCCATTATCTTCAGTATTATCAATATGGATTTTCTAAGCCTTTAAAACATTTTTAACAAGCTTAAAACTGAAGATTCAAATTTTTTATCCAACTTAAATAAATTAAATTCAATAATTTAAATGTTCAAATCGATAGTCAAAATTGAAATTCAAGTTCAAAATAAATTTCAGATATTTAAAATCAATCAAATATCTCAATTTCAAATGTTCAAAATTCTAGGTCGTCACATATATAAAAATATAAGTACCACGGTCCCCTTTTAGACCAAGATACTATCCTCATTAGTACCATAACAATATTAGCTGCATACAGATATACAACCTTCATTTGTTCTTGTTTAGCGGTTGTACCTCTATTGTTCAATATTGGCAATATTCCCTACATCTTCATGCATTTACATCTTATTTAGTTTAAGGTCATTTACTGCTTTCTTTTTATAAGATTTAAATACCCTTTCTCATTTACTTCCCCTTTTCCCCAATTATTTTACTTTCTATTTTTATTCCTTTTTAACATTTAATTCCCTACTTGGTTTTAAAGGACTGTTCATACCCATTTAATTTTAAATTATGACTAGTTTATCTTTTCATTTCCTTTTATTTCATTTCTATTTTACTTGCATTGCATGTATTCTTTTCTTAGACCATTTTTGACACATTTATAAGTCTTTTAATTTATCCTTAGGATTTCTGTATTTTGGCGCATTGGAATTACATTCCTTCAAATAGAATAGTTAACATTGTAAATTCCTATACCATATCCAAAAGGGAATTTTTGCTACATTTGGAATTACGAGGAATTATCATTTTCATACTTATTGAAATAAACGGTATAAAATACCTTAAATATCTCTATTTTATACATTTTTTCATTTTAGGTGTATCCCTTGTTATTACAACCGCTACACTTTTATTTATAAATCTGAAACTTGATGTTCTATAGAAATTCACATTGCAATATGCTATATAATTCAATAAATTAAAATATTATTTAAATCCCTACAATTTACTGTGATAACTCAATTGACATTTTTCTTACTTGCATAAGTCATTTTAAATTCACAAATCTAGAATTTTCACTTCAATTATAAGTTTAGGGGACTATTGCTACTATATACTAAATTCAAGGACTATTAATACCCAATATTTTCTAGATTTACTTACATGCAATATACATTTCATGTTATCAACAACAGAATATGTAGACAGGGTTATAATTTTAATTCAAATAAATAATTTTAACCTACAAATCCAATTTACAGTTCAACCATATAGGAATAGATTTATAACGATATAAATCAAATATTATATAAAAATATATAATTTCACACTCGCCTTTTTAGCTTTCCAACTCCAAATTTAATCCATGTTATTTTAGCTTGACTCCCTTTCCCCCTATTTGGATATATACATGCAAGCATACATAGATTTATTAGAGATTTAGATTAGAAAAGAGATTTGGATTTGATTTACAATTTAGATACGGATTTTCTATTTACCTTGCCTTTAGCGATTTAATTTGACCCTGCACTTCTTCCCATTCATCTTCTACAATTCTCCAATTGTATAAACATGTAATTTATAATGATTTTTAATAATTTACGATTTGGAGAAGAAGAAAAAATTGCACGGCTCTGGCTTTGCTCTGAAAATATGATTTTAGAAGTGAGGGTCTAAGTCTACATTTATAGTGGTTCAAGTCAATGCCAGCCATTGGATTAAAGTATATTGAATCCGGGCCATACGGCCGCTTAATACTATTGAAATTTACATAACACGGGTCGACTACCCTCTCCCTATGGCTAATCGCTATCGGTCGACCGGTAGGGTTCTTGGGTCGACCTGTGGTGTGTTCTGGTGTTAATACATTAGTGTCGTTTGATTTTGCTTATTTTATTCTCTGTTTAAATGACTGATATAATTTCCTTCCCATTATCACATTCTTAACGTTTAAGCAATGTTAATTATCCGTTAAATATAAGCGACGATAATTAACATTAATTAATTATTATCATTGCCTTATTTACCTATATAATAATTTTACGATTTGAAAACTTCGAATGGTAATAAAATTTTCGTTCGAACTCTGACCGTAAAACAATATGTATAAAAACTAATTAGAAAATCGTCATGAATCCAATGGTGTAAATTTCGTTGCTAAATTTTGACGTGTATAAAAATTCTATTTTTCGACCTTATTATTTACTAATTAATTTCTTTTTTAATTAATTATCATAAAATTATTGGGTGTTACATTCTCCCCTTAAAATAATTTCATCTCTGAAATTCCTTAAGGGTCGAATCATGTAACATAACGTACAGCCATTCTAAACTAACCAACCAATTAGTGTGCAACCAATTTTGCGTCCGATCGTGTACAAGTGCATGATGTATCAAAACATATATGATGTGTAAATTGAGCAATTCCAAATTGGTGCCTTCTATATGAATGCATCTTTTTAAAAAAGTTTTGAAAATATGGGCAAGCAATCTAAATATACTGGCAGTTCTATATGTATTTAAATTTTAAAATCAAAAACTAGTATTTGCATCCCAATTTTCCTACACTTCTGAAAATAGTAGTATAGTTCACCCAATTTTTCATTTAATCCCGACCATCCAAAATCCTAACACACTGTTGTTAAATCAAATTTTGTAAACCTATCTTTTTTATGCCAAGAAAAAGGTTTAGATGGAAAATTCCATATTCTTATCCTTCTCTTATGTACCCTTTTTCCACTGTACCTCGGAACAAGGTATGAAGAAAGAGGCTCTATAGTTAAATAGGCTTTTCCTTTGTCCCTAACCATATTTAATTTTACTGCCACTTCTGCTGCACAATAAAATCCATACTAGTTAACTTGTCAACTATTCCCTTATGCTAAGTATGTGACATTCCAAAAATTAGAAAATTTCTTCATTTTCTACTCAAAAATATTTCTATATAACTTTTTGAAATAGCGATAAAAAATTTAAACTTAAAGTTTTTCATCACAAAAAATTTCAAAATCTTTTCACAAAAGTATTTTATTTTCCAAATCAAGAATTATGAACAAAAATTTTAAAAAGAATACATACATACATATATATCAAAACAAATTATGCCACACCATAAGAAATCGGGGTACAGTATACAGTTTGACATCCAAGTGGTCTCTATCTAACTACGTGGTAAATTTCAACTATTCAAAAAAAATCTTTTATTTATAACAACAACTAGCACATAAGTTCATTTATAAATTTCAGCTTTTAACGTACAGGGATATTGACCCATGGCTTCGCAACAAACTTTCCCTATCCTTCATTCTCTAAAATTTATTTTTCCAAAACTTTATGCCTTTAGGGACTTAACGTTACTTTTCTTTTAGTAGCTAATTTAATTAATCCCCTAATTTATTTTTATAAACTTCCAGTCTTTCATTTATTTATTTTGCATTAGTTAAGTATTTACATGAGATTTCCTTACTTATACAGTTTTCCAAAAAATATCGTGGTCCACTCAAAGAACCAATTTTCAAAAAGAACATTTCTATGATATTGTACGTGTTTTATAGAAATAATTAATGCTTAAAATCCAGATTTAAAAGGAACAATTAGTAGAAGATGCCCTTCAACACCAACTGATATTTATGATGTTATGACCCTATCTTCTTCTTATTGATGACTAAATAGACCTTTACGACGTGCCATTATTGTCAACCCACATACCTTGACTTTCTTTTATGGATTTTGATGAATAAGGTCTATCCATTACTTCCATTACCATACCCAATTATGGAACAATTATGCATCCCCACACTGTACTGGGTAAGAACTACAAACTATGCATATTTAGAATAACTTATTGGCAAATTAGCTTGGCAGAATGACTTTTCCGCCCTTTATCCTGCCTTCCTTAACTTTGAGTCTACTAATGTCCTCGATGTGTGCTTACTATCTCATTACCCTTTGTTACTATCATCTTTTAATCTAAATCTTGGTATTTACTTTCTTCCTCCTTGATCATTCAAACGAGCATACCCTAGTATTCATAGAAATGTACATTAATACCATTTATCATTTCTTTGTGGGTTCTTCTTATGGCTTGCACACTTGTCTAATAAAACACTCCTAGGTTGTCATTGGTATTCTTACACTCGATGGGGATTCCTTGTTGCTACTCTATGAGTAGTTCTCACTATGTTCTTCATAGCCTTATCTTTTACTTCGTATTACCTAGACAGTCATCCCTATCTACTCCACATTCAAAAAATTGGTTTGGTATTTGCCATGTTTTTTTCAAAAATAAAAATTAAGAAGTTTCGAAGTATTTAATCCTAAAACTTTTATCTTTAAAATAAAACTTAGAAACTTTTCAATAGATTCAAAAATAACTTAACTTTTCTACAGATTCAAAAATAACTTAATGTCTTAACTTTTAAAACCACTTAATTATTTTTTCAAAGTTCTTTTCAATTTAATGACCTTTTCAACTTTTACTTCTTAGAAATTAGGATTTTTAGCTCAAACCATTTATTAATTTTTTTTAAAAAAAACTCAATTGTTATACCAAACCATTTTTTCAAAAATATACTTTATAGTATTTCTAAACATCCTTTATAATTTTCAAACAATAAAAACTGGATTAGATAAGAACTCTCACTCTATCATTTTCTAATCACTCATACTATCTTCTTTTCCAATTTTTAGTGAACTCTCTAATACCATGTGAGGGGGACTTTTTAAAGATACTTGCAATAAATGCGCATATTAGCGGAAAATGCCTGTTTTCCTTTGTTTTGCCTTTAATTTCCTATATCTCTTCTAATTAGATTACTAACATTATTTTTAACAAATTCTTAACATTATTTCTTAATATTCTGTAATTTAATTGTAATCTACCTAAACCGCTCTTATTTAATTGGCTTATACTTATATAGTTTTGCTCTTAATTGATCATCTCCTTAATTAAACCATCATAGTGCATTCGCCTATGATTTTATTCTTAGGTTGTATGTTTTCCATTCTTTCTACCCCATTTCAAACTTCTATTACTTTCTATTGTCCACCCCTAAAAAGAATTTATCAACTTAAAAATATTTCATGTTAGAAAAATCAATGAGCTCTATACACTCTAGTATTTTCTTTCAAAAGAATTAATCTTTTTTTAAACCCATTTACTATTATTTTCGTCCAACAAAATTTAAATTTTCTACTAAAAATTTTTATTTAAATAAAATATAGATATTATTTTAAAATTTAACATTTACTTACTTTTCAAAAATAAGGTTTTTCTACTTTAAATAAACACATTGAAAATCACTTTAAACATATTATGTTAATACCTCAGTTATTGATTTTGGTGACCGCGACATATAAAATATGGATACAAATGTTTTTCTCAATTATATAGTATATAGTGCATAATATTACACAGATGCTGAATCGAAGACTGTACAATATAAAGACTAAAGATAAATATACAAAGACTCGCGAGTTCAAAGGCAAAGAAATGAAGATCTCAAGGTTATAATTTAGTGTATAGAGTCATTAGTAAATATTGCTGAAGTCCTCGATAGCAATTTCTGATCTCTACTCCAATTTTTGATCTTTTATATTTTAAAGAAATATAAATTATTTTAAATTTCCAAAAAATATAATTTAAATATTTTATACACGTTTTTAAGAGTTTAAAATATTTAAAAACTATGTCTAAAATATTTCACAAAATATAGAATTTTCAAAACATTTTAAAGAAAACAACCTTCAGTTTCCACTATCATATGTCGACATGCATACATACATACATATGTGTGTGTGTCGACATACATGCTGTCAAATGGTTTTTTAAATTTTGAATAGAAATGTTTGTTTGACACAACCCTTTACAAATGGATACCTCTATTCATTCTCTATATAAAGCAAAGAGCAAATCGAATTTTTATTAACTGATTAGTTACTATCATCCCACTCCTTACTTTCTTGAAAAATATACTCTATTATCTTTAAAATCATGTCGAACCAATTCATACTTCATTGTATTGATTCAATACTACTTTTTTACTGTTTTGGAAACATCTCTCTCATTTCAAAAATCAAAATGCTATCTAAAAGGCTACAGGATCTATTGTATCCAAAGTACAAGAATTTGCCTTTGGAAAACTATCAATTCTACTTATGATTGTTTAGTGTGCTTGTAGCCCATTCAATTCAAGAGAGTGTACTTACTAGGCCGTTTAAATCTAATGGATGTACATAGTAGCTTGGTCAAATCTAGTGGGTTTATCCCAGATTTGGAATACTGGAAGACGTGTTTCATAGCCTCAAATCGAGATTGTATTTGATTTTTCCTTCTACCTGGTTAAAGATTGGTATTTGAAAAGAAATATGTATAAGTAATTGTACGAGACTGAATGTAGGAAAAACCTGAACAAGTATAAAATCCCTAATGTCATCTCTTTAACTCTTACTTTACTTTGTTGCTTTTATTTTTGTCTGTGATTTCATTTGTGACTGATTGTCAGTATAATTTTGTGTTGTTAATATATGATTTAATATTAATCTTAAAAGAAAAATAAAAAGATTTGCATAAGTTAGAAAACATTATTCACCCCTCCTCTAGTATTAAATTAGCCTAAAGATCCATAATTCTGCAACACACATTTGTATCAAAGCATTGGGCTTTTGAAAACTCATAATTTCATTTTTGAAAATTTGATATGGCTAACAACATTGTTAGTACACTTGTTAACACTTTTGTAGAAGGACAATCTACTGTTAGACCCCCACTTTTTAATGGCAGCAATTACACCTATTGGTCACTAAGACAAAGATTTATCTATAGTCCAACGGTTTAGATATTTGGAATATTACACAGAATAAGTACACTGAACCCTAGACTGACTTTTCTACTTGGACTATTGACCAAAAGACACAAGCGCTTAATAATTCTAAGGGAATGAATATTTTATTTTGCTTATTAGATAAAAATGAATTTAATAAAGTCTCTATTTATAAATCTGCATATGACATTGCAGGTTACTCCTGAGGGCACAAGTAAAGTCAAATAAACTAAAATATCCATGCTAAATAATCGGTCTCAATTATTTAAAATGAATCATAATGAGTCTATTTTTGATATGTATTGTGGGTTTCAAGATATAGTACATTCTTTAGTATCATTAAGTGAAAACTTTTCTGAAGAGGGTAAGTTAGAAAAGTCCTCGGTTCACTCTCTTTAGAGTGGGATCAAAAGACTCCAGCAATTGAAAAGGCTAATGACATTAGCACTTTAAAAATTGAAGAGTTAACAGATATTTTAATGTCTAATAAAGCACAATTGTAGGATAGAAGAGAAAGCAAAGCAACAGAAAAGAAATCCATTGTATTCAACGTAATAACTGACAATCAAGATTTAGACAATGACAGTGATGAGGCGGTTACTTTCATGACAAGAAATTTTGAAAAGTTCTTGAATTATAGAAAGATGAATAACTTTCGAAGACCTGAAAAAAGGACTCCTAGAACTAGAACTGGAACTGCAATTAGATGTTTCAACTGTGATGAACTTGGTCTCTGCAAAGAGACTGCTCGCATCAGAATATAAAAAATATCTCACGAATTACTGATTCACTTAGAAAAAGAAAGAGGGCTTACATAGCAACTCTAGATTATTCAGAAACTACTTTAAGTGACAATGAACCAGACACTTAGGACACAAACATGTGTTCCATGACAATAATAGATTACTTGAACAGATCAAAGAAAGGAGCAAAAAGTGGTACCTTTTACATTTGATATTTATTTCATTTTTTTAATTATTGAATTTAGGAATAAAATATTGATTAATGATAATATTGGTTGCATACAAGTATATAGGTATATGTAAATAGGAATATTTTACCTTAGTTTTAATTTTGAATTTTTTGGCCTACTTGTCGATATACCTATTGTCCATATATTGACATATTTGTTAGAATTTTGAAATTTCATTTCAACTTCAATATTTTGAATTTTCCTCTCTTTTGCATTAATTCTAATATATGAAAAGGTATCTTTCAAAACTGAAATGTCAGTTATCTCTATTAACTCTACGACTCACTCCATCCATTCACATGCTTTTTTTCAGAATTCAAAATATATCTTCACACTCTTATCTCTTCAACAACTCAATAATTTAGTTAAAGCTTTCAAAAATAATCAAAGGCCTTCTTTTCAATGGAAAAGAAGCCATAGAAACTTATCTGAATATCCTATTTTTGGAAAAGTTTTTCATTGAAGATTTGCAAAATTTATTGATTTTTCTTTTTATGTGCAAAATGATATTCTTGGTTTAATCGACTATTCTCAAAATGATTTTATATGTTATCCAGATTTAGTTAAAATGTTTATGTAAATTTAAATAGAAAATTTTTACAAGGAGAAGAGGAACAAGTTTGGAGTGGTGTGAAAGGCACTACTATTGTTTAGATTGTGAAATTTTAGGTCAAATGCTTGGCTACAAATTTAGTGAAATTGACCTCTCCATCTTTAAAATTGATGAATAAAATTGTGAATTTTTATGATATTTTTGAAAGTGATGAAGAATTTGATTTCAAACAGAAAAATCTTTGACCAAAATCGAGACTTATGAGTCTCATTTTATAACAAAGCATCACTCCGAGGATGGGAAATTACAATAACTCGACTCAAAATGTTTTTAAAGCTCTTTTTCCGTCTATGGAAACTACATCAATTGGACACAAGTCATTTTAAATTATTTTGTCCAAAAGAATATTTTTAGACATGAGAACACACTTTACCGTGGTGTGTATCTTATTAGACTGTTCGAATATTTTGATGCTGATTTATGAGGAGAACCCACTTTGCCTCGAAAAGTTTGCGACAACGCCAACTCTCTCCAATGCATATTCCTCCCTACTTTGAACCATATGAGACTCTTTCCTAAAAGGAAGAAAGATCGACATGAGAAGAAGGGTAAGAAATTTAAGAAGAAGAAGAAGAAGGCGACGATATAGAAATTGAATAAATCAAGAAGAAGAAAAGGATGAGGAAATGGACTCTTCCTTAAAAATTAATAAACCTTCTCACCATTCCAACGAAGAGATTCTAAAGAACCAAGAGAAGCTTCTCAAAAATAAAAAGACTCTTAAATTCTCCTTTAGTAAAAAGTTCACTTCTCTCTCCAACAAAGTGGACAAATACTTTGGGAAAGTCATTAGGAAGCTTAGTGGAAACTCTTCATCATCATCCTTTTAGATATCTTTATTTACCTTTTTACCTTTGTCATGTATTTATCTAGTTTTATTTCATGTCTTTTTTATGTATTTTTTCTGATTTTTCTTTGAAATCATGTTTTCTCTATCTTTAGTAATGATGCCTATTTCTTGTTGTTTCATATTGTACTACTAATCTCTAGAAATCATTGAACTATAATAATGTTAAGTTGAAACTAAAAATATATCTGAAAAATTGAAAAACAATTTTTAGGTACATATATCTACTTACATATATAGGATATGTGGACATATCCTAGCCGTCTGGTAGATTTTTGAATTTTAAAAATGTTATAAATACTATCTATTAAATCATTCCAGACGAATTTTCATTCCTATTTAAGCCTATTTCTTCTCAAAAAGTTCACTCATCATTTCATTTTCCATTCCCATCCACTCTCAATTTCTTAATAAAAGTACCTTCTCCACACCAAAAACTTTATGAATGCCTTGAAGAGACACTCCAAGCATTCAAAGATATTCTTCTTTTTATTTGAAGGAATCAAAGGCATTTGGAACTAAGCTAAATGCAAATGATAAAAGAACAAGAGAAGCACTTTGTTAACCCGCCTTTTGGCAAGGCAGTATACAGGCGAATTTAACCGAATAGACTTCACGTTTATCAAGGTTGGATTATCATAGACTTGATTCAGATGGATGGATGGACAATCAACTACGGATAGTAATATAAAGTCGGGATTAAGCATAGTCATTGGATAAACGATGCAGGACTTGGAGAAAGGCATAGCTCGGGTCGGCATAAGATGTTCTTCGGGTCGGCATAGAGTTGCTTCGGTATCTACGTCGGATCGGCATAGAGTTCGCTTTGGGTTCTACTTCGAGTTGGCATGGTGTTGCTCCAGGCCGGCATTGTTACTCCGAGTCAGCATAGGTTTCGCTTCAGGTTCTACTTCGAGTCGGCATAGGGTTCGCTTCGGGTTCTACTTTGGGTCGGCATGATGTTGCTCCGGGTCGGCATGGTTACTCTGGGTCGGCATAGAGTTACTTTGGGTTCTACTTCGGGTCGGCATAGCGTTCGCTTTGGGTTGTACTTCAGATCGACATGGTGCCACTTCGGGTCGGCATTGTTACTCCGGTTGGCATAGAATTGATTCGGGTTCTACTTCGGGTCAGCATAGGGTTCTCTTCGGGTTCTACTTCGGGTCGGCATGGTGTTGCTTCGGGTCGGCATGGTGTTGCTTCGTGTTGGCATAGGATGGACAAGTTGGGCTCGACGATCGTTATAGTTGGCCCATGTAGGTGAGAAGGCCTTGTAGCCAAGATTTCACCTATAAATACAGTAGGCTTGGCTTCGAATAAAGGATTTCTCCATTTTGTTTCTTTTCATCTTCTACCCAGAGTCTACTCTACTATTTTCATTCTAGAATTTTGGATTGTAACTGCAATCAAATTTCAGTATAATAAAAAGGATTGTTCTAGGGTGGACGTAGGCGGAGTTAGCCGAACCACTATAAATCTTGTCTTTTTCACCTAATTTCATTTGAATTTTGATATTATACTTTCTAAATATATTATATCTCTGATCTGTGACTGGATATTGGTGCTTTCACTTATAATTGGGTGTTGGTGGCCAATTTTGACGCCAATATACTGGTGCTTTCACTGAGAAAGCTAGCACTCAGGAATTTGGAGGTTTGGATCAAGGATTTGAAGGCTTGGGAACTCGGATTTATGAAGCAATGCTGGGAAATCAACAAGGAGACAGAGAACATAGAGGAGCCATCATAAAGGAAGTCAAGAAGCTTCCTAAGGAACGAATCAGACCTCGATCTTCATTACCAGAGACGAGATGGGGATGATGATGGATGCTATGTAGGAAAGGATGCTGAAAAGGCAGAAGGAAATGATGCAAAATTTATTCCGACAAATTGGAGAAGATGAAATGTGAAACTAAGGGAATGGAGCAGTAGGGAATACTGGAAATGTGGATCATGAAGTCGGAGTGGCAGGAGCAGAGGAAATCCAGGACCAGGGAAAAGAAGCAAGCAAGATGATGGATGGAGTGCAATCGCCGGGAGCGGAACCTGGTCAACCAGGAACGATCGACAAAAACATACCCGATCGTTATATGACGATCGGTGTCGATCGTTCCCCACTCAGGGGCATGCCCCCATGTAACAACCCCCATATTTATCGATTGTATATTTAAATATTTTATTTAGATATTTCATCGTTCATCGGATTTTAGTCCAAAAACCTACTTTTTTGCAAACATTCGAATTGGGACTCGAGACCCCTTCCATTAAGTTCAAAATGTCATTTGCAACCTTTTTGAGTATAAACATTGATATGTTTGGAGCTAGCTAAAAATTTGACCTTTTTCACTTTGGGTTTGGGTTTGGGTTCAGCCCACTAGCCAACTTAATACCCCAAACTGAACCACTTCTCTTCATTCACTCCAACTCTTCATTACTTCATTTCATATTCCTAACACTTTAAGCTTTAGGCAACAATGGGGGAAAAGAGTGGAAATTAGAAATTCCAAGCCCTACCTTCTATTGCAAATTCAAGCTTCAACCTCCAAATTCAAGAAGAAGCTTTGGTAAGCCTTCCCTTCATCTTCTTCAACTCTTTCTCCGTTCAATTTCAGAAATTTCCTAAACCTAATTTAGGAAATGTTTCTCTTTTAAGCTTAGATTCAAGCTTGTTGGGTTGGAATTAAAGAGTGATTGTTCTTGCCATTGCTCTATAGCTTCTTCTTCATTGATTTTGTGAAAAGATGAGATTTTTATCTCACATCTATGACTGTAATTATCTTTGGTTGTTGGGTATGAATTCCTAACACTTCTTCATGTGCATTTGCTCTTGATTTGGATTGGTTTTGTGAATATTTCAATTTTTGGGGTTTTAAGTTAAATTTGTGTGAAAATCCTTTTATGGATGTTTGATCATGCTTTTGGTGATGCATCGAGGAGCATATAGGGTCGGGTTGCCGATTGGCATAAACCCTTAGAGCCAATGTTCATCCGATTGCATTTTGGAAGAGTTTGCTCTTCATTTGGATAGGCTGAAAAAAAGCCCAGGCATGATTCATTCGACTGAAATCTCTGTTCAGTCGACTGAATCTGGAACCCGAAAGTTTCCAGGCAGGGTTTAGTCGACTGAAAATCTCTGTTCAGTCGACTGAACCTGGAAACAGAAAGTTTCCATGCAGGGTTTAGTCGACTGAAATCTCTGTTCAGTCGACTGAACTTGGAAACAGAAAGTTTCCAGGCAGAATTCAGCCAACTGAAAATCTCTGTTCAGTTAACTGAAATCTCTGTTCAGTCAACTGAAATCTCTGTTTAGTCAACTGAATTTGCTATTTCAGCCCACTTTGCCTTTTTGGATTGAATTTCCAATTTGAATCGATTCGTGATGATCCTATTTGTTGTTATCATTTATTATGACTTTGATGACTCCTTTTTAGGGATTTTTGAATATCTATTCCGATGGATTCTTTATCGGTTTCTTTGGATTTGATTCATGTCTTATATGTGAATTTTGTTTATTGATTGTTTCTACAATTCATTGCTATGATTTGTCACTTTAAAAATATAAAGGTTTCAATACTAGTGGTAAATATCAAATCTCTTTTCATCAAAACGATTTCAACACTATTTTATTACAAAGCTCGTTTCTTAAAACCGTTTTCCAATCTATTAGTATATACAAACCTTTACCTCACTCGTATGAGAAATCTAATTAAACGACTTAGTAAAACAAGTGGTATGAAACGTTTGCGTTTACTTCGTCGGTTAATTCTTGGACTTGTTCGATTGAATCTCTTGTGACAATTTTTGAGTGGAAATCTACAATTTGTTCGTAAATATTTAAGTTAAGCTAGTGGTTATGGGACATGAAGCTAAGCTCATATATTTACTAGCATAGTGTAATTGACACTTCTTGATGACCGATGATGATCATTTTTATGATTTAGACTAGCAATGTGCGATGTCTCTTTGTCCATGTGGAGGACTGTACTTCATTTTATTGAGCTTCGTCTCATTTCTCGCATGGGTCGTACATATTTAGGTGCGTCGATGTTTATTTACACATGGGTTGTATCTATTTAGGTGCGTCGATGTTTGTTTACTTCATGGAGCAATCGGCTCAATAAGTCGGGACATGGGGCGTATCTTTCTAGGTGCGTCGATGTTCGTCTATGCATGGGGCGTATCTTTCTAGGTGCGTCGATGTTCTACTTTGCATGGGGTGTATCATTCTAGGTGCATCGATGTTAGACATTACATGGGGTGTATCTTTCTAGGTGCATCGATGTTTATTTATGCATGGGGCGTATCTTTCTAGGTGCGTCGATGCTAGAGCATGGGGCGTACCTTTCTAGGTGCGTCGATGTTCGTCTTTACATGGGGTGTACCTTTCTAGGTGCATCGATGTTTATTTATGCATGGGGCATATCTTTCTAGGTGCGTCGATGCTAGAGCATGAGGCGTGTCTTTCTTGGTGCGTCGATGTTCGACTGTGCATGGGGCGTGTCTTTCTAGGTGCGTCGATGTCCAGTTTAGGGGATTGGCCATCCTTTTCTTGTGATTTCTGGATTTCTAATTGATGATTTCTGGAATTTATGTTTCACCAACTTTTACAATTGGCATTGATATGTATGTCATTTTATTGTGGCTTAGTGAATGAGATAAAGAATATGACATTCTTTTGATGCTATAAGATTCTTGAGATATTGTATGACTTTTGTGGATTTTCTAATGTATACTTGTCGTAGTATGACATTTTTGGTTATCATACGTCTTTTTATTATATCTCTTCTTATATCTCATTTTATCTGATAATTATAACTAGATTGATCCGTTTATTATTTTCTTATTAAATAATACTCGGGTCAGACTGAGATATTACAAGTGCTTCCTCATGACTTCCTATCTGGAACCATCTTCTGACTTTTGCTTAACTACTTTGGTCTAGTAGTTTTTGTTGTATACATTTGAGATATAGACTCCTTGATGTATACATATTCTTTTGTCTAGCACTTGTATCTATTCTTTTGTGATATTATGGATCTTATTTGACCACTACTCTAATTTACACTTTCATGTGTTATATTCATATCTGCTTTCGCCTTAGTATATGAATTATCTGCGACTGATTTATGTTATGCTTATTTCTATATTTGTTTCCGAAGATTATATATAGCCACTGTGTAGTTGCTTTGAGTTTGTGTCGGTATGTCGGATTTCCTCTTGAGATGAAAAGCATGTTATTTTTTTATCTGGCATATCGGTACTCGCACAAAGCAATTACACGGATGGTCGCTCCTCAACAGCCTTATTCTCCGCGCTAGTTGACGGCATTACCCCGTAGTGTCCTTGGCTAGCGTGGGTATAGAGGTGGGGCGTCACAACCCAGGTCATGTTAACTCAATTCTTGGCTAGATATTTGATGGTTCTATGGATTTTGGCATGGATCAGAGCTCGGATAAGTGTTTGGAAAAGGATAATCTCGGATTTCCTCGCAACTGGGGGCAGGATGGAAATGACAATCGGAGACCATTAACGAATGTTGAAACATTTGGAAATTGGAATCCAGGACTTATAGCAGAAATTAGCAGGCTTAGATATGGATTAGATCAACCGGGGGTAAACCCCAACCAAGGAAAATGGATTAGCACAACTCCCTATGGAACCGGGGGCATGGATTTGGATGGCTTCGCTTGGAAATGGATAGTGGTGATGGAACAGGAGCATCCATCATCCACCATAAATCAGAGCTGTCCCGACTTAAGGACATAGGTTATCATCTCTTGATGACATGAACTAAATAACTAATAATAAATCCTACACCAATACGACTAAGTCACTTACGTATGTACGGTATAACGGATGGTCCTTAGGCATGCTCTGAGATGGCGATGAACTTCCATGACAAATGATTTCAAAACTCACTCGAACATGAAATCTAACATTAATAATACCGAGTCCCATCCGGCACTCACTTTTCGCCTCAAATGGCACATGATCTCAAATGATCACATTTCGCCTCAAACGGCATCCAATCTTGAACGATCACGTTTCACCTCAAACGGCACTCAATCTCGAATGATCGCATTTCTCCTCGAACGGCACTCGATCTCGAACGATCCTATCTCTCCTCGAATGGCACTCCATCTCGAACGATCAGAACTCGCCTTGAACGGCACACAATCTCGAACAATCGCATTTCTCCTTGAATGGCACACGATCTCGAATGATTATATTTCGCCTCAACAGACGCTTGATCTCATGGTATCATCATTAGCCCGGGATGGCTATGATTTTTATTAACGATCCTGAACGATCGTTATTAATAATCAGGAAAGATCAATGATCTCTTCACAGGTCATCCACAGATTCCCAACTTCAACTTCGGGTCGGTATATTGGGTCGGTATATATACCAGAGCAACATCATGCAAGGCAGATTTCAAACAATACCGACCCAATGCAAAATACCCTACGATAATACAAACGACCAGAGAAAACCATGCTGACTTCGAGTCGGCGTAGGGCTCGCTTCGGGTTCAACATTGGGTCGGCATGATGTTGCTCTGGGTTGGTATTGTTACTTTGGGTCGGCATAGAGTTGCTTCGGGTTCTACTTCGGGTCGGTATATGGTTCGCTTTGGGTTCTACTTCAAGTCGGCATGGTTTTCTCTGGTCGGCATTATTACTCCTGGTCAACATAGAGGTTCTTCGCGTTCTACTTCGAGCCAACATAGGGTTCACTTCGGGTTCTACTTCGGGTCGGTATGGTGTTGCTTCGGATCAGCATGTTGTTACTCTAGGTCGGCATAGGATTGACGAGTTGGGCTTGACGATCATTATGGTGCGCCCATGTAGGTAAGAAGGCCCTCTAGTCGAGATTTCACCTATAAATACCGTAGGCTTGGCTTCTAAAAAAGGACCTTTCCATTCTGTTTCTCTTCATCTTCACTCAGAGGCTACTCTGCCATTTTCATTTTAGAATTCTATATTATAATTGTAATCAAATTTCAGTTTAATAAAAACGATTATTCTGGAGTAGACGTAGGCCGGAGTTAGCCGAACCATTATAAATCTTGTCTTTTTTACTTGCTTTCTTTTGAATTTTGAACATTCTTCGTATTATACTCCCTACATATATTCTATCTGTGATCCATGACTGGATATTGGTGCTTTCACTTATAATTGGTTGTTGATGACCAATTTTGATGCCAACACACTTTGATGCTCTTCGATGATTAATTTCTTCCCTGATCAAAGATGATCAAAACAACAACCTAGAATGCTCAAACCAAGGACAATGAAGATTGGAATTCCATCAGAGAAAATCTAATCATTGGATCTGAAGGTTGGGTTGAAGTCCCTACGTTTGTCTAGATTTTAGTAACGATATATAAATAATTTGGTTTGGATTAATTAAAATAAGTTGGATTATATAATATGGATTGTAAAATAAATAATTATGGTTTTGATTAGATTGTATTAAAGTGTATATTGTAGAGAACTGAATAAAGTTTTCATTACCCTATGTATTACCTCTAATAATTTGTATATCATTGTATATATTAATATATGCCACGATTATATCATATTAAATATCCAATATATTTATTTATGTCTCTCATATTGCATCTTTCATATCACATTTATTATATGCTTTAATTATTTCAATCCAATTACAATTATATAAGTAAATCCATAGTATTCAACATAACACTTAATTCATAATTATTGATTTTTCCTTTTTAGTTTATATATATATATATATATATATCATTTAGGGTAAGTTTTTCACCTAATTTTGTTGATGGTAGAGGAGATAAAAATGTAAAATATATAAGTGCATATATTCAGTGGGAGTTGTGTAACTCAGGGGAGTTATATCATATTTTACATATAGGAATATTTAATGGTTGTCATCATCAAATATAGGGAGATTGTTAATATCTTAGTTATTGATTTTGCTGACAACAACCATATAAAATATTGATATTAATATTTTTCCAAGTTATAATTTATGGTGTCAAATATTACACAGATACTAAATTGAAGATTGTACAGTACAAAGACTCAAGATAAAGATATAAAGACTCATGAGTTCAAAGACAAAGAAATGAAGATCTGAAAATTATAATCTAGTATATATAGTCATTAGTAAATATTGTTAAAGTCATTGATAGAAATTTCTGATCTCTATCTCTAATTTCTGAACTTTGATATTTTAAAGAAAAATAAATTATTTTAAATTTTCAAAAAATATATTTAATATTTTATACAAGTTTTTAAGAGTTTAAAATATTTAAAAACTATATTCAAAATATTTTACGAAGCAACATTTTGAAGAAAACAATCTTTATTTTCCACTAGCATATATCGACACACACACACTCATACACACACACACACATACATATATATATGTATATATATCGTCATACCTACCGCCAAATGGTTTTTTTAAAGTTTGAACGGAAATGTTTATTCGACAAAACCCTTCATGAATGGATACATTTGTTCATTCATTATATAAACAGGAGCGCTAAATGAATGTTATTAACTATTTACTTACTTTTTCCCACGCCTTACTCTCTTAAAAACTCTCTTGAAAAATATAATCAATTCCCTTCAAAAATCATATAGTATCAATTCATACTTCATTGTATTGATTCAACACTACATTCTTATTGTTTTAGAAATATCATTTTTCATTTCAAAGATCAAAGTGCTATCCAAGAGGCTATAGGATCCATTATATCCAAAGTACAAGAATTTCTCTTTGGAAAAACTATCAACTCTGCTCATGATTGTTTGGGTGCCACTGTAGCCCGTTCAAATCAAGTGTATGTGCTTAGTAGCCCATTCAAATCTAGTGCATGTGCTTATAGCCCGGTCAAATCAAGTGAGTTTACCCCAGACTTAGAATATAGGAGGGTGTGTCTTGTAGCCTTGAAATCGAGATTGTATTTGGGTTTTCATTCTACATGGTTAAAGACTGACATTTGAAAATAAATCTATACAAGTAATTATACAGGATTATATGTAGGAGAAATCCAAACCAGTATAAAATCCTTGGTATCATCTCTCTAACTCTTACTTTATTGCTTTTATTTTTATTTGTGATTACATATGTGATTGATTGTTAGAATAATTTTGTGTTGTTAATCTGTGATTTAATATTAATCTTGAAATAAAATTAAAAGATGTGCGTAGTTAGAAAACACTATTCACCCTCTCCCCTCTAGTGTTAAATTAGCTTTAAGATCTATAACTCAGCAACCTACATATTATATACATAATTTCTCAAACTTTTATATTAAAATCATTTCAAATTTTATATTAAATTCCTTTATTTGGGGTTGAACTCAAAGTGTATTTTTATTCGTCCCTTCTTTTAGACTTTTCTTCTTTTCTACTTACTTTTTGACTTACCTCCTTTTTTTCAAATATAAAAATTCTTGCTACCTTCTTGGAGTGATTACTTCATGCCTTCCTTCGAGAAATCGATTTCTTTCGGATATATACAACATATAGGCTCTAACTTTCCCCTTATTCGGACCTTTTATACAGCATCAATCGATAATCATACGAGGATCTGCATTCATTGGGATATTGGAGGCCCAACCAGGGAGTTACGAATAATCCAGTTTTAGGGACCTTCCATATGCTGCACCCATGCTCTTTTAAGTCAACACCTTTCCATATGACCTATTTCTCATGGGGTAATTGGGGTAGGTGTACATCTTCATCTTCTTCCATTATTACGACTCATAATCAACTTATCCATATTATTTCGGTGCATGACTATTACAAATCTATACTTGGAATCATTAGGAGTTGCGCGTAATATTTTCATATTTATAGGCAAAATACAAATATGTTCACTCAACGTAATTTTTTAAGATCAACTAACCTAAGCTCTAATATCAAATGTAACAACCCATACCCTAGTAGGTCTGAATTTTCGCTAAATTGAAGACCTAAATCCACCAAGTTGATTTGGTATCCTACAAATAAACAAATAATTTCATATCAGAGTATTATCAATATAACTTGTAGCAGAATAGTAAAATATAATAAAACACAAAGTTACTGACCAAGATTGACACTTTCAATATCTAGTGTCCCGTCAGTGCTGAGCATGCATCAGGAAACTCGTCCTTCAACCATTTCCGCCTTACACCGGTACCTGTCACTCTAAATTTGTCATGTGAGTTGTAATGAGGAGGGGTCAGATTAATGTTTTGGAAACTGGTAAATTATATATTTGACACATAACACTAGTTTATGTCAATTGTCTTCCATTACATGCTATGTCTTTTTATTTTACTTAGACGTTTCGATTCTATGTACACGCACAATATGCTCCATCTACCCAAAGTTGACCATAATTACATATGTGTTTATATATATATATATATATATATATATATATATATATAAGTACTATGGTTTCCCTTTAGACCAAGATATTATCCGCATTAGTATCAATAACAGGGCACCCCGCCAGGATCCATCACCAACGCAGTATCACATCCCTGTCATCGTGTATACCAAGGAACTACCACTGTGCCTAATAATGGCATCACTATAATTTAGCCATATTCTATCTCACTTTAGGAATTTACTTCTTGTTTGCTTCCTATTATAGACTCAGCTCCATGGACTATAGAGGACTCGGCTTCTCAAACTACCCCATCAATTTCTAAAAGAACTCTTTTGTGGGTTAACTAGCCTTGCCCTAACAAACAAACTAGCCAAAAACTATTGCGACGCATTACCTAACGTGACCAACCCTTATAGGAGGTGTAGCCTATTGGGCGTAACCTTGTCTTTTCCATTGACCGCGCTGGACCGATGACGTACTCAACCTATGTGGTACCAACACATACTAACATAGCATCGAGCCGCTCACCATCCTATTTAGATTGCCTAATGCAATCAAGACAATACCTCCTAATTTATTAAGCAGACTCTACTAAGAGTATTCCTTCAACTATACGCAAGTATATATAACACCACATATCCTATAGTTGGATATGTCCCACATCAGTATAATATATACACAGTTGTTGGTAGCCCCTTTTTGTGGGCATGCTTCTATTGCATAACACTACTGACCTTGCATTCCAACCCATTCTAATTACTATGTCATTCTTGTTTAAGTTACTTACATACTTATATAATTCATACCTGTCGTAAACGCATACTTGAGCCTACATTTGTGTGTGTGTATCTTCATTCAATCTTGTTTAATTATTGTACCTCTATTGTTCACTGTTAAAATTATTTCCATTTTTATTTATGCGTTTACATGTTATTTACTTTAAGGTCATTTACCGCTTTCTTTTTAAAAGATTTAAATGCCTTTTCTCATTTACTCCCCCCTTTCTCTCCACTACTTTACTTTCTACTTTTATTCCTTTTTAACCTTTAGTTCCCTATCTTGTTTTAGAAGACTATCTACGACCTTTTTATTTTAAATTATGACTTGTCTATTTTTTCTTTTCCTTTTATTTCATTTCTATTTTACTTATATTGCACACATTATTTTCTTAGACTTTTTTATCAGAATTATAATTCTTTTAATTTATCCTTAAGGATTTCTGTATTTTAGTGCATTGGAATTACATTTCTCCAAAATTGAATGGTTAACACTGTAAATTCCAATATCTTATCCGAAGGGAATTTGTGCTACGTTTAGAATTACAAGGAATTATCTTTTTCATAGTTATTGAAATAGATAGTACAAAATATAGTAGATATCCCTATTTTATACATTCCTTTCTTTTTACGCGTATTCATTATCATTTCAGTCGCTACACTTTTACTTATAAATATAAAACTAGACAATTTATAGAAATTTATCACAATATTCTATATAATTCAATAGATTAAAATACTACTTAAATCCCTACAATTTACTGCGATAACTCAATTTACATTTTTTTTTACTTGCACAAGTCATTTAAATTCACAAATGTAATGACCCATAAATTTAGTTATTTGAAATTAGAATATTTAATTAATTTTAAATATTGAAAATTAATTTTACAAACTAAATAACTTGAATTTCAAATATAGCAATTTACTGGATAATCTAATTGCTGACTTTAATAATTAAAATTGTGAAAATAATTGAATCTTGGATTTTTAAGTTGGATAAAAATGATTTAAAATCTTATTTTTAATTCTATTTAATAAGAATGAAGGTAAGAAAACTTTTAAACTGAATTTAAAATTTATTACTCGATTTTGAAAATAACTTGTTTTAAATAACATATAAAAATAGCCTCCCGCGGCACTATCTCGGATTTCGAAGAAACTAGTGGTCCGTAATAATGAATTGTATTATGCTGTCAAATTTCGTGGCAATCTGATGAATCATTTGGTCGTAGGAGATTGAAATGCGTTGAAATTAATATCAAAAATTTAATATAATAATTAGGTTCAAAAAGCTATCTTCTACATATAATCGAATTAGGTCTCAAAACAAGTTCCATTACATTCGGAATAGAGGTATACATATAGAACGCTGGGCGGCACGTCTTGATTGGGGTTCGAAATTATATGGTAAGATATTTTGATTTTTTTAAATAATATATATATATATATATATATATATATATTTGAACACATGGCCATGACTTTGACCATACAACCATTGATCCATCACCATACCCCTCCCTGTACACCTATCATTTCCCCCTCTCCTATTTATATTCGCGTTTTCCTGTTCGTTCCCAAACAAATTCAAATGCTCTTCATCCTAAGGCTCATATTGAATGGAACCAATCTAGGCCGATCTAGACCAAGTCATAACTAGAAAAGTGTTTGCCTCGTCATAATAGAGCATATGTATGGTTGGATTGGGTTATAATGATGAGTGGTAGCTACAGTTCATCATTGAATGGCGTCTTCGTTTTTTATCGATTATGGCGATTACGTTCATCGATTGATCGGGGGTTGTGAATGAAATTTGTAGGGCATGGAACGAGCCACCTACGGCCAAAACTTGGTGACAAATGGAGTGGCATGGCTACGGTAGTTGGGGTTTGAATACGTGCGACTTTGGTGGGTTTTGGGGGCGATGGCAATGGTCTAGAGCACCATGGTGGGTGGATTCGGATCAGGCGAGGTCATGGGGATGTTAGGTGGGGTTGCGGCGAAGGTCGATGGCCTGAGGTAGCATGGGGAGGGTCGAAAATTTTGACCATGATTAGGTTGCATGAGTTTGCGAATGTGGGTAGGAGGGAAGAATAGTTTAAAAAGGTAATTAATTTAAATTAGTTAAAAATTAAAAATTGTTAACTTATTAATTTAATAACTTCTCCATACGAGGTCCAATTGAGGCGTGGATTTTTGTGTTGTGCTCGTAACGATGAAAGCTTCGTGATGGAACTGGTTTGAATGAATTCGAAAACTATTGAAAATTAGGCTAAATTCGGACGTCATTCAGTTTTAGTTCCAAACCGGAATGACTTGGCAACAACAGAAAACTTCGGTCAGTTAATCTCACCTTTTTGGTTAACTAGTATGATATCTAATTGATAAAAATTATTGAATGATTATATAACATTTGAGATGCAGGAAAAACAGGTCGGAGGGATTTAACAGGATTTCTCATAACCGTTTATTTTTTTGTACATATGTATGTGCTAACATATATAAGCAGTGATGCAAGGGGTAACAGGTTGGAAGAATCCAATGAGATTCCTCACCGGTGTTGAATGGTTTTCAATAATATATTTTAATATGGATTATTAAATAATAAATATGATTGTGGACACTGTGATTATAACATTGTTATATGTTTGGAAATAAAATCTAGTAGTGATAGTAAATAATTATTGATATTGGTTAAGTGTTGAGTGGCTATTGGCCTTAAATTAGTATTTTATAAACACTATAAATTTTCGACTAAGTAGAAATTGATTTTTGAGACAAGAAACGATTTTTAAATCTAAAATTAGGTTTCAAAAATATTTCATTTAAGGATTATCTAATTAAATATATAAATATTGTTTTTAAGTTAATTAATTATATTAATATTGTTTTTAAAGTTATATTTATACTATTTTAAAGTTATATAATTATATTTATATTATTTTAAAGTTATTTAATTATTTAATATTGTTTAAAAGTTATTTGTTTATAGTGAATATGTTTTAAGAATTATGAAAAGTTAATAAGTTGAAAAGTTAGTTATCTCAAGAATAATTGTGGTTTGAAATTAATAATAAGGGAATTAATAAGTTTTTGAAAATGAATCATTATTATTTATAAAAATGGTGAAAATTAATTATTTTTGTTTCTTAAAACAATATTATTATTTAAGATGTTTTAAAATTAATAAATTTCATTTATTTATAATGTTTATTATTGATAACCATTATTATATAATGGTGTTTTGAAGTAAAAGATTTTTAATTATTTATAAATATTTCTGAGACCCATTAATGGAGTGGAAGATTTAGATTTTATAAAGGAGTTATAAAATGTTTGAAGAGTTAAGGAAAGGTTATTTGCAAGGTGGAAGAGTTTAAGAATGGTTAGATATTTATAAACAAATTTTAGAGACTGGTTATAGATCTATAAAAGAAGTTTTTGTAAATGGTTTATAGATTCATAAAGATTTATCAGTGATCTTGAAATGTACAAGAAGATTATAAGTGATTGAATTTATAATAGGTTTATAAATGGTTTTTCAAAGATTTATAAAATGGTTTATAAATGATTTTAGAGAATCATAAGGAGTTTTATAACAGGGTTTTGAATCGAATAAAAAGAAAACCTATCTAAATTCTATAAATATACTTATACCGTTGAGATAAGTATATGGATATTTCTAAGTGTTGAAATATTGAGATTTGTGAGTATATCTTTGTAAAGGTGTTTATATACAAGTAATTTACAAAGTGGGTTTTATTTACGAAGATTTATGAAATGAGGCTAATGAGTTCTTATATGCTTAACCAATGTTGGTTTTTCATATGAAATATAATCTTTGTTTGAATGTTTGTATATTTGATAGTTCAATAACCGACTATCAAATCTTGGCCTAAATATGTAATCCTTCTTAATTTTGGTTGTAAAGAAATATTCTGTACTTAACACTGAAGGATTTTGAATCCGAATATGTCTTGGGGAAACATGGAAACTATATGTACTGTTACCATTGGTTGTGCTATACTGTACGTATAAACTCGTTTCGTTCATCTAGGACAAATGATAAGGAGATCCATCCACTTAAATAGTTAGGGGGTGATCCCCGCCCTTATATATTGCCTGATTATTTTCAACAGAACTGGTATTGAGCAATCTGAAAATCAGCCTTTGGTTTTGTGGAGCACCCAGAAAGCGGAGGAGTGTACTTGTAAGAGATGACTCGAACCCATAACCACTCCATAAACCATATACGGTTCTATGGAGGAGATTTGTGGTATATTGGAATGTTGAGATCCATGTGTGATTCCAAGACCCGTTGGGGTATGGGAATCCAGGTGTGATTCCAAGATCTAATTGAGATGTGGGAATCTGTGTGATTCCATGACCCGTTGGGGTATTGGAATCCATGTGGGATTCCATGATCTATTTGGTGGTCGTGCATAAGCTGGAATGCGGGACATAGCCTCATCAGTGGGAATGACTAAAACTAGAGATAGGTGGCATGCCCAGTACGATTGGCAAACTCATAGGGTGTAGTCGGCTCCTCCTAGAAGTCACTTATAGTTGTTATGCATGCATGGGGCGATGCACTCGGTCTTTGCGAGACCAACTATGTTTTTCCTATAGTGCATCACTAGGGATGTATGCTACTTAGAAAGGATAACTCGATCCTTGTGCAGGAGGATCGTTCCTCGAAGTACTAAGGGCACCTCCATGAAAATCCTACACAATCAGCGAACGCGTGTTATCGATTTTCGATTATACACCTCGTGTTGTTGTGATGCACACTTACGAGCATCACAACTACTTGATTATTATTATTTTCTCCTTTAGACATTATTATAGTATAAATGGATTTTCTATAGAAACGCTTTTGTTTATCGTAAGGCAAAAACCCGTTTGTGTTTATGTGCGGCGTGGTCTTACAAGATACCTTTTGATTTCAAAGATTTTTATATAACTTTAAAATCAAGTTAGGTGTGTTTTTTTCATATTAGTTTTCCAGACTGACTCGGGTGTTATTTTATTATAATGCTCGAGTCAGACCGAGCATATTACTGAATAGTTTGGAGGCTTGGAGCTTCAGGAGACGAGTTGAAGGCCTAATGACGTATTCACATAGATGGTTATTTTCCGTTGTATTCATTGTTATGTTTATCTACAATTGTGAGGACTGACTGTTATAACTACCCAGGCTGAATAGGTTAGTATACTCTGATTGATGTCTATATGTACATATATTATAGTTTTGTTTTTTGTGTAAAGATTTTATGGTATATTATAAATTATTCATTATGTTGTGAGATTCTGTGTTGTTTAGTTTTCTTATTATCTTCTTCCTTCTTTCTTTTCCCTAACAATCATGTCTTCCGGTATTCGATTGCTCGACATATGATACAATGGATGTATTGATGTCAATTTTCGAGGGTCGAAAAGCCCATTTCATTACATTTGGTATCAGAGCTAAAGGTTAAGTGAGAAAGGGTAACTCATTAGAGGTAGGGTCAATATCACCCTAGAATGAGTTTAAGTGTGTGTATGTGTTTATATATATGAGCGCGTATTTGTTAGTCATATAAAATAGTTTTATATTGTGTTGGTTGATCTATTGAGTGGGTTATGGATTCTAGTCAATACAAGTAATTAACATCATTGACAGGGATCTCTAAACACTTGAACAGAGTAGTTCGACACGGTATTGTTTTGAAATTGGGTAAATGAAATAATTTTACCTTGATTAGTTTTATATAAAAGAATAATTTTTCAAAAACTATTATGGTATATATGGTGTGCTTGGTTGTTAGGAAATGATAACGTTATACTATTATCATTTGTTGTTGTACTTTGTAATCGAATAAAAGTTGATGTTATAATGTAAGCAAGATTAACAATTAAGAAATGATTTTATATAACCAAGTGGAATTATATAAATACATGGTTTATAAATGTGATTTATAAACTAAAATGAAATTTCTGAGGTATATTATAAGTATGATTGATGAGTAAAAAGGTTTTAAGCTAAAAATTTGAGAATTTAAATTTCGATGGTTTTGGAAATAATTTTTCAAAGTTTTAAAAAATAGTTATTATATTATTTGGAAAATATTTCTAACTAGAAATATTCAAAAAAATTAAAGTGAATAAAAGCACTAAACTCACTTTGGCCGCTGGAAAATAATTTCGGTGATGACTGCAGCATCAACGACATTTGTTTTCGAGTTTCCAAGGTAGGAATCGCTACCATTAGAGTTTTGTTTTGGTAAAACTAGTTTTGATTTTAAGATTCAAATGAATGATTTGGTATACCAAGGGAATTTTGTATGTATGTGTTGTTTGTGTGTGTGTGTATAAGTTCAAATTAATTGAAATAAATAAGAACGGGATGTTTAAATTCTGAAAATTTTCATTGAGTAATTCATGAAAACATGAGAAAATAAGTTGATAACTTATAATTTTGAAAATTAGTAAGTTAAAGAGATATTATAAATTTTTGAATATGAATGTTAAGAAAAGAAAATTTGAAATGAAATTTAACTCGAATTAAGTTAAATAAAATAAATTTTCAAATAAATTTGATTGAAATTTGAAATGAATTAGTGGATGAACTAAATTAAATAAATTATTGAGTTGAATATGGTTTTGGAATATGGTTGAAATATTGAGATTTGAAGAATGGAATTTAGTTAAATAAAATTGGATTTGATCTAAGATGGATATGGACTTAAGTTGTGAAATGGTAGTAAACACAAAGAGTTATGCATGAAATGTTTATAAACTTGAGTAAAATTTTATGAATGATTCATAAATGAAAATAATATGGAGTAAAACATTATTGGCATAAAAAGTAGATAGAAGGATTTTTAAGTGAAATTAGCATTCAAATAAATATACTAAGTAAATAATGAATATGAATAAAGCAATGTGAATAATGGTTGTGAATAATTGAATGTAAGTGAAATGAATGTGAATGAGAGAATTTGGGATAGCTATGAAATTTAATGGAAAGAGAAAAAATGCAAGTGGTGTGTATATTATTATATTCGCATAACGGTTTGATCCAGATTCGAGCACAGGATCTTAAGATGATTTATATCGATCCGAGTTGAAATTTTTCACTCGATTCTCGGCAGCAAACACTAGATATGGATTTTTGGTTGATTCTAGAATTCTCTATCATAGTATATAGCTATGCAAGGAGAACGGGAGTTTCTAATCAAGAAACCTAATCTGAGTCTGCACTAGGGTGGTCATGTGAACGATGCTAGTTCAAAAATGAAATTGTGTAATCGAGCGAGCAATCAGATTTGATATTGTGTGTGGATGATATTTGCACATCGTACGGTTTTAGTAAATTAAATGCTGGAAATTGAAGAGCAAAATTATAAGATTATGAATTGTATATCACTGGAAAATAAGATGCAGGTATATAAAAGAAAGAGCTAAATTGATACCTTTGATTTCATAAGTAAAAATTTGGTTGCCCAACTAAAAGGTACATGTTTAATTGTTGTTTGAATTTGATGATTTTATTATTGAGCCACTTGGCTTTCGTTTTCTTTGTTGATTTGAGCCATATTGGATATTTGTAGTTGTTTTGATTGAGTCGTGCAAAGGAGACACTGACAAAAAATTTCGTAAATTTAAGGAGTTAGAAAAATTTTGAGAAAATTTGAAGAAATTTTTTATGACTAAAATTTTTGTTTTTTTAACTTGAAATAATTGAATGTGATAATATCGGTTGGAATCTAAGAATAAATTTGGACAAGGTTTCAACAAATTTATTTTGGAAAAGGTTAAGGATTTAAAATAATTTGGCAAAATATTCAACTAATTTTTAAAAAAAAGTAATGGGTTTGGGCATTTTTCCTACCTTGGCAATTTCGAGGACAAAATTTTTTTTAGGGGGGAAGAATGTAACATCCAGTAATTTAGTTATTTGAAATTAGAATATTTAATTAATTTTAAATATTGAAAAATTAATTTTATAGACTAAATAACTCGAAATTCAAATATAGCGATTTATTGGATAATATAATTGCTGAATTTAATAATTGAAATTGTGTAAATTATTGAATGTTGGATTTTTAAGTTGGATAAAAATGATTTAAAATCTTATTTAAATTCTATTTAATAAGCATGTAGGTAATAAAACTTTTAAACTGAATTTCAAAGTTATTTACTCGATTTTCAAAATAACTTGTTTTGAATACCATATAAAAATAGCCTCCCGGTGCACTATCTCAGATTTCAACGAAACCAATGTCATTGGGTCCGTAAGAATGAATTATATTACGGTGTCAAATTTCGTGGCAATCAAATGAATCGTTTGGTCATGGGAGATCGAAATGCATTGAAATTAATATCGATAATTTAATATAATAATTGGATTCAAAAAGCTATCTTCTACATACAATCGAATTAGGTCTCGAAACAAGTTCCATTACATTCGGAATAGGGGTATACATATAGAACGCCAGGCGGAACGTCTCGATTGTGGTCTGAAATTATATGGCTAGATATTTCAATTTTTTAAATAATATATATAGATTTGACTGCACAGCCATGACTTTGACCATACAGCCACTGATCCATCACTATCACCATACCCCTCCCTGCGCACCCATTATTTCCCCTTTCCCTATTTATGTTCGTGTTTCCCAGTTCGTTGCTGAATAAATTCAAATGCTCTCCATCCTAAGGCTCACATCGATCAAAACCAATCTTGGCGATCTAGACCAAATTCATAACTAGGAAAGTGTTTACCTCATCATAATGGAGTGTATGTATCATTGGATTGGGTTATAATGATGCATGGTGGCTGCAGTTCATTGTTGAATGACGTCTTCGTTTTTCGTCAATTACGGCGATTACGTTCATCGACTGATCGGGGGTTGTGAAGGAAAGTTGTAGGGCATGGGAGGAGCTGCCTACGACCGAAATTTGGTGGCGAATGGAGTGGCGTGGCAGTTCAGGTTTGAATAGGCGCGACTTTTGTGGGTTTTGGGGACGATGGCAGTGGTCTGGGGCACCGTGGTGGGTGGCTTCGGGTCAGGCGAGGTCAGAGGGATGCTAGGTGTGGTCGCGGCGAAGGCCATTGGCCTAAGGTGGCATGGGAAGGGTTAGAAAAATCAGCCATGGTTGGGTTTCATGAGTTTGTGAACGTGAGTGGGAGGGAAGAAGAGTTTTAAGGGGTAATTAATTTAATTATGTGATTAGTTTAAATTAATTAAAAGTTAAAAATCGTTAACTTGTTAATTTAACAACTTCTCCATACGAAGTCCAATCAAGACGTGGAATTTTGCATTGCGTTCATAATGACGAAAGCTTCGCAATGGAACTGGTTTGGACGAATTCAGAGACTGTTGAAAATTAGGCTAAAATCGAACGTCATTCGGTTTTAATTCTAAACCGAAACGCCTCGATGACAACAGAAAATTTCGGTGAGTTAATCTCACCTTTTTGGTTTACTAGTATGATATATAGTTGATAAAAATTGTTGAACGATCGTTTGGATGAATTATTATATTTATTAGTTGGATTGAATATTCCTGCCTATTAGAGCGGTTGAGACACTATACGTTTCCATGTACGAGCGGATGAACTTTTATATACGAATACCGCCTCAAAACGGTTGATTTATATTTTATGATTATACAACATTTGTGATGCAGGGAAAATGCGTTGGCGGTATCCAACAGGGTTCCTCACAACTGTTGATTTTTTTACATATACATGTGCTTACATATATAAGCTGTGATGCGGGGGATAACAGGTTGGAGGAATCCAATGGGATTCCTCACTAGTGTTGAATGGTTTTCAATAATATATTTTTATATGGATTATTGAATAATAAATATGGTTGTGGACACTGTGGTTATAACATCGTTATGTGTTTGGAAATAAAACCCAGTAGTGTTAGGAAATAAGTATCGATATTGGTTAAGTGTTAAGTGGCTATTAGCCTCAAATTAGTACTAGAAACGCTATAAATTGCCGATTAAGTCGGAAATTTTTTTGAGATAAGAAACGTTTTTAAATGTGAAATTGGGTTTCAAAAGTATTTTGTTTAAGGATTATCTAATTAAATATATAAGTATTGTTTTTAAGTTACTTAATTATATTAATATTGTTTTAAAATTATATAGTTATATTTATATTATTTTAAAGTTATATAATTATATTAGTATTATTTTAAAAAAAATTATTTAATATTGTTTAAAAGTTATTTGCTTATAGTTACCAAGTTTTAAGAATTTCTGAAAAGTTAGTAAGTTGAAAAGTTAATTATCTCAAGAATAATTATGGTTTGAAATTAGTAATAAGGATTATTAGTAAGGTTTTGAAAATGTATCATTATTATTTATAAAAATGGTAAAGATTAATTATTTTTGTGTCTTAAAACAATATTATTATTTAAGATGTTTTAAAGTTAATAAATTTCATTTATTTATAATGTTTATTATTGATAACCGTTATTGTATAATGGTGTTTTGAAGTAAATGTTTTTAATTATTATAAATGTTTCTGAGACCCATGAATGGAGTGGAAGATTAGATTTTATAAAGGAGTTATAATATGTTTTAAAGAGTTAAGGAAATGTTATTTGCAAGGTGGAAGAGTTTAAAAATGGTTAGATATTCATAAATGAATTTTAGAGACAGGTTATAGATCTATAAAAGAAGTTTTATAAATGGTTTATAGATTCATAAAGGGTTATCGGTGATCTTGAAATGTACAAGAAGCTTATAAGTGATTGAATTTATAATGGGTTCGTAAATGGTTTTTTGAACATTTATAAAATGGTTTATAAATGTTTTTAGATGATCATAAGGAGTTCTATAAGTTTTGAATCGAATAAATAGAAAATCTTTCTAAATTCTGTGAATATACTTATACCGTTTAGATAAGTATATGGATATTTCTAAGTATTTAAATATAGAGATTTGCAAGTATGTCTTTGTAAAGGTGTTTATATACAAGTAATTTACAAAGTGGGTTTTATTTATGAAGATTTATAAAATGCGGCTTGTGAGTGCTTATGTGCTTAACCAATGTTGCTTTTTCCTATGAAATATAATCTTTGTTTAATGTTTGTTATTTGACAGTTCAAGAACCGACTAACAAATTTTGGCCTAAATATGTAATCATTCTTAATTTTTTTGCTATGAAAATATTCCCTACTTAACACTAAAGGATTTTAACTGTAGAAACATCTAGGGAAAACATGGGAACTATATGGTACAATTATCATTGGTGCTGTTATACTGTACATATAAACTTGTTTCGTTTTTTAGGACAAATGATAAGGAGATCCATCCACTTAAACGGTTAGGGGGTGATCCTCGCCCTTATGTATTGTCTGGTTATTTCCAAAAAAAACCGGGATTGAGCATTCTAGAAATTAGCCTTTGGTTTTGTGGAGCACCCGGAAGGCGGAGGAGTGTACTCGTAAGAGATGACCCGAACCCGTAACCACTCTGAAAACCATATATGGTTCTATGGAGGAGATTCGTGATATATTGGAATATGGGATCCATGTGTGATTCCGAGACCTGTTGGGTTATGGGAATCTAGGTATGATTCCAAGATCTTATTGGGATGTGGGAATCTATGTGTGATTCCGCGACCCGTTGGGGTATTGAAATCCATGTGGGATTCCGTGATCTATTTGGTGGTGGTGCATAAACTGGAATATCGGATGTGGCCTCATCAGCGGGAATGACTAAAACCTAAGATATGAGGCATGGCCAGTAGGGTTGGCAAACCCATAGTGTGTAGTCGGCTCCTCCAGGAAATCACTTAAAGTTGTTATGCATGCATGGGGCGATTCACTCGGTCTTAGCGAAACTAGCTTTGTTTTTCTTGTGGTACGTCATTAGAAATGTATGCTGCTTGTAATGACCCGCTATTTCGGACCATGCAAATCGACAATAATCCACACATGTCAGACTTGAATAATTCAAAATAACAAATTGTAATAAAATTTAGAGCAAATAAAATCATTCACAGAATCACAGACAAAGAAATATCAGAATATTCGCAGCGGAAATAAAATACCATAGTAGTTCATGAAGCTACTATATACAAACTCTTAAAAAATATACAAAATCTCATAGTAAAATAGATACAATAGAAGTCAGGATACATAAAAAACAATACAGATACATAAACAACAATACAGAGACAGATACCGAATAGGAACTAACTGGAAGAAGTAGACGAATAGATAGACAGATAAGCTCCAGCAAAACTCTAGCTCTGGAAGGTGAATCCAAAGCTGTGATTCTCAGGCTGACCCGAGCGTAAATTAAAACACAAACACTCGAGTCAGGACATACATACTTATACAATGTAAACCAACTCAGGTGAATTGTAATAGCAATGCACAATAACTTAAAGGATGCTTGGGATCGCCTATCCTTTAAGGATCAGTCAAACCATCAATTAAGTAGTAATAAACACTATCCTAGAAAAATCCATATTAAAGTAAACAATGCAATTAACAGTGTTATTGTGACTAGGATAGCGTAGAGCTGCAGTAACCACTCACCTCAAGCCACACTCTTAAAATCAAAGATGTGCATCAAACAATCACAAGGAAATCATGTGACACACAAAGCAGTGTACCCGTGGTTATAAATTTCAAAATGATTTATAATTTCGAATTAAAATCATTCATTTAAACCATTAAAAAGTGAAGTCATTATTCCTTCAAATTAAATATTCAATTCCCAAAAATTTAGCCTTTTCTAAGTTCATTTATTCAGTTAAACACTTTAAATATTGAAATTTCAGCTTTCCGCCGCACTTAGAAAATGCTGCGGTAAGATAATTGAAAACAATTCAATTCGGTAAAGACAACATTTAAAAACTGCTGTAATAGTTCGGTTTTAATTTATTTTCAGAAATGATAGCATTTCTGAAGTGCTACCAAATAAATTTCCAGATTTATAATAAAATTTCAGAAACAATTAAACTTCAATTTTTAACCATTTAACTTTAAAAAAAATCATATTTTTCCACTTCAAAAATGTTCATTTGAATACCCTTTAACTTATGATTTTTATAAAGTAAAATCCTATACATTAATTCAAAAATCTCAATGTTTCACTTATTAAGGTCAATATACAATTTTCCTAACTTTCATTTACTTTACACATTAATTTAATTTACCATTTCATAAATTAAATTAAATTTCCATTTTATTTTCTTAACTTGACTTTTGTTTTTATACCAAACTTCACATTTCAAAGTCAAGTTATATTTCAAATTACACTTTTAACCATCCATTTATTTAACATTTAAACGAATTACATAATTCAAAATGCACCGTAAGTTGATTACTTTATTTTACAAATAACTTGATATTTTCTTTTACTTTATATTTATCCAATTCATACATCAATTATATTAATTACCAAGTTAAGCTTATAATTCCATTTTTTACTTAAATTCCCATTATTAAGTTAAATCAAACTTTCACACTACAACTCAAACCATCTATTAACCTAAACCATTTAACCTTTTAGAAAATCACTCCTTAACCATTTTAAATCCAATATAAGTCAAATTTCATTTTTTTTTCTTTCATTTACAATACATGGAATTTATGAGAAATCATATTTTGAAATCAACCACGGGTCCGGATAATATTTCACACTTAAATCAAGTGATACGGAAATTATCATTTAAATCCATAATCAGTAAAATTTTCGGGTTTTGATTATTTCGAACCCAAAATCCCAAGACAAATACAAATAAATAAAAATCACGCAGGCCTATCATTTCAGCCCGTAATGATTTTTCCCTATTCTAAAGTCCATTCTGGCATGTATCATTTCAACCCATAGTGATTTCTATACTAACAGGGAACTTGTAGTGATGACTAAAATAAACTGAACAGTAATAACATATAGCAGTATGAGATGATATGACAGATAAATAACAGGATTAACATTACATAATTTATAATACAGGTAGGTATAACATGATAATAAAATCTACATATTCACATGGTGTCAATTTACTAATTATATAAGTACAGATGTCATGTGTGAATTACTCACCTTTTATGCTGTAGTTAGCAAATCAAAACACACAAATGAATACCAAAAAGAACGATACGACTTCTGATTCGAGTGGAGAGAGAGAGCCAAGATGTTAATCTTGCGTTCAACAACAAAACAAAGCCATATATAAATATAGATACAATACCAAAGATAAATTGAAACAAGGTGGAAATTAGAAGCAACAAAGATCATCACGTAGCTTTTAATCAATTTTGCTTGACCTAACACATCATGTGCTCGGCCATACATTCCTCAGGCTCGGCTTTGGCATGTTTTCAGGTGGGAAATGGATAGGGTTTGGAACATACAGGCACGACCAGGTCAAAAATGTAAAGGGTTTGGAGTTACAAAAGGCAGAATGCAAAGAGGCTAGGCTTGAATGGAGTTTTGGTGCAACCATGGTCACGGCCTATGGTCCTATGGGCTCGGCTAGGGGCTGCTACAGGTCTAGACAGTGGGTAGTGTGATGGCTAAGGGTGTTTACTTGTTGATGGCGGCGGCTAGAGGTGGTGGCTGTGGAAAAGAAATGAAGGTGATGGTGAAAACTAGGCTAGGCTACGCAGTTTTGGAGAGGTCTTCAATATTTTGTGGAGTTTGCATCATGGGATGGTCACGGCTTGTGTAACAAACCGATATTTTCAACTATTCGCATCCGCACATGTCGGACTTGAATTGCTCAAAATACCGCATTGTAAATAAAATTTGGCAAATCTCAGAATATACAGTAAATAAAAATCACAGACACCGAGTAATAATAGTGCAGCGGAAGTAAAATAAATAGTAGTTCATGAAGCTACCATGTAGATATATCATAGTTACATAAGATACAACAGAAGAAATAAAGTACAACAAAAGTCTAAGTATGATAACCAAGTACAAGCTGAATACAATACTGGAATCAACAGGATAACTGGGAATGAAATAGAGAAACAAGACAACCAGGTAATCTCCAGCGATTCCAATCTCCAGGAAGTGGAAATCCAAATATGTGAATACTCAGGCTGACCCGAGCGTAAATAAAAAAAATACAAACACTCGAGTCAGGATAATATATACTTATATAATGTAAACCAACTCAAGTGAACTGTAATAAGGTACAAGTAACTTAAAGGATGCCTGGGACCGCCCATCCTCTAAGGATCCGTTAAACTATTTACTATAAAGTAATATTGCGCTATTATAATAATGTCTACAGTAAAATAAACTTACTTTTAAATAGCGTTCCGGGCTACCCATATCACCCTTCACACATAATACTCCCAGTAGTCCATCCAGTATCAGCATATCTCCAGATCGGGAGACTACCCTAAATACTCCATGGGCTACGGGAGAAAAACAAACTCGTAGTAAAGGCTCGGTATGGTAGGTGACACGGCACACAAGGCAATGCCAGGGTAGATATACCAATTACGCACACGGGCTGGTGGTAACGCAGCAGCCACATACGCCCACCTCGGAACACACTCCCAATCAAAATCGGAGGATGGCCATCTAATCAATCACAAGTAAGAGTATAGTATCGAAGGAATATGTCTGATCGAAGGAATGACCTCATTTGGCCTGAGTTCGCTCCTGTTTTAGCCACCTTATGCTAACTCACGGGAGTCGGGTCCACGTAATATACCTCAAGAATGTCGCCACCATCCTACTTCGTTCTGGAATCTCCACCGCGTACACAGTTGTTAAAGTAGTTTTCGGTATCGACAGAGAGTATGCCAGATATACGATCCCGGTCTCTTTAACAACCAATCATTATTATAACCCATGGTTATAATTTTAAAATGTAATATTTTATACTTTGAAATAAAATATCATTTCAAATCCAAATCTTTATCAAAATAAAGATTAAATCATTTCCAAACCATTTCAATATATCAAAATAGCATATCCTTTCAAAACTTCCTTTTAAAATCCTTTCAATATATCGAAATATCATATCCTTTCAAAACTTCATTACAAATCATTTTAATATCAAAATATCATTTCAAATATAGTTTATACTTCAAAAACCCAAAATCATTTTTATTTCAAAACTGTATTTATTTCAAAAACAATATCATTTCCATTCCAAACATATATTCACTTTTCAAAATAGTTTATACTTTCAAAGTTATAACTCTTTCGAAACCAAAACATTTGAAATTATTACACTTTGAAAACCACAACATTTCGATATCATACATTTGAAATCATCCTTTAATTCATTACATTTTTACAAAAAAAATTTAAATTAAATCCAAATTTCAAATTTTCAATTTAATTTAATTCAAACCTTCAATTTCAGTTTACCAACAAACCATTTCAAATCTTATCAATTTCAAATATAGATTTAATCCACAAAATACAATATTCAATCTTTAGTATATTTCAAAACTTAAATATCCCACATTTCATAAATCCAATATCATTTAAATAAAATCAAATTCATATATATTCCAAATATTCATTTATCAATTAAATTAAATAAATCAGGATCAAATATCATTTCAAAATATCAGAATATCAAAAGATTATTCAAAACATCATTCATTTTAGTTCATTTGAATAACTTTTAAATCCCTTCATTTTATTTTGGAATTAATTACCATTTCAAACTTACATTTCAAAAGATTTTATATTAAAAATTAAATCTCTCCATTTAAATCATTTAAAGTCAATTCCTTATATTTATTAATTAAATATTAAAATTCCAAAACTTAAATCCTTCCACTTAAAGCCATATAAATGTGTCTTCATTATCTTTAGAAATTTAACATTTAATTTTCAAAATTTTATCATTTTCCAAAGATTATTTTTCATAAAATTTATTAAAACCACAAAAATATAGTTTTCGTAGCACTTAAAAATGCTACGTAAAGTTATAGTTCAAAACAGTTCATTTAACAAAAGACAGCGTTTAAGTGCTGTAATAGATTTCCTTTAGTTTCAAATAAACTTAAATGTTAAGTTTAACCACTATAGCACTTACAAAGTGCTATAATAGCCTTTATTTCAATTTAACTTTTTAGTTCATTTAAAACAACTACAGCATTTACAAAATGCTGTAATACCCTTACATTACATTTCAAAAATGCCGTTAAATCAAATTCAGGGTTTCAATACAAATTTCGCCAACAGTTAATTTTAATTTAAATCATCTTAACTTATAAAATCATAAAATTTCACATTTTAAAATCATCATTTCAATACTCTTATTTTTATGATTTTTATAAGGTTAAATTTCATCCAAAAATCAAATTTTAACATAATTTCTTATTTAAATTCAAGTATTAAATCCCATTTCTTTAATTAATTTTATTACTTAACCATTAAGTTTTAAATTACCAAATTATAACTTATTTCTATTTATTTTACTTAAATAAAATGTCATTTTTAACAAAAGTTCAAATTTCCCACAATAAGTTACATTTCAAAATTTTGACTTAAAACATTCATTTATTCACATTTTCATTTATTCAAAAATCACTTTTATTTTTATAAAAATCATTTTTATTCATTTTAATTCAAAATATTATACTTTTACTTTTAAAAATAATTTTAAACATCTCAGAAAATGATTTATAACCCACGGGTCTGTATATAGTTTTCTAGCCTAGTTCAAGTGATACGGATGTATATCATTTCAATCCGCAATTTACAAAGAAAACCCGGGTTCTATCATTTCAAACCCGCAGTCCCAAGTAAAATGAATGATTTTGAAAACCGCTCAGGCCTATCATTTCAGCCCATAACGATTTTCCCTTATTCTAAAGTCCGTTCGGGTATATATCATTTCAACCCATAGTGATTCTAGTCTACAGGGAACTTGCAATGGCGATAACTGATATAAATAACTGAATAACATAAAATAACGGTAACATACGATATAACAAGTGTAATAACAGGTATGAACATCATATGATAATAATGTAGCAGTTATAACAGGAAGAAATGCATTACAGATTCAAGCGATGTCAGTTTATAACTATACAAGTACATATTAGTCTGGTGAGATTTACTCACTTGTCACAAGCTGGAGATCAACACCAAAGCACAAATACTGACACAACAAAGGCACGACGACACAGATATGACTTGAGAGTGGAGAGCCAAATATAATTGCCTTGTATACATATAAACAAAACAATTCAAAATACATAAGCTTTCAAAGCTAAATTACACTAAACAACACTAGGAATCAAAGCCTAAAACAAAGACAAATGCTTTGCACTTGATCTCAACTTCACATACTTTAGTTATGAACTGAAATAGCACGGCCAAGGCATGGATTAAGGTCTGGTTTGGGCCCCTATAGGGTCGGCCATGCATAGAGAAAATGGTGCACTAGTTGGTGAGGCAAAAGGCTAACATTTCAAGGCAAAAGCATGGATTTAGGGGCAACTTATGGGCTCGGCCAAGGCATGGAGGGCATGGCTATTTCAGGTGGGGTTAGTAGGTGGTGTGCAGAGGTGTCTCAGGTCTGGAAAAAGCTAGTGGTGGTGGTGTTTGGTCGGCCATGTGGAGGTTTGGAGGTGGTAGACATGGATGTGCTCGGTCTAGGCAAGTTTTATGGAGTTTGTTGGATTTTGGTGATGGATCAATCCACAAGGAGGCATGGCTTGGGGTTTGGTCAGAGAAGATGTGAAGATGGTGATGTTCTTAGGTGGTGGTGGAGGTGGCAGGGGCTGGAGAGGAGGTGGCCGAACCTATGACATAAGAGAACAAGTGCAAATCAATGTCAAACAATAAGAAATAAACAAAAGAAGAAGAGAAAAAGAATTTTTTTACCAAACTTTCTCCTCAAGCAAGGCCGAAATTTATTTGTATCAGAAGTGAGCAATGAGTTTACATGAATGGAAATGAAAATATGCGGCTGAAAGATGTATAAATTAAAAGCTAATTGATGAATAGTTATGATAAATGTGATAGGGTGGAAGATAAAGGGCCATTTGAAAACCAAGAGTCAAAAACCTTTCAAATTTCTTTTAATTTACTTATATAAGATTAAATTAACGAAAATAATAATTATTTCAGTTAAAATTTCGAAAATGAAACAAAAAATAAAAATATATGTAAATATTTATTAATTATATAAGGCTAAAATGAGAAAATAGCACAAAATTGCAAACTAGACTAGAAAAATTTGAAAATAACGGAATAAATTTTAGAAAAAATATATGGACTTGGAAAAATATTTATAACAAAGATAATAACATAAAAATAAAAATTCATTCACAAAATGAATAAATAAATTTAATTAAATATAATTTAAATAAAGAAAATACCAGAAAAATGGAAACTAGGCTTTAAAATTTGGAAATAAATTCAATAAGCTTTGGAAAAATTCATACATTACTTTAAAAATATTTAAAAGTCAAAATAAACATAATATAACATAAATATACAAATTAGAATAAGATATATCAAGTAAAATATCATTTATATAAATTAAAACAAAGAATATTGTTAAATAACCCTATATACACACAATATTGTAAAGGGTATAACTTTCACAATTTAAATCCAATTTCAACGAAAAGCAGTATTCATGATATTAAATCTATTTTCATAATAAAATATAAAATTCAAGAATTCAAATATTTAAATTTAAAATTTAAAAGTCAAAGTTTGACCAGTTTTGACCACAAATCCATTTTTCAGGAAAATATTCAATTTATACTAGTTTGAAATTATAATTCATATAATAATTAAAATTTATATTAAAAAATGAAATGTTTGAAATAAAACAAGTTTAAAATAATTTCAAAATAAAATAAAGTCAAATTTAAATTATATGCAAAAATCTAGGGTTGTTACACTCTCCCCCACTCAAAACTTTTCATCCCCGAAAAGAAATGAGGTACGGGAAAGCACAAAAAAAGATAAAGTGAAATAAGATTAAGATAAGATGACAAGGAGATTGAATTTATACCTGATAACTATTGTTATAGGTAAGTTTAACAAGGTGGGGATGATCTTCCAAGATCTTCCAGAATCAAAACACAAGCACGAAAAAGATCTTCTACAATCTGATTCACCCTTCCCGTTTGACCGATAGTCTGTGGATGGCAAGCAGTGCTCAGATTCAAAAATGAGTGCCAAAGATTATCAAAGATTATAGAAAGGTTTCTAAACAGAAAAAAATTATAGAAAAATGACTACACCGGCCAGAAGCAAGATAAGGAAAATAAGGACAACCAAAAGATAGTTTGGAAAACAAAATAAGATAATAAGTTAGAAACCATGGAAATATCAACTTAAATAGATAACTATTTTTTTTTTACTATCTCAAACTTTATTATCTTATCTTCTAATCATCTTAAATTAACAATTTCTAAGATCATGGATTTGGAAAAAAATCATTCATTATACTCATAATGTACCTAATAAATTTAATTCTTCTTTATTCTTACTTAAAGTTAAATTTATTCCTCTCAAAATATTTTATCATCTATGCCCATTATACTTACTCTTATTATAACTGCTTAATTTATTGTTAGTTCCATTAGTATCATTTTATATTGTAAATTATTCGATTAACCTTTATTCTATTTACTCCTATTAATAATTTTATAACTAAAATTTAAGTGTATAACATTTATTTTAACCATTCAAATTTTATTTATAAAATCTTTTTATATTGTATATTATCCAATTACAATTGTTAACTTCTGTATAATTTGGGTAAGTTATATTTAAATGCAATTGAGTATTATATAAATAAAACTTTCTAATTCCCTCATCTCAAGTTTGAATCATTTATCTAAAATTTTGATTTTCTTTTTATAATTGAAATGGTTCTTTAAGATAAAGTTTGAGAATAAAATTTCCGATTCTTTCAAACCATTTAGAGATAAATGAATATATATACATAATATGTCAAATCAAATTTAAATCATATATCTATATATATTATAAATTCAATCTTATTTTAGAAATTCAAATCAATTAAATTTCCCAAAACAAAGTTGTATCAAGACTACAGAACGGTCTCTTCACTTCGAAACTTGAAAATGAACGTCGATGATACCGCGGTCATCACAGAAGTTATTTTCCAGTGACAAAGAGAAGAGCACTAATTTTAAACTTTAAAATTTCTTGGAAACAAATTTATATTAGAAAATACTTTAAATAATATACCCCTTTTAAAACTTTAAACACAAGGTTTGAAACCATCGGAAATTAAATTCTCAAATTTCTTGTTTTAAACTCATTTCAGTTCCTAAATCAATTTATAAACAGCTATTTATAAATTCATTTATAGAACAATAAATGATAAATCAAATATTATCATTTCAAATGATTAATTTAAATCAATTTATTAAGTTCCATAAATTTACTTATATCAAAATTTATTTCATTAACCAAATTTAAAAATAATATTGTGTCAGTTTGTTCTATCAAAGTGTTTTAGAAATCCTATCGATAGCGTTGATCAGATGAATCAATCGAAAACCCAAATCAACATCAACAACTCAAACAACACAATATAAAACAAAACATTAATATTGATTTACAAGTACAATTCAAAATGTTTGGAAGATAGATTGGAAACAGGGTTGTTACACTCTCCCCCACTCAAATCTTTTCGTCCTCGAAAAGGAACGAGGTACGGAAAACACAAAAAAGAATGGAATGAAATAGGATTAAGATAAGATGACAAGAAGATTAAAATTATACCTAATAACTGTGGTTATAGGTAAGTTTATCAAGGTGGAAAGTAGGAATGGTTAGAAGGGAAAATAGGTTGAAAGACAAGGTTGAACCATTATTTTAAAGTTATATAAATTTCAATTATAAATGATCAAAATATCCTTTATACAATACTTTGTCAAAATAATTTTACAACTCGATGTCTTAACAAGTTTATTCTCATTCCTGCAGGCTCTGGCCATGCGTTGATCAGGCGCAAAGCTAGAATTCTCCAGGTACTTAGTAGACTTGTTTCAACACCTAGTGAAAATACTTGAAAAACTTTAAAAAACAGATATGGAAAGTACAATCCAAACAAAACAACCAAACCAAAACCTTTGTTTAACCGTGGTTCGTAGATACACAATGGTTACGCTTGGATCCCCCAGAAAACAATTCATATCCACAAGCTTTCTCAGCCCTGTGAGTTACGCCATGATGACTAGTAGACGCAGGATACACAATGATTACGCCTAGATCCCCCAAGAAACAATCCATACCCCTAGGCCTTCTCAGCTAGGCGGATTTCGCTACTAATGCGACCTACATAGTTCACAGGATACACAACGATTACACCTGGTCCCCCAGGAAACAATCCGTACCCCTAGGCCATCTCAGCCAGGTGAATTACGCTATGCAGTCGCGCTCGAAAAAAAACCATGGGTTACGCCACGGTGGGACACTCGAGTATCACATCCGGAAAACCAAAAATCAGAGAGAATAATATCGACAGAACGAATCGACAATGTAGCCACAGAGTGGATATCAAGCAGAAGGCACTTCCCATATCTTCACTTCGAAAATATATATCATATAGTACCCTTTTCAAATCACTTTCAAATATCATACTTATATAAAGTCCATTATCTATAAGATTCCATTTTCCAATCGAATACTTTCCAAAATCAAAAGTATATCAAATCATACTTATATAGACTTCGATTATATAAGATTTCTCTTTCCAAATTGAGTATCTTTAAAATCAATAGTTTTCAAATCAACTTCATACTTGTACAAATAAAATTTATATAAGTTCGACAACTCCCAAATCAAGTACTTAATAACACAAGGTTCTCAATTTCAAATCATTTCAATATCGATTCAGTTTCAAAATCATATATGATTTCACCAAATTTTCTTCCAAATTAAATATCTCAATTTCAAACTTTCCAAAATAATAGGTTTAGAAAATAATCCCAGTTCCAAATTTACATAATTCAAGTCAAACAAATTCGTTTCCAAAATCATCATATAAATACCGGGTTTTACATTCCAATCTATTTTCAAAACCAAATATTTTCTCAAAATCAATTATACCCAAAATGGTTTCTAAATTTATAACTATCCCTTTAAAACCTTTAAACTATTTATTTCTATTCAAAAGATCCAATTTTCCTTTTGCAAATTATTTATTTAACAGAGTTTCAAATCTATTTAAATCATACTCTTCATATTTTAAACATACAAAACTAAACTTATATACTTTATCAAATATTTTACTCTTCGAAATTTCTTAGCTTTGAAAATTAAACCTCAATTTGGAAGTGTTCGAACCTTCAAAATAGTCAATGAAATCAAATTTCAAATCCAAGAGTTAGGAATCAGCAACAAATCAGTGAATCAATTTTATAAATAGAGTTATACTAAATCAAATCTGAAACTCGAGGACTAAACACTGGGCTTACTTCAAATCATTTTAAATATATATACATATATCTTTCGAAAATCAAATCATACTTCGTAATCTGAAATCAAAATTGGTTTCACAAAATCACTCGCATAGCACAGCTACTAGAGCGGCCTCTCCCCCACTCTGAAACTCAAAAATCAATGTCGATGATGCGTGCACTCGTCAACGAGATTATTTTCCATCGACACAAGTGGGTTCTGGACTTCTATTTTCTTAAAACTTCCTTGAAATTTTTATTGAGATCATTGAAACTCATTTGAAGTCATTTGAAACATTTCTTATCTAGAAAATACTTTCAAATCATATTATCATATATTTTCAAAACCGTAAAACCAATTTTCAAAATACCGGTGTTCAATCTCTTAAATTTCAAATTCAAAACCCTTCGGTTATAAATCATTTTTATATAAATCAATTTCTTATAAAAATTTCAAAATTTCAAATCCTTTCAAAGCTTCAAATTTTCATTTTTAAAAGGTATATAATCCTTATCGGAAACATTTCACTCTTATATATAAAATGTGGTCATCCTTATCAAACTAATAGTTTCGATGTATGCACAATTTCAAAATACAACCAAACACAAACTTTCAAGGGATGATTCAAGGATGGATTTCAAAACAAACAGAGATTCAAATTTAGAGAAACTCTAATCAAATAGAATTTCTCGTTCGAAGATAAGCTTGAACGAAGCTAAGATAATTTAATTATCAAATAGAAGATGGATAAGCCCATATAAATCGCGGGCGACCTCAATAGGGTCAACCGTGACTTCAGGAATATAATCAATGTGGAATCTAAGGCAAATCGACATTCGATCGCCAGAGATAGAATCCAAGTAAAGTGGGAGATAGATAGCATCGAAATCTGAGGATACAGAAATCTCTGGTGGATCAATGCCAATTGTAAAGGACTTTCACCCCTTTACAAATCATTCAAAGATTTACGGAATCATCGATCTTTATAGAGGTCATTCAAAGTGGAGTCATGGAATGCTCCAAAATAAAAAGGAAAAAATAGGGAAGACAAGACTCGATTTTAGAACAAGTAGGAGCATTCCAAAGTTTAAGGAATCCTAATCTATAAGAATCCTAACCAAGGTAATTACTAACAAGGTGGATACAGAAGGGATGAAGTTTAGAAAATCTTGATTTCAAAATAAGAAAATTTATACCAAAATAATCTTTAAAAATCCTTCAAAATCATTTGAAAAACATTTTATACTTCAAAAATACGTTCTCTCTCAAAGAAATGATTCTGAGATTGATTTCACTCATTCTAGGGTATTTCTACCCTATCTCTAATGAGTTTTTGCTCCGCAGGCTAAGGTTTGCCTAAAACCAAAGCTCTAATACCAAATGTAATGACCTACTATTTTGGACCATCCAGATTGGCAATAATCAACACATGTCAGACTTGAATAATTCAAAATAACATATTGTAATAAAATTTGGAGCAAATAAAATCATTCACGGAATCACAGACACAGAAATATCAAAATACTCGCAGCGGAAATAAAATACCATAGTAGTTCATGAAGCTACTATATACATACTCTCAAAACATATACAAAATCTCGTAGTAAAATAGATATAATAGAAGTCAGGATACATAAACAACAATACAGAGACAGATACCGAATAGGAACTAACTGGAAGAAGTAGACGAATAGATAAACACATAAGCTCCAGCAAAACTCTAGCTCCAGAAGGTGAATCCAAAGCTGTGATTCTCAGGCTGACCCGAGCGTAAAGTAAAACACAAACACTCGAGTCAGAACATACATACTTATACAATGTAAACCAACTCAAGTGAACTGTAATAGCAATGCACAATATCTTAAAGGATGCTTGGGATCGCCCATCCTTTAAGGATCAGTCAAACCATCAATTAAGCAGTAATAAACACTATCCTAGAAATATCCATATTAAAGTAAACAATGCAATTAACAGTGTTATTGTGACTAGGGTAGCGTAGAGCTACAGTAACCGCTCACCTCTAACCACATCTTAAAATCAAAGGTGTGCATCAAACAATCACAAGAAAATCACGTGACACACAAAGCAGTGTATCCGTGGTTATAAATTTCAAAATGATTTATAATTTCGAATTAAAATCATTCATTTAAACCACTAAAAAGTGAAGTCATTATTCCTTCAAATCAAATATTCAATTCCCAAAAATTTAGCATTTTATGAGTTCATTTATTCAGTTAAACACTTCAAATATTGAAATTTCAGCTTTTCGCCGCACTTAGAAAATGCTACGGTAAGTAATAATTGAGAACAATTCAATTCAGTAAAGACAACATTTAAAAACTGTTGTAATAGTTCGGTTTTAGTTTATTTTCAAAAATGATAGCATTTCTAAAGTGCTACTAAATAAATTTCCAGATTTATAATAAAATTTCAAAAACAATTAAACTTCAATTTTAAACCATTTTAACTTAAAAAAATCATATTTTTCCACTTCAAAAATGTTCATTTGAATACCCTTTAACTTATGATTTTTATAAAGTAAAATTTTATACATTAATTCAAAAATCTCAATGTTTCACTTATTAAGGTCAATATACAATTTTCCCAACTTTCATTTACTTTACACATTAATTTAATTTACCATTTCATAAATTAAAGTAAATTAAATTTCCATTTTATTTTCTTAACTTGACTTTTATTTTTAAACCAAACTTCACATTTCCAAGTCAAGTTGTATTTCAAATTACACTTTTAACCATCCATTTATTTAACATTAAAACTAATTACATAAATTCAAAATACACTGTAAGTTGCTTAACTTTATTTTACAAATAACTTGATATTTTATTTTACTTTATATTTATCCAATTCATAGATCAATTATTTAATTACCAAGTTAAGCTTATGATTCCATTTTTTTCTTAAATTCCCGTTATTAAGTTAAATCGAACTTTCACACTACAACTCAAACCATCTATTAACTTAAACCATTTAACCTTTTAGAAAATCACTGCTTACCATTTTAAATCCAATATAAGTCAAATTTCATTTTTTTCTTTCATATACAATACATGGAATTTATAAGAAATCATATTTTGAAATCAACCATGGGTCCGGATAATATTCACACTTAAATCAAGTGATACGGAAATTATCATTTAAATCTGTAATCAGTAAAATTTTCGGGTTTTGATTATTTCAAACCCGAAATCCCAAGACAAATACAAATAAATAAGAATCACCCAGGCCTATCATTTCAGCCCGTAATTTTTTCCTATTCTAAAGTCCGTTCGGGTATGTATCATTTCAACCCATAGTGATTTCTATACTAACAGGGAACTTGCAGTGATGACCAAAATAAACCTAACAGTAACAACATATAGCAGTATCAGATGATATGACAGATAAATAATAGGATTAACATTATATAATTTATAACATAGGCAGGTATAACATGATAATAAAATCTAGAGATTCACATGGTGTCAATTTACTAATTATATAAGTACAGATGTCATGTGTGAATTACTCACCTTTTATGCTGTAGTTAGCAAATCAAAACACATAAACGAATACCAGAAAGCACGATACGACTTTTGATTCGAGTACAGAGAGAGCCAAGATATTAATCTTGCATTCAACAACAAAACAAAGCCATATATAAATATAGATACAATTCCAAAGATAAATTGAAACAAGGTGGAAATTAGAAGCAACAAAGAGCATCACCTAGCTTTTAATCAATTTTGCTTGACCCTAACACATCATGTGCTTGGCCATACATGCCTTAGGCTCGACTTTGGCATGTTTTCAGGTGGGAAATGGATCACGTTTGGAACATATAGGCACGGCTAGGTCAAAAATAGGGTTTAGAGTTACAAACGGAAGAATGTAAAGAGGCTAGGCTTGAATGGAGTTTTGGAGCAACCATGGTCACGGCCTATGGTCCTATGGGCTTGGCTAGGGGCTGCTATAGGTCTGGACAGTGGGTAGTGTGATGTCTAGGGGTGTGTACTTGTTGGTGGTGGTGGCTAGAGGTGGTGGCCGTGGCAAAGAAATGAAGGTGATGGTGAAAACTAGGCTAGGTTAGGCAATTTTGGAGAGGTCTTCAATATTTTGTGGAGTTTGCATCATGGGATGGTCATGGCTTGGGCAAGACAAGTGAAGAGGAGGGTGATGTGGCTGTGGGTGGTGGTGCTGCTGGTTGTGGAGATGGTGGAGGGGCTATGGCCGAGCATAAGCATGAAGAAACAAGGCAATTTTCAATGGAAAATTAATAAAAAGAAGAGGAAAAAGTAGAAAATTTTAAGAAGTCATTACCTTCTTCCTTTCAGATTTGAACCTTGCATGAAAAGTGAGATAATAAGAGATGTTTTCACGTGAATTTTATAAAGAAAAAGTCACGGCTATCAAGGAGAAGTTATGGTAGAAAATTAAGGGATGGAAAGATAAAAAGGTAATAAATCAAAACGTAACGCATGCCTTTAATTAAAAATAGGTAATGTATCTAAATTTGATATTTTTCCCACCTATTTAATAAAATATATGCCAAAGAAATAATTCAATAAATACATACCGTTTATATAAACATTATATAAATAAATAAGAAAATGGTCATAGAAACGTATAAATGAATTGCTATTTACATCTTTGTATGTTACTTAATTTACAAAGTACATATCCAATTTAAATGAATAAAAATGGACAAATGTTCTAAATATATGCATAACATGTAATGTTACACATATATATATACACAATTATAACATGATATATCAACCAAAAATATTACTTATATTAATTAAAATAAACATTTAATGGTATGCCTTTTAAAACAATAACATGTATGTGTATATATGTATATATATATATATATATATATATATATATATATATTTGAAATTTATTTCCAAGAAATAAATAGGGATCTAAATACTTATCCATTTAATTACTAAATGAATGTATAAATAAGAAAAATAAGGTAGAGATAGATATTATGAAGAATAAATAAATATTTTTAGGAAAAGTAGGAAATAAATAAAGAAAATACTTTATTTAATGGAACTAGAATTAAAAATTAAAAACAATATACAATCAACATTTGAAAATTATAACTATACTTAAAAATGTTTTAAAAATAAAATATATGCATAAGATATCATGTTACACAAATTAGAACATGATTTTACAAACAAATATATTATTTATATTTATATAAATAAATTTGTTAAATAAAACCATTTACACACAATATTGTAAAAAGCATAACTTTCACAATATTAATCCGATTTCAATGAAACAAAAAGCAGTATTCTTGAAATTAAATCTATTTTCATAATAAAATATAAAATTCAAAAATTCAAATATCTAAATTTTAAATTTAAAAGTCAAAGTTTGACCATTTTGACCAAAAATCCACCTTTTTGGAAATATTCCATTTATTCATGTTTGGAATTATAATTCACACAAAAATCAAAATATATATTTAAAATAACTTATCCATTTTAATAAATAAAATAAAGTTTTTAAATCAGGAATTTCAGTCAAAATAATTAAAATATAAAATTAAAATAATCACAAAATATAGGGTTGTTACACTGCTTCGAAAGAATATCTCTATCCCTGTGCAGGAGGACCGTTCCTCGAAGTACTGAGGGAACCTCTATGGAAATCCTACACAATTAGCGAACGCTCCTTATCGACTTTCGATTATATACATAGTATTGTTGTGTTGTACACTCATGAGCATCACGGCTACTTGATTATTATTATTTTCTCCTTTGGAATTTATTATAATATAAATGGATTTTCTATAGAAATGCTATTGGTTATCGTAAGGTAAAAACCCGTCTGTGTTTAGTTGTTAATAAGAAGTTTTGTATGCCTGCTTGGTAGTGGTAGAGTTTAGCCATGATAAAAGTTAGATATCTCACCTTGATTTAATTTTAAATGATGGCATGTTTTAATAATTTAGTGTTTGCTTATATGGTTGTATGTATGTATTGGGATGCACTTATATTGTTATTTATTATTGATTCTCGCTTGAAAGCAGATGACATAAATAATGTATTATAGAGCAAAAGAAAAAAGAATGGAAGTCGATCTTCGTAGCGAATAGGTTGCTATGGAAACACTTCGAAGAATGAAAATTTTATGGTAGAATCCTAATGGATTCCTCGCCTTGTTGATTTTTATTTACATATATTATTGGTTACGTAAATGTTTGTGTATATGGAAATTTAATGTTGCTTAGTTATAGTTAACATTCTTGTTGTTGGTTTTATTACGACATTAGAATCTCATGCTCGCCTTTAAGCGATTTTACAACTTGTTTTCTTAAAGTATTTGAAATGGTTTTCGAACTTGACTTTTGTTTTTAAACCTTTTTGCAAAGACGTGGAGTGTTATAAATTTTAGAAAGAAACATGGTTTAAAAGTTATCTAGTTTCCAAAAATGTAGTTCGAAATTTACGGTCCATATAGCGATAGTCGTTATGGATGCAGTTTGAAAATTGATAATTTTTGTAAAAAGAGTTGTCTATTTTGGATATTTTTCAAAGTCTTTACAAATGTGTTTATAATTATTTAAAAGGTAGTTTGAAGTTTTAAATATATTTATAAGAATTAATTTAGTTATTTAAACAAAAGGTTTAAATTTTACTCCTTTGTTTTAAAAGTCAAGTTTTGTTAAAAGCGACCATCTTTAAAGAGATGTTTTAAACACAAGTTCCAACTTATTTTAAATAGTTTTTAAAGTAATTTCAAAAGAAGAAGGAAATACATATTATAATACCATTGTTGTAATAAGTATTCCAAGAAAAGGAAGATATTATGGACTATAACTTTTTTTATCATAGTAAATGGTTTCAGGAAAATTTGAAAGGAAATTTTTTTTGTAACGCTTGATCGTTTAAATAAGTTGTTTATATTTATATAAAGAAACGATGTTGCCTGTTGAAATCAAACATTGTCTTAAATATGTAATTTTGGAAAAAAATTTAGGAACAAGTATATTGAACTCTTGGATTCTATTTTCTAGACTTCGAGGTATAGAAATTTGTTTCTATTTTTAATATAGAAATGAATGTCGAGTCAAGGTTTGATATCCCAAATTGAACAGTTTTATTTCTAACCGATGAGTAGTACTAGTTTGAAATCAAAGATTGGGAATAAATTTATGAAGTTGGTTTTTAGATTGTTTTGAATGGACTTTGTTTTATGCAAGGGATTCCTTTGTCGGTGCCATTAAGTAACATAAAAAATGATAAGTAGTACTTAAATTTTGACACGTTATGGAAAGTAAGTCATCTTATATTTAGCACTAAACCAATGAGTATACTTTCCTATATTTGTGGGATCTAGAACTAGAGTGTCTAGGCAAGGCTAGGAACAGCTAGTGCCCTGACTTGCCTAGCTTTGATTCTAGGCGAGAGATGGAGAAGACAAAATATCGGGAGTGTGATAAGTATTAGAGGGTTAATTTCCACAAATAGGTCATGATTAATTAAATATTTGGAAGATACTTCACCTTATACTTGACACGAAATTTCATGGTATGGAAATTGTTTCTATCTGAGAGAGTTTAAGAATGTACATTGAGGCAAGAGTAGTATGCTAACTTGTCCACTTTATTGTTTACGGGGTTCAAATCGAAAAGTGGTAATAAGCATATGATGTCTAGTTTTTCATATTCAAACTATATGCTTACACCAGATAGTGGTTGTCCACTATCGACAACTTGGCATATTTTTACTTAGGAAGTATATGAAAGCTTTACGATTTCGTGCAGTTTGAGATTCCTTTGGGGCAACTTGGCAAATTTTTACTTAGGAAGTATATGCCATAGTTATTTAATAACTATTAGTACATAATTTCTTGGTGCTCCCAGCATCCATGAGCAATAGATTATCCAACATTTAAAGAGCGATACGTACTTTAATCCCAGTGGATGAATTGATTTCCTTTCTCAAAACATTTTGGAACTTCCAAGTTCATATGTTATTGTAATGATAAATTTCTCACGATTAAAACATCTTATAATTACTATCACATAACATATAATTTAAGGATTTTATATTTAAATAATTAATCACTTAATTAATTATATCATAATATAACAAAGTATATTGTAGAAATTAAACACCTTTATTATTAACAAGGTTGGTTATGGAGTTAGATTTATGTAACATATTACATAATTACCCCTAGGGCATACCCATAACTTTATCAAACTGTACTATGATTATGTCATGATAGAAGATTACATGATATCATGATCATGTTCAATGATAGTTGGGTGCACGTTGAACTATTTGAAGAGAAGTACCACTCAAGGGATGATTTGTCTTCTACGTTGTAGAAAGATAATATCATTATAATTGGTAGTCAATTTAATGTCAAATCTTATGACGATCTACCTTTCTTAAACCTAAAAACGACACTTAATACATCCTCGGTATCCTTGTTCGATCATTCAAGTGTCTGAAAGACAGGTCGTGGAGTATAGAAATAATAGTCAAGAGAAACAAAACACAGATTTCATTACAACATGATAGTCATACACAACACCACTAAAGAGTACATGAAATTACTCCAAAATATTACATCAAGTTGCAACAAGTACTACCCCAAATCCAAGTCTGACGATAGCTAGATCAGACCGCTCATTAATATTACATAATATTCATAACCTAGTGGAAATATAAATATAACTACTAGATGCTGGGAGAACTCTTGCTCCATCCTACCCTAAAATGCTTCTCTAAACCTGACTACTCAGCTAGTCAAAAAAAAGGAGTGCCGGAGAGTTTAGGGAAATGAAAAATAAACTTCGGTCAGACATGGGTCTGGTGTGAGTAAAGCATAAAGTTTAACTTTATAAAAACCTTTAAACAAAGGTATCTCGTAAGACCACGCCGCATATAAACACGAATGAGTTTTGTAACGACCCGCCAATTTATCACTTTGATAAATTGAATTTATATATATATTTAAATTAAAGATGATAATATAGATAATATCATTTCAAGCAATGATAAGTAATAACAAACTTATTTTGAATAAATATTTACGAAAATATTTTTCAATTATAGGTTTATTTAAATTAAATCAAGATTTAATGACTTGAAAATTATTTTAATTATTAAAATAATTATTATAAATAAAGTGATAACGAATCATTTATAATAGTTTTATAAAGAGATATACTTGATTTGAAAATATAAGGAAAAATCGATATCGCTTCGTCGGTATAATAGCGATTTTTGTAAATAATTGTTAGTATAAATTTATATACTTTTATAAATGAAATGCAATCATTTTAATTCATTTAAAATGATAAGAAATTTATTTTGAAATTTTGCTTACAAATATATGTACGTTAAAGTATAAGTGAAAATGTGACCGATAATTGGTTCTCCAGATTCCAACGATTTAAAGAACAAAAGTTATCTGTAGACTTTCGAAGTGTTTTGCACCTACATGTACATACATACATACATATGTTACATGCACATTCTAACATGCATAAATACATACTATATGAATATAATTAAATATAAGAATGTAATATAAAATAAATAATGTATTGTAAAGATTTCTTACTCCTTAAGCTTGAATAAGTCAATATATGCATACATTACATAATGGAAGTGATGGGCACGTTGGAGGGAGGTTCTAGCCATGCATATGGAGGGGATAAGTGTGTTGGAGAAGCTTTGAAATGGTGATAAAGTGATGATGTATGTTTGGATATTTTTACACTCGTCCTTTCCTACAAATACCCTACCATCTTCTCTTCTTTTTAATTCATCTTCTTCTTTATATTTTTCAAGCTTTTACCTCCACTTTAATGGCTTCCATTCTAAAACAAAATTATGTCCAAATTTATTCCAAAAGGAAATAAATTTTATAATATATAGTTAACCACTTCAAAACAAGCTTAGATCTCCATTTTTCTACCCCTTAAACCCAAGGCACCACCATCCACCACCTTTGACCATGAGGTCCACCTCCTTACCACCCTAGGCCATGAGCAACAAGGCTTGGCTAAAATCCATCAAGGATCCAAGCTCGATTTCGTGAAGTTTCATTTCGAGATAGCGGAGCTATAACCATTTTAAAATTAGTTCGAGTGGAAATATTAAGATGAGAACTCCTAATTTATTATATTATATGTTGGATGATGATATGATGTTTGAAATGGATGTTTAATATGCTTTAATCATCAAATTTGGTTGTTTAAATATGAATGTTAAATATATGCAAGTCACAAATATACATGTCGATACACAAAGGAAATCACCTTTCTTGACTTAATGAAATGGTGTGTATGAAATTGTTAATAAACCTCTTAAAAAAGGTTTAAAATGTATTTTAAATGTTTTATAAGCATTTAAAAGTGTTTTGGTGAAGTTTAAAAGAAATGAAAATTTTAGCTAAAAATAGGCGTGTCGCGTAACGGTAGATCGCGATTTCACGCTATAAAAATCAAACTGGTGTAAAAGTTGGAATTAGCTCGGAATTTTGCGAGATAAGAATTTTACGAACTATTATATCTATATTTTTCCAATGAAGAAATAAAATCGAGATTTCGATAAGTAGATTTTAAAATATGGGTAAAAAAAATTTTGGAAAACTCCCGATTTTGTAGTTTGGAATCCAAAACTTGATTTCTTAGAAAATGACGTATTAAAATATTAAAAAATATGAAATGAATCTTTTAAAAAAATTTAAAAGTGATTTGAGTAATAAAAGTGAATTTTCAAATAATAAAAAGTCATTTTGATCAATATAGCTTAAAAAGCACTTTCTGTAGCACTTTTCCACAGCACTTTCTATAACTTTTGAAATATGGTTTTAAACATAACAATTCTTGTCCAAATCTTTTGTAAATGTTTTCAGATGGATAATTAAGAGTTTTCACAGTAATCTAGAGTATTTCTAGCTTATTGAAGAAAGATCAAATAGATGAATTAAAAAAAAGCTTCTACAAATAAAGTGGTTTAATCTTCGCCCTAAAAGTCGACTAGTAGACTGGATTTTTCTTTTCGTGAGACCCAAATGTGAGGTGCTTAAAATAAGGATATGTTCATAAGCAACTAGTGCCCTAGCTCACACCTGTCCCCTTTCCTGGGCAAGGGATGGTAATGTCGAAATGTCGGAAACGAATAAACCATAAAAATATTTAGTTTTCCAAATTTAATTACAACTTTTTTATATAGACAATCTTCTTGTACTCGATATTAATGCCCGAAGAGGGAATTCGTACTATTCATGGAATTTAAAAGGTGATTTCGTTGTTATTCCGCCTATAGCATTTGTTGAATATGGGGATTAATATTGAGTAGAATTAGATGATTTCTATATACTATGCTCACTTAATATTTACTGGTTTTGGATTAATATCCTAGATAAGATGGTTTTAACTCGATCAAAATAAAGAGGTTTGAGTTAAAAAATCTTTTTTAAGATTTAAATGAAATAATTTGGAATTAATTTAAATTCCTATACTCAAAATTTATTGGCTTGGATTTATTGTAAACGATGTCTTAAAAAACATTGTTTTTTATCTATGTTTGAGGTTATGATTTGGAAATCTTTGTTAAGATTTGAATGAAATGATTTTAGGAGTATTTTCCTAAGTGTAAAATGAAATGGTTTCGAATTAGTCCAAGTTTAAAAAGTGTTTTAATCAATCAAATGTTTTGATAAGGGAGGTCTGGTAATTCCGTGTATACCGAAAAGAATGTTTTAGAAATATACATCTCTGAGGGGGTTTTTTTTGATAAAAGAACTTAATCAATTAAAGAATGATTCCCTACTCATAAAATCTCTTTTTATCGATGATTGGATCGAAGGAACTGGGGTCAGATCTGGGGAAATCCCTATCCGAAAACCACTTTGAACCAATGTATGCATTTGAAAAAAATATGCTTGATAAAGAAAATGAAAGATGAAGACCAAGGATTTTTGGGGTTAAAGGACCGCTTGTTGATAATTCTGGTTAGCTCCCAAATAATAACGTAGCAGTGGTGTTTTCATTTCTGAAATTCTTTGGGTTGCAAGGACTTCTCGCTACAATCCTAGGGTAAATTCCTGACAGGATGTGGTAGAAGAGTACCTACGGTTTCATTCAATCCTAGAACAAACTTGTATAGCTCGGAGGCGTATGTTTGTGGAAGTCAACAAGTGATCGATAGAATGGTAGTGTGGCATTTGAAGGAAGATGATGAGCTATGTGAAAAGGTAATCGTTACCGTAGGCCTTACACCTGGAAATGACCGAAATAGGGTTGGATGTAGCAAGGCTATCTGGTTCATAACCATTAGGATATGATCATCCCCTTCTAGATATATTTCTTCCCACTATGATGTTCGAGATGTAAATTATTGTGGATGTATGCTATGAGACGACCGGGGTGATGACATATTCGGTACTATCTAAGGAAAGGTAGGTCGGTCTTGTGTTGGTAGAGGTGCAGATGTTCTGTTGACCTCGGTACATTCCTCTAGAGATGTACTGCCAGAAGGCAGTCCCTTCACCTGGTCATTTGTATGGGATCCATTCTCCAACAAGTTCCTATCAGTTTGTTTGTAGAACCTGCATTTGTGGCTAGTATTGTTGGAATTTAATATGTAACAGTTTTGGCCAAGATTGATAAGTTTACTTGCAAATGTTTTCAAAGATATGTCATTAAAAATAATATCAAGTATTTTGACATAAAATATTTTGGTTATCATAAGGTAAAAACCTGTTTCGCATTTACGCACGCCATGGTCTTTTGAGATACCTTTTTGTTTTGAAAATACGTATTTTGAGTTCTCATATCAGTCTCATGACTGACCCGGAGTTTATTTTCCTTTCCTTAAACTCTACGTGCCCTAATTTTCCTCAATAAGCCTACGAGTCAGGTTTAGTTTAGAAGAAAGCTGGATGAAGCTTGAAGCATGGAGTCAGAAGATTTTTTTTGAAGATTTTGGTCTATTTCCACCACACTTGAGTAGTATAATATTCCGCATTGTAAGGACAGGAATTTATAACTGTCCATGTTTAGCTTTGATAAATGTATTTTAATTTCTGCTATAAAGATTATTTGTTGAAATAACATATGTGAGATTCTGTTCTGTCTTTATTTTTCTTTCTTACGCTTGAGAATCTGTTTCTCCGGCACTTGGATTTACGGCACGTGAATACCGTGGATGTATTAGTATCGATTTCTAGAAATTGATGTAATGGGTCCTCACAGGTTTTTACCTTACGAGAACCAAAAATTTTATATTAAAATCATCTGATATTATCATAATGTCTAGATTTAAAGTAAAATATGAAATCATAAACGAAGTTGGTACATTTATTAAATTCAAGAATGCTAGGCACTACAACCAAAAACTGAAGGCTCGTAATGGATAATGGATTCCAACTATGAAAGAGTAAGGGTTTACCCGTTGAATCCATATTCCTCTAGATAAAATGTGCGGTAGGCTACAACACGTTGCACCTCTGCTATTTAGGACTGGCATTACCCCCTTCTTGAGTACCATTGAATATGATCACCTTTTGGTTGCAATCAAAAACCATTCAATAGGATCTAGAAGCATGCATGGATATCGCTCTAGATTTAGGATGATCATACCCTAATTGGGTGCTACCCACTTAGCCTTGCCGCATGTCCGTGCTTTATTCATCTCCCAGGTGTGAGGTTCGAAGAGGCCACGCTCTTACCATTTTCTCCTAGAAAACCATCTTGGAATGCCAATATTGCCCTCCAGGCAACCAATGCAATACTAGCATTCATCTATAAGAGTTGTTCGGGGATCGAACAAACAATTACAAATTGCAATCTTCCATATTGGAATTGCCCTCAGAAAGAATAGTATAGCTCCATAGCATACTTCATAACGATCCAACATGAGCGTTATTAGTTTGAAGTGGTTCAGAATAATCATATTGTCTAAAACTGGCATCTCCAAACTAGCGATAATTATGGCTAACTCAATTCTGGTTCTCTTAGAAGTATGCAAATGTATTCAAGTCCTCATCGGGAAATTCAAACTTACAACAACACTCCCGAGTCAAAACAAGTCAAGTGATCAAAATAGCGGAAAATCCGCTATTTATAGGTGGTGATACAAGGTTATTATATGGATAACCATATACTTAACTAAATGTGAAACATTCATGGAAATTGAATATCCCACATTTATCACGTTTTTGACATTTCGACTTTATCTTACCCTTTGCCTAAATATAAACTCTAAATCTCACAGGTAGACAGTTAGCCTACTCATCGGCTTTTAGCGCTAACTATGGGATAACTTACTTTCCATACATGTGTCACCACATTACTTGGGCTTGATATTTGTTCAATGTTACTTAAGGGTAAATGACATAGAAATCCCTTAATTAAAACATATGAAAATAGAAAGCACTTTCGAAAAGAGAATAAATCGATATTCGAAATTAATTGATAAGTAAAACTCCTAATCTTTATCAATTAGTTAATAAATCAAATTTAAACCTTCCTTAAATAGTAATTAAATTTAATTAAACCCTAATCAAAACTTGGTTATCCTTATCAAAAATTAATTAGTATTAAACCCTATTTAAATAATAATTAATTAATAGTTAAAAATAATAATAAAATAATAAATAAATAAATCCTTAATTAAATACTTTACTAATAAAAACTTTAATTACTTTACTAATCATGATTAACTCAATTGATTAATAGTTAAGTATAAACAACCATTATTAACTAGTGATTAATGCTAATTACCTTAATTAATTAATCAATTAATCATTAAATAAATAATTAATTAAAACTTGCTAATTACATTAAGTTAACTTAATTAAAGTTAGAAAAAAATTTACTATAAACTTTCTAATGGTAAACGCTTCAATTTTGTAAATTAGTTCATTTTTAACGAATTGCGTGTATAACGACTATCACTTTATGGATCCATAATTTTAACTTTTTGAAATTTGATTTCTAAGTTATAGAAAACTTCAAATTTGAACACTTATTTCCTTTAAAACACAAAAGTGAACTATTGGAAGCAAAACTAAAGTTTAAAACTTGAAAAGCTTAAAAACAAATTCAAACATTCGACAAAAGTGGATTTCTACGTCGCTTTTGGTTAGCTAATCGCTAATTTCATGTCATGAACCATATGTAAAAAATAACCCATTTCAAACACCATATCGCAACATATATCATAACACAAACATAAGCAATAATATTTTTCACAATCGCTAACTAATTTTTCCTAAAAATACAAGATAGAGACTTCTTGATACTCGAACTTCGGCGTACACAATTATCACCAAATCATCACATAATCAAGCACATATCGTATATAACATTCATATACTAATATAAATCATAAATTTGATAGCTTTAATAAAATTAACCAATTGTTAAAAAGCATTAATTTTACTTACCAAAACGTGCTAAAACAAGATCGAACTTCACCGGAATTAGAACATGACCTAAACGAGCCTCCTAGCTTTGGAATTTTTGGACTTTGGGTGCTAAAGTGGGTCAATATTGCTTGGCCTAGGGGGGTTTGGTGGGCTCGGCCAGCAAATAAATGAGGTGATGGGGTGTTGTTTTGGTGGATATGAAGCTTAGAGGTGGATAGAAGTGAATTAGAATTGTTTTGAAGTGGTTTTAGTGTATTTTGAACTAGTTTCTTCTTGAAATATTTTTCTAAGAAGCCATTAGAGTGGATAAGAGAAAGAAGAAAAGAAATGAAGAAAATGGAGAATGCAATGTAAATGAATTTTGGTGAAGATGGTGGGGTATTTGTAGGCTAGGAAATTGCTAAAAGGCCGAACTACGCTTTTGCATTAAATAATATATATGCATGCATGCTACACCATACCCCTTCACCTTCTTGGCACATGTTGCCTACCCCTCTACCCCCTAAATCATGCAAGTAAAACCATTTGTGTGTAATTGAGGTAAGGAGGTATGTATGTATACGTATAAAAGTGTGTAAATATATATATGTTTATATTTTAACTATAACTTGCCATTTCATGATTAAATAAATATATATGTAAGTTAATATATTTTTAAGTGGGATTTATTATCACTAATTATATCATTTAAATGTGTGTACATGGTGCACAAATGTAGGCAAAGTTTCCGACAACTTTTCGATGTCTAAAGGTTGAACTTTCGGAAAACGTTCTTCGGTCACATTTTCTATTTTTCTATGAACTATCTATATTGGTAAACAAATTTTTAAAAACTATTTTACCACCATTAATAACTAATTAAAATAGGTTTATTTGTTAATACAAATCCATTTTATTTAAAATATATTTAATAGCCTATATTAAAGTGGTAAAATTCTGGATTGTTACAAACCTCGAGCCAAAGTAAAATGGTTAACGATTGATGTTATCGTATTGGAGCTAGAGCTTTAAAGTGGCAATACACAATCAAATATGAATATTATTAGATTTTTTGATCATTGACCAAACTATAGATATATTAGTGATGTAATGATGATAGAAAGAATATATGCTCAAATAATAGTACAAAGGTGCAGTTTAAAAAGATTAGAAATTTGATTTCGACAAAATGATCTATAAGCAATTGAACTTGTGCCCAATACAGCAATTCAGCAAAGTCATACATGCTTCAATATTTAAATTGTTTAAGTATAGCGATGACGGAGTTTACACCAAAGAGTCGACATAACAGTGTTAGCTATTTTTCGAATTCAACTAGTTTAATTTAATTTATAAATATTGTAAATCAACAGTAAAAATTAATAAAATGTTTTGTTAAATTTGTGTGACATTTGTTTATTTATTTAAGACTTAAAATTGATTACAACAATATGTAATTATTATATATTAATTTAACTAATACACGAGTTTAATTAATTGATATATGGAGTATTAATTAGGCCCAACATCATGGAATTCCCATTGGGGTTTGGAGGAGGGTGTTAAAATATGAAGAGGAAGAGATTGAATGAGTCTTTTCATTTAGATCGGATCAACATTCAAAACAAATTAAAATGTAGAGATATTTTATACTTCCAGTGAATATGAATAGCCCCACATTCACTCATTCAAGATACACACAAAACAATTACCCTAACCTCCATTAAAAACTTGTTGAAGCCTTAAAGCTGATATTTTCACAAAGAGTTTGAAGCATGAAGGAACAACATCCGAGGAAAGAGCAATCATCGCAACAGGCCGACAACTTACAAATCCAAAATAAATATTTTCTAGAATAATATATATCTATACATATATATGTATATTTGTATGTATGTTCATACATATGTACTTATACAAATGATTTCAACTATAAAAAATTCAAAACTAAGTTATTGTATATGCATTTCTATAATATATACATACATAAATGTATATAATATTTTCTTAAATTAGGGTTTGTCCATAACTTAATGTGTGTATATCAGATAAATATAATTTCAAAAGCACATATATGTATGCATATATAGATGCACTCATCTCTACTACTTATAAAGAAAATTGGTTGAACTAATTTACTCGGTGTCTTTTTGAAATTCCAAAAATTCCCTTGCTTTCCATTTGCATGTTCGCACTCAAACAAAATATCAACGTATACAATAATACAAATAGCCCGTGTGTGAAGCACGGGTCCATACTAGTAGCTTTAATAAAAAATTCGCCTCATTGATTATAATATAAACATATATGGACATATGTGTGTGTATTTAGTCTCGGGGTTTTAAATAATTTTTTCCTTCATGGCCCTGTATAATAATAAAAATAATTTTAGTGTATGAATAAGGTAAGATTTAAATTTTTGCGAGTTGAATATATTATATAAAACTAAATACTTACATATATTAAGTTGGCCAAAAAAATTGTTTTGTCATTTTATGTGTCTATATATATATATATATATATGTCAAAAGTATATAACCTATCAATAATATGTATGTATCTCTTTATGTGTGTATTGACACACGCAAATATCCCTATAAACCTGCAAAATATATTAAGAATATAGTATATTAGCTATAAACATTATGTTAGCTGGGAGTTATAGATATCAGGAAATGGAATACATCTGCTATTAGTAAACAATTTGATGTCCTCCTAAATAAGAAGAATAGTTTGTGGGTTAGTTGGACATGGAATCACAGCATAAAGAATAAGCATTTTTGGACTATGGAAACACCACAGAACTGCAGCTGGATTTAGAGAAGTATGTTGAATCTCAGGCATGTTTTCCTCCCTATGATACAATATCCTATTAATTCTACTATGGCTGTTAGCTTTTGGCATGATCCATGGGTTAGTATTGGACATATACTTTATAATGTTTGTGATTATGCTCAGATATTACAGTCTGGTATTCACCAAAATGCATTAGCTAATGATTTTTTTCATAATGGTAAAGTTCTGTTACCAACCACCAGTAATCAAGTGCTTAAGCAGTTGTGGGATGATATACAGCAGCATAATTACAGTGTGAAGCAGGATGCTTGTGTTACTTGGGATAATAAGTCTCACACTGTTAAAACTGTATACAATAATGTTACTGATAGTGATCCACTGCCAGCTGCTAAGTGGTACAATGTTATATGGAATTCAGATTCTACTCCAAAAGAAAATTTAATGATGTGAAAGTTATAAATCAGGCCTTACTAACAAGAATTGTCATCAGTAGTTTTGGTATGGTTTGTTCCAAATTGTGCTTATTCTGTCAACTTCATGATGAGTCTACTGATCATCTTTTTTTTGGTTGTCCTGCCTTACACTTCATTATTGACAGGATTAGTTGTATTACTGGTTATCATTTAACTGGTTCTACAACTAGTGCTCTCTGGCATATAATCTATAAAGCAACTAAGTGGAGAAAGGAACAAGGAAGAGCTTTAGCTGTTGTATTGAAAATAAGTATGTGTGTGATCTGGGCAGAGAGGAATTCTATGGTATTTGATAATGTTAGAAGAGCCGATGCTTTAATATGGAAAGATATCAAGTTTCGTACTCATTCTCAGCTTGAATTTTGTGCTGCTGGTTTCCCTCCTTCACTGGTTGATGCTTGGGGATGAGTCTGGTGTTTTTGTTGTTTTTTTTAATATTTTTCTTTTTCTTTTTGTTGTACCTTTTTATTGTCTTGCAATAAAACTGGTAGGGGCCCAGTTAACCCCGCTGGCTTTGCCAAAAAAAACATTATGTTAGCTGATTTTTTATCCCAGCAGAATCCAATAGGAGTTAGAACATTCAATCAAGCCAGAATGTCATAGGACTTAACCCGAAGGCCTAAGACATCTAGAAGATGGACTCCAAAAAATTTGTCTTAAAAATATGCAAACTATTCAGATTAGCACCGGTCCGAAGTATTGCCTCGTTTCTTCACCAAATCACTTGCCTCATATTCCTATGGCTCATCCTAACTTATCTATCAAGTTTGGTGTTTTTCCAAGCATCCAAATCCAAGAAGCAAAGATTCATCTGATTCAGACTATAATTCAGTCAACTCTATAAATGAACCACTATCAAAACAAATCAACAAGCTATGAAATTGCATGGAGAGCATCACAACCAACAAGGAAGCAAATCATATGAAGGTTGTACTAGAATTGCATAACTTTTCGGATCGGTGCCGATCCGATCCAACTTGATTGGCACCTATTCGAAAAGTTAGCTACAAACACTTCCAAATTTCCTAAGCGGCTCTGCAAGATGGATACAGGCTTTTGGTGAGGTGGCTCAGGCCCAAATGCTCTCTAACTCCTATAAATATTATCCCATCTGCAATATAAAGGGGATCTCTGGACTGGCTACTGCAACTCTGCCATTACCATTCTTCACTCTTCTTCTCCCACACAACAGTCATAAAGGAGCAACTGAGATCCTCCAGTTGCCTCTAAGAACTTGTGATTTGGATCCGACTTAGATGATTCAATCGTATTGTAAACCAAATCAGTCTTGTAATAAAAGCTATAAAGTGGACGCAGGCTTCAATAACAGCCAAACCGCTATAAAAATCTCTTGTCTCTTTACATTTTATGCGATTTACTATTGTTTTTTCTATTTTATTTTCCTTGGTAAACAGAGGTGGTACTTTCTCACTCAATCCAAGGTGTCAATTCATTTTTTGGGTTAACATTTGGGTGCTTTCATTGAGAGTTGAATTCAGCCATAGATCTATTTTTACTATTTGGATCCGCAAGATCCACCAAATCAGCTCTAGGAAGTTTGAAGCTTGCCGCTAAGGATTAATGAAGGTGAAAAAGAGAACCACTTCCAAAAGATCCATAGGAGCTGTTATAGCTAGAGAAGGGACCAATCCTCAGCAAGTTAAAGTCAATGGCGCCAATAATCCATTAATTGAAGCAAATTTTGGAGCTAACATAGGAGATTAGGTGCTGGGATCTTCTACCCAACGTTAAGTCGTCACAAAAGGCACATTGAATAAGATGGTTGATGAAATCAACTAAAAGAGGAGAATAACCAAAAATCTCTTACGGATAAATTAAATGCCCTCCTAACCTTGCAATAACTGGCTGCTCCTAGAACTATGCCAGAATCCACGGCTGCCACAGAGCAGGAAAACTCTTCCGTTTTCGGCATAAACAGAAGAAATAGATAGCAGAAGCAGAAAGGAGTGGTGGATGGAGTCGCGGGAATTGTCGTAGAAGGAAACACAAGCACTCCGCCAACTGCAAAGCAGCCCGTTGCAAACTTGAATCTAGGGGCAAAAATCCTATAAGAAAATATAGTAGTGGATCTCTCCGACTCTGAAAATGGCAAGCAATTTAACGAAGACAAGTTGAAAGAAAATGCTAATGCACTCAATACTGGCAGGGAGGCCCCAATTGCCCCTTCTTGACCAACCGCAAACCAACGGAACTCTGAGGGAGTGGCTCTTTCAAAGAAAGGAGAGCCTAGGCTTTGGCCTACTTACCAAGTCCGTTTGCCAAATCAAACACATGGCATAGTCGCTGTCAGTCGATCAATAGACTACCGGACATCAGAGGAATATATCGCGGAAATGATCAAGCGCTTGATGGACAAAACTAAGGATAGGAGACATGATGAATGGGGATACGCTCCAAGTCGGACTCCTTTCACTAATGATATTATGAATGAACAGTACCTTAAAAATCTTATTATGCTTACTATTCTATCTTACGATGAAACTAGAGATCTGAAACCCTACTTGTACAAGTATAGCTGGTACATGGATGGAGCAAATGCTTCAAATGCTGTTCGATGTAGATGTTTTCCTATCTTCTTAGAGGTAATTGCTTCTATGTGGTTCACCAGGCTCCCACCAAAATCCATCTCCACTTTTAATGAATTAGCAAAAAATTCTTTGATTAGTTTAGGCTTCACATGGCATAACCGAAGGACGTGATGTCCTTTTTTGACCTATTCCAGGGATGAAATGAATCTTTGAAATTCTTCATGAGTTGGTTCAACACCGTGCTGACTGAAGTAAGTAACCCAAATGAAGATATGGTCTTTATGGTCCTGGTTTGCCTTATCCATCCAGATACTGAATTCATAAAATGGATCAAAATGAAACAACCTACAACTAGGAAGGACTTTAACTGAAAGACAAGCCAGTACTTGAGATTGGAAGAGGCGGAGGAGCTTGAAGGAAAACCTGCTAATCTACAACCAACCAACGGTGGCCAGAATGGCGTTGCATCAAACCAAAGTGCAAACACATTCGGAACCACTCCAAACACGAGGAATGATGGGAACCAGAAAAGGAAGAACCGGAATTCCAACATGCGAAATGGAGGTAACAAGCGACTTAAATGCTTGAGGCCTGAAGACTACACCCCACTCAATGATACTCCAGAAAACATCTAACTTGTGACATAAGGGACGAAGAGTACAAGAAGCTGCCTAAAAAGGAAACGACTGAACAACAAAAGAGTTCCGTAAAGTACTTCCACTTCCATGAAACAAATGTTCACAACATGAATGAACGTCAACACTTGAAGAACCAGATTGAAGAGACGATTTGAAAATAAGATTTAGTAGTATGTGAGGAAACAACAAAATCCAGACCAACCTACTACACCAATGCTCCTAAAGACAGGGGAAACCAAGCTAGAACCAATTAAGAGAGATCCAGATGGATCGACCAAAGGCACATCTTCAAAACAATATCTGAAGGACCTCATCCCGCACATAAGAGTTGAGAAGAAATGGAGTGATATGTAAGCTCATTGAAACATATTCCGTAGGATTTGTGCCTCGCGGTTGAACAAGGAACTCCTACTAAGCAGTTTAGAATCCTAAATGATGATATAGTATTCTAGCATCGGGACACTGAAGGAATAAAAGCTCTGACCCTCGATTCCATGGTCATGACGGTAGGAATTGGACTAGCCATGGTCTGACGAGTATTGGTGGACAGTAACAGCTCTGTCAATATCCTGTTCAGACACGCGTTTGATCAGATGAAGATTAGTATGAAAGACGTATTCGCTTTTTGAACAAAGATCCAAGGATTCATTGGTGAACCTAACCAACCTGTCGGTACAAAGAATTTGCCCATAAAACTTGGGGAAGGCGACTGAAGAGTCGTCCTCATCCAGACCTTTGTGATCGTAGATGAAATGTCCGCCTACAATGCTTTCTTAGGTCAGCCGGCTTTGGCAGATTTCAAGATTGCTTTAGCTCATTGGTGTCTAACCATGAAGTTTCCAATAGAGAATGGAATTGGGGTGATCAAAGGAGACCAAAGAGTCGCTAGAGAATGATACAGCGCAGAGTTGCACGAGTCTAGAAGAAAAGAAAAGGAAAGAATACGGGGTGAACTCTCCACATTCACGAACCTACCGTATAGCAACTACAAAGCCGCCCCCGACTTGAGGACCATAGCCGATATGATAAGGCTTTGGACTTTGGAAAGAAGAGTTCAGGGAAGGATCAGGCAGCATTGCAGAATTGATGGTGCATATCCCAGTCGATATGGATAACCCAACTCGGGTCCTGAAAATTGGGTCACATCTTAGAAGCAAGATGCGATGGGAACTAACCAAATTTCTTCATGCCAACCTGGACGTGTTTGCTTGGATGCATTTCGACATGTGAGGGGTATCACTGGAGATAGCATGCCACGCACTCAACATCGATCCAAATATACATCAGTAAGGCAGAAAAGGCGCAGCCTAGGACCCGAACGGTCCAAGGAACTAAGAGAAGAAGTGGATAAGCTGATGGAAAATGGTTTTATTCGCGATGAAACCTATCCAGAATGGGTATCCAACCCTTTCCTAGCCAAGAAATCCAATGAAAAATGGCGAACTTGTATCGACTAATCAGACCTAAACAAAGCTTGCACAAAGGATAGCTTTTCACTATCGAGAATCAACGAGCTTCTAGATGTAACAGCTGGACATGAATTTCTCTCATTCATAGACGCCTACTCACGATACAACTAGATCATGATGCATGAACCTGATGGAAAACATTAGCTTCATCACAGATCTAGGATTATACTACTACAAAGTGATGTCGTTCGGCTTAAAGAATGCTGGGGTAAATTACAAGTGACTGGTGAATGCCATGTTCAAGCATCAAAACGAGAAGACTATGAAAGTCTATGTAGATGATATGCTAGTTAAATCACCCGTAGCCGGAAGTCACTTGGCGACCTTGTCGAAATATTTGAAATATTCTGCAAGTATAGAATGAAACTTAATTTACTTAAATGTCACTTCAGAGTAGCCTCTGGAAAATTTTCAGGATTCGTGTAAGTTCCAGAGGCATCGAAGCTAATCCTGAACAAATTATGGTTTTGTGGGAAGTCAAGGCCTCAGAAACAAAAAGGAGTTACAAAGCTCGAATGGAAAATTTGTAGCGCTAAGCCAGTTCATCTCAAAAGCAACCGACAAATGTATATCTTTGACGCACTAAAGAAGGAAAGAAGAACTTCGAATGAAATTAGGCTTGCCAGACTGCCTTCGAAGAACTACCACGACATATGGGGACTCCGCTAATCCTATCCAAGCCGGTAGACGAAGAAGACTTATTTATCTACTCAACAGTCTCACCCCATGCATTAAGTGTCGCGCTCGTACGAGAAGAAGATAAGGTCTAACGACTTGTAATTACATTAGCAAACGGTTCACTGGAGACGAGAAGGACTATCCGAAGTTGGAAAAACCAGCATATTGCCTCTTGATCGCATCCAAAATTTACGACCGTACTTCTAGGCACACCCGATCAAAGCGCTAATAGATCAACCCTTAAAGCAGATGTTGTATTTCCCCGAGACCTCTTTATGGTTTATCAAATGGAACATTGAATTGAGTCAATATGAAATCACTTACCATCCTCAAAGGGCGATCAATGGGCATGCCCTAGCAGACATCATTGCAAAGTTTATAATACAAGATAACAAAGAAGAAGTTACTCTAGAAGTGGAGACACACTGGAGGTTGTTTGTCGATGGTGCATCCAATAACTTTTGCTCAGGGACAAGAGTCATGCTTGAAACTCTTGTAGGACAATCTGTATGTTGTGCCTTATGCTTGGAATTCCCTGCAACAAATAGTGAAATAGAATATGAAGCATTGGTAGTTGGACTAAAAGTTTTGAAGGAACTCAGGATGAAGTCCATACATATCTATGGCGACTCTCAACTAGTCCTCTATCAGGTGAGAGGCGAATATCAAGCCCGGGGAGAGAACCTTGCTCTGTATCTATCCAAAGTAGAGGAATTGTTGAACGATATCGAGCATTACACCATAAATTATATCCCAAGAAAACAAAAAACGAAGGTGGTCTATCTAACTAAACTGGCCAGTTCTGGAGAAGCTCGGTCAATGGGACTGGTCCTAGTTAAAACTCTAATTGCTCCAAGAATAGGTGAGATGGATATCGATTGGATTTTCAAAACGATCAAAGAACTAGAAACACAAACGATACCAATCAAGAACTATCTACTCAGAGAAACACTCCCCATAGGGAAGAATCAACGGAAAAAGCTCCTTCGAAAGGCACCACAGTTCGTAATACAGGATGGAATACTCTACCGAAGGGGTTCCCTACCCCTTTGCTATGGTGTGTGACTAATGGAAAAGCTCAATGAATCCTCAGGGAAGTTCACGAAGGCGACACTGAGGAGAAACCTTTGCAAAGAAAGTTCTCTGATATGGGTATTTTTGGCCAACGGTCAACTGTGATCCGTCAGATTATGCCAAACGGTGCAACCAATGCCAAAGGTTCGGCAAGATCAAAAGAACTCCTTTAACAGAGCTAACACAGATAGTTGGCACGTGGCCATTTGCAATTTGGGGGTTCAATTTGATTGGTGTATTGCACTAGCTAAAGGAGGAGCCAAATACGCTATCGTTGCTATTGACTATTTCACCAAACGGGCCGAAGCGAAGCCGCTGGTCACCATTACCATAAAGAAAGTTATTAACTTTGTCACTAAAAATATTATTTGCAAGTTTGAAGTGCCATAAAAAATCATCATGGATAACGGGACTAAATTCAAAAGCGCTCAGTTCAAAGACTTTTGCAAACGCTTTCGAGTCGAAAAAAGCTTTTTTGCTATTGCACATCCACAGGCAAATAGGCAAGTGGAGGCAGCAAATAAGATCATCAAGTCCACCATCAAAAAGTGCTAACTAAGCTAAAGTAAATTGGGTTAACGAACTTCTATTTGCACTAAAGCCTTACAAAACGACGCACAAATCTGCAACCGGGCAATCTCCATTCGCGTTGGCATATGGTTCATAAGCAATGATCCTAATCAAATTAGAAGTCCCTTCACATCGAAGAAAACCTTCAATCAAAGGCAGAACGAGTAGCTCCTGCTCGAGTCGCTCGATATGGTCGATGAGAAGTGGAAAGAAGCCGAGCTAAGGACTGTCGCTCAACAGAAAATGGCCACATAACATTTCAACTCTAAGGTCCATAACTGTACTTTCGAAGTAGGAGAACTTCTCCTCAGATGAGTCCACCCTATACTGGGAACATTCAGACCAAGCTGGGAAGGCCCTATGTAACCGGCCAGAAGCTAGGGGATGACACGTTCAAGCTAACAACCGTTGATGGAACCCAAATTCCCCATGCTTAGAAAAGCGAATCGCTTCGTCGTTACTTTATCCAAGATTATCTAATGTATTTCCTATTTCTGCAAATAAGCCACCTCGGGATACCAGTGGCATTGTAAATAGGTAGAACTTGCCCAACTTTTATTTCAATTAATCAAATTGCTTTGCTTTCCGAACTAATAAAACCGTGTTCACATAAGTAACCTACATAGTCGACGCGATCAAATCGACTCAAAATCATTCGATCGCTACTTGAGATAGTGGAACCACACTCAAGTATACCCCATCTACCCACCAGGTCGATGGAAGAAAATCGACCTAAACCGTTGATCGACAAAACTCAATCCTCGCCTTCTAAGAACCAGTGTTGCCCCGACGACACCGGAAGGTCTGAATTTAACCCGTCCATTTCTTAAGTCGCACACCGCTTCTTGGATTGTAGAATCACATCCAAGTGAATACAATTACCTAAGATGAACATCTTGTAACCCATGCATCGCTTCTTGGTTCGTGAAACTGCGACCGAGCAAGCTTCGATCCCACTATGCGCATTTCGTAAGCCACGCACCACTATTTGGATCAGCAAAATTGCATCCAAAGACGAAGAACTCTCATATTACAATAAACCATGCACCGCCTCCAGAACCAAGGAACTCCAAGGAGCGACATGTGTGCACAATAGCCTGAACGTCAGCATTGCGATGGAATCACTTAATAGAATTTCAAGTAATCAGTGTTGCTCTGGCATCACCGATCACTTAAGTACGTAAGGCCGTTAAAAAGCTGTACAGATATCTCAAGTCATAATTCAAAATGGAATATCTAAAATGAGGACAATAAGACTAGAAGTTCCCAAAGATAGGAGTTGCAGTATAGACCCGACTGCGGGCATCTGGAAGTCTACTAGGAGCACCTAGTCTCGTATCAAGTGTTCGGAGTAAACAATCCCGTGAACTAGGGGGTGTACACACCAACACTCAACCAAAATAGCAAAAACTTTGCAGTTCTATTACTCCAAACAAAGAATTTTGGTAGTAATTACGGATTAAAACAGTATTGGAAGAAATAGAGCTGAATAAAAAACAGTGGTATAAAAAGGCAGCAGTGCATGGAATGTAGATAAGTAAACAAGTGAAGTTGCAATCAAAATTTCAACAGCTTTATTACTTGTAATGTTTTTCATGTATAAAACAAATAGCAGGGGCTATGCCGACACAATATTGGCCAAGAATAGGAAAATACAAACACATTTTTGCAACAATAAGAAGAAATGCTAAGTGCGGACTTTGCACTTGTACAAAAAGCAACCACATAAGCAAAAGCTCCGCTTCACGAATACACAAACAGATCATGGCTTCTTGTCACTATCTCCCATGCCACCTTTTCCGCTTCTGATCGGCAACTTCTTAAGCTTCTCCCCTTCCGAGGTAATCTCACTTTCTAAAACATTGCCATCGGCAGACCCTCCTTTGCCTTTGTGCTTGCGGGATTTGTGAGAACTCTTTAACGGTCTTTTTTGCTCTTCAACCTTCTTCTTCTTTACCGCTACCATCTGCTGCTCAGTCTCTACTTTGTCTAGTTGGCTAGCTTGATCTGCCTACTCCTAGGTGTCAATAGCTACCAAATCATCCACTAAGATATAGAGGGGTTATCCAAATCATGTTGCGCTGCAATTTGCTCGGAGTATGAACTGGACCATGAACCAGATGCAGTGGCGACAGTTGATGAGGTCAGAATGGCAGTAGATCCGGCACCGTGAGGATAACTCGGCAGGAAGAGAGGGTTGATCTATAATATCAAAATAAAGGGCAGTTATCTCGGAAATTTCATCAGGCATAATTTGGAAGTTTTTAAACACGGGAGAGATAAGAAAATTACTTGCTGTGGGGGGTGTTCATGCGCCACAACTTCGAAGCCCTTGCAATTTCCCTCTTTTGATGGCTGCATAATCACAGGAGAAGTAGAAACGATCCCCTCATTAGTGCGAAGATATGAAGGTGGCTCACTAAAGCCAGAAGGAAATACCCGATTATAGGCATAGCGACGATCGCGGCATCAGTAGTTTCTCGTTCCCTCTCCAGTTTCAAGATTTCAAAGCCCTTTCCTAAAGCTTGGCGGGACTCTTCGTTCAGATATGCTTGAACCAACTCCTCTTCGATATAACCACCACCCATGTCTTAGAATCAGGCTAGAAATTTCGTCCTAGATTATGGCAAGCCAATGAGGGAACAACAGACCCAAGTAACTAAGACTCCCCTGATGCGACACGAAGTTGACATAGAATCCCAAAATAGTAGCAGCCAAGCCTTCCACCTTCTTTGTGAAGGTACCTTGAAGCTCTGAAAAGCTGGCATTCGTGTTAGCTTTCTCTATCGCCAGCTATTTCTTCTCAGCATCCGAATTCAAAACTTATTCGCGAAGAGAGGCAATTTCTTGAGCCTTCTCGACGATGGTTTTATTCTGCATCTCAACCATCGATCCACGTATCCTCAACTTTTCTTTTAAAGCCGACTCATTTGTATGACACTTCTTTATCTCATCTCTAAATATGATTATAGCTTGGTCAGTGGATTCTTTTAGCTCTTTAAGTAAAGAAGTACTTTTTCTCTCCATCATGAAGGCATCATCTCTCTCTTTTTAGCCTCTCGATCTTTGCATCATGATCTACGAGTTGCCTCTCGTACTCTTTATTTTTGGACTCAAACGAGAGGATTTCCTGGTAGTTGTTCTAGTTAACAATAGATAGTTGCATGCATAATTTTTCCCACCCTTTAGCTTGCTCTAAGCTGCTCTAAATTGCATGAAATGGGGTGAATAAGACTCGGCACGAACTAACTTTAGGTTGGGCTTATCAAACACAACCCCCCTTAAGAACAAATTAGGGAATGTAGCTTGTAGATGTGAAGGACCAGTAGGAAGAATGTAAGGCGCACACCTAGAAATTTAGGGAGTTGCGGTCATGATAGTATAAGCAGAAGAGGTCAAGACACCTGAAGCAGGGACATTTATCCCAGTGGAAGCAGGAGGCTATGAAGCTGATTCTCGTTCTTGGTCTCTTTTCACCCTCTTTGACAAATCCCCCCACTCGGTTGGCCTCTTCCTTTTTTCATAGCCACTTCTATTATCTCTGCCTTGATCTTTCTCGGCATGGCGATGCTCTTTCACCTCCCTCTCCTTCCTCCTTCTTTTCTCCTCATCAGTTTCCCAAAGAGCACGGTACCCTGAAGAGTGTCTCTACAAATAGGCTTGTCAATGGATGTTCTTGAATGAGGATAGTGTCATGTCTGCATCTGCATCCGAAACCATTATTGGATATACGATATCTGCATTCGTGAATACGTATGGATATTGGATAATTACCTTATCCGTTAACGATCGATAAATCAAGAATTATAAAAAGAAAATTTTAGTTTAACATAAATATTTTTCGATCCCATTGATTGTAAAAGTGCTAAAAATTAACAAATACAAGTTTCGAGTGGTTAAAAAACATTAAGTTCATATAATATAAACTACTAACATAATTAAATAATAAACGAATATCTTTCATTGCAGTAAAATACATATAATTTGAACTAAAATCTTGATAAAAACCAGACGGAAAATTTTTGGATGGGGATGTCTTTGTATCCCTATCTGCATCCGTTTTTTGGATATCGGATATTTATCCGCTTTTCAAATGCGGATGCGGACGAATTTCGGATTTTTCGGGTATCCATTGACAGCCCTTTTCGACAAACGCTGAAACTCCAAAACACGATCAAGATCATTGTAAAGAACCGGAGACATTATTCCTGCAGCAAGCGATAAAATGACTTTAGGAAAGAGGCGTTTGATGAACTAAAATGTACTAAAAAATAATATAATATAAAGTGTGTGATCCTAGAGAAGTGTGTGTTGCAATTTAACAGCCCAAGCGGAATACACAAACTAGATCGGTCACTACTAATGTTAGAACGTTGTTCCTGTAGGGATAATCTGAGTAGAGTGGGAAGACAAACCTTTCGAAGTATAGCCATCCATCAAGTCAACCATATTCACAAAAATGTTGCTCATATCTCCCAAATCAATGTCAGCACTTTCCGACGGAGAGCTGGATATATGCTTAATGTTGAGAGAAGCTCCCTCTATAGGCTTTTTCAAACAAGGTGAGGGTGCAAGACCAGGGCTTAATTCCGAGGCCTTGTCGCCTAATTTGATGTCATCCTCATCAATGTCCCAATCTATTTCTTCCTCATTTAAAGGATGCTCCACAGTGATTTCTCTTTCTTCTTTCTCTTCAATAAGCGGGGCCTTGCCCTTTCATTGAATAAACTCTTCCTCTTCCTCTTCTGGAATCGATGGCATTTTAGGTGGACTGTCGAGACTGACTTGAATTTGGATCTCCTCAGGGGTTTCTCTGTCCCATCGGATGTGCCACTTTCTTCATCATCATCATCTTCACTAGAGTCATGGGAAAATGAAACAAAATGGGTTCGGGTTCTAGAGCGGGAGGGAGCACTTACGAATCAAACGGATCTCCCAAGGTGTAAAACCACATCGGCAATGGTTCTCGTATATGAGCAAGAATCTAATCGTGCGCTCATGAGCATCAACCACTTTCAAGGTACTAATAAAGTGTTGAGTACTAGGTCCTTGTTAATTTTCAAAAGAATTGCAAGGAATATATAACGTTCATAAAATTATAGTAATTAAAGGAAACTCTGAGTATGGTGGAGAAGACTTACACCCAATAGTCCATAAATGGATGAATCCTTCTAGACACTTAGCAAAAAAGAACCGATTCTTAAACGGAGGAACTTTTCTGGGAAGATCCGGTATAAGTTTCCAGCTGTGCTGCGCTTCAATATAAACAAGTAATGGATTAGCCTCTCTCTTCTTGAATAATGGAAGATACCGCAGCTTAGCGAAGCTCGAGGCACTATTAAGTGTCCGCATGAACAAAACATATAAGCTCGTCGGCATGGCGTATCCGTTTGGAAGAATCTGGAATGGGGCTAACCCTATGTTCTCAAGTGTTGTCATTAAGAAGTGATTAAATGGGGACACTGCATCGTACATGCACATATACCGACGACAATCCACATATCCAAAAGGTGGCCTATGAGCAAATTCTCCTCTAGATGGCAGAAGTACATCATCCCTTAAGATACCATATAATGAGCAAATGCTTTACAACATCCTGTGTATAAGAATTATATGAGCTTTCTTCGAAGGATCAAGCAAGACTTTGAAATTAGGAGGAGTGTGATTGATGACAGGACCGATTGGAATCAGACGACCATATTGAGTTGAATTTATGGAAGTAGCGGATCTAGCTGGGTTCGACGATAACTCCACTTCAGAAAGAGGTGACTTTCCCTCAATTGATTTGCACCGAGAAGATTTGCGCATCATTCCATATAAGAAACCTTGTGTTCAAAACGGTTAGGTATGCGTAATCTCTAAACCATAGACCCTTGCGTGGTTGACACTTGAAATCCAGGAGATTATTGACGTAGCCGATCACCGATCGGATTCCAAGTGTTAACCGGGAGTGTATGTGTGATGTGTAATCTAAATGAGAATGGATCTAGTGTCCTAAAGGCTGTGAATAAACCATTCCGTACGGATTGCTCATTCATACTGGAAAGAGCGGTCTGTATCACGCGTTAATTTCATTTCTTTATATATATCCATTATCAACCAACGATCGATAACGGATCCGTTGTCCGAAGCGACACAAAAAGCCCTTCCTATTCCAAGTACATCGTCTATGTAGTGATAGGACCAATCCGAAGCGAGCGAATATAGATCAATGGGTCCAAATAAAATAAAGAATTCTTAGCATAAGTCGATTTTAGCTCTCTAGAAGGTGATAATAGCATGAGTTGCACACAAAACGCTACCCTAAGTTATTACCATCTCCTAGAAATACCAAAATCAATCCGCAAGATGTTGTACCGGGATCGACATGTAACTTGATGCAAGTTAATTTTGACTCTGTGTATGAAGACAACAAAACATGACGAGAACTGAGGCAAAACCCTAGCTTCGTTTCGTGAAAAATTCAAGAATTGATTTGTTATCTTCTTCCACAAAGTCACAATCAACTCAAATCTTCCACTGTATCTGTCACCAACACAACTTCATCACCAATCGACAATGTAGTAAAACACCAAAACCAATGCTACCAACCTTCGAATTGAAGAAGATAAATCGAACTTTAGTTTAGGGAGACCTAAAGCTAGGATTTCACTTGGAACTGGATCGGGAGTCTTTACGAAGCCGGGGATTTTTAACGACGGCTCCTTACTCCTATCGTCCGCAATGGCTTCAGGAGGCAGCGACTGATGGCATTGGTGGTGGAGATCGACGGTGGTAGCTCCTTGATGGACGGGATGCTTGGATCGGCTAGCTAGGGTTTGGAGAGGTCGGATCGACTAGAGAAATGGGGGATCATATCGAATGGAAATGAATTGAAGAAGGGTCGGCTTGTATAAAGCTTAAAAAAAGAGCAAGTTTGAAAAAATTATTAAGTATTTGGATCGGTACCGATCCAATCCAATTGGATCAGTACCGACCCAAATGTACTTCTCCAAATGGTCCCAAATTTTCTCTATGCGACCTACTCGTTGTTCGTATTCATTTTGGAAATTATCAAGTCAAGATCACTCCGTAATCACGAACAATGTAGATTCACACTAGGTACTGAACAATTAGCCGATAGTTCGCAGATAGCTTTCCAAGATGGCCAGATACGACCAATGCAACTTCTTAGAACAGAAACCCAGAGTAAACAATTCCAGAGCACACCTTATTTTCAATGAAAGCTACTCTTGGTACAAATGTTAACTGGGTTTTTATCCCAGTAGATTCAATAAGTTAGAATATTTAGATTAAGTTATAATGACACGGGACTTGACCCGAAGGCCTAAAACAACTAGAAGATGGACTCCAAGTATTTCAGACAAAAGATATGCAAACTATTTGGATCGGCACCGATTCGAAGTATTGCCTCGTTTCTTCACTAAATCACTTGCCTCACATTCCTATTTCTTAGCCTAACTTATATATCAAGTTTGGTGATATTTAAGCATCCAAATCCAAGAAGAAAAATATTTATCCGATTCAGACTACAGTTCGGTCAACTCCATAAATGAATCACTATCAAAGCAAATCAACAAGCTATGAAATTGCATGGAGAGCATCACAACCAAACAAGGAAACCAACCAGATGAAGGCTGTACAAGAAGTGCATAACTTTTTGGATCGGTACCGACCCGATCTAATTTGATCGACACCGATCTGAAAAGTTAGCTCCAAACACCTCTAAATTTCCTGAGCTGGCTTTGCAAGGTGGATACGGGCTTTTGACGAAGTGGCTCTGGCCCAAGTGCTCTCTAACTCCTATAAAAACCATCCCATCTACAACAGAAAGGGAATTTCTGGACTGGCTACTGCAACTCTGCCATTACCATTCTTCATTCTTCTTCTCCCACACAATAGTCACAAAGGAGCAAATGAGATCCTCCGGTTGCCTCTAAAATCTTATGATTTGGATTCGACTTAGGTGATTCAATCATATTGTAAACCAAATCAATCTTATAACAGCAGTCAGCTAATAAAAGCTATAAAGTGGAGGTAGGCTTCATTAACAGCCAAACCACTATAAAAATCTCCTGCTCCTTACCTTTTCTGCAATTTGCTATTGTTTTTTCTATTTTATTTGCCTAGGCAAACAGGGCTAGTGTTTTCACACTCAATCTAGGCCGTTGATCCATTTTTAGGTTACATATTACGTTCATTTACGGTACGTGATCATGAATTCTAATGATCACAAACGCCCTTTATTGTTCGTTTCATTTACTTCTTAGTTTTTTAAAATCATATATTGATATTCATAATTGAATCTTTAACAAATAAAACAAAATTAATTGAACTTGAATTAAGTAATAATTAAATTATATTTACACGTAAACGAACAAAATGTTAAATCAAAGTAAAACAAAATTAAATTCAAATAATAACCTCTGCTTTTTATGAATATTTAAATATGTTTTAGTGCAAATGAATTACTCGTATAAACAGAAAATAATGATCTAATGTAAAATTAATAAAATGATTTTTTATAAAAATTTCGCTTTTGTCCCCCTGTCGATGCAGTTGATCCAACAACAAGTTGCTAGTGGATATTATTATCACAATCTAAATTTGGAGTTTCTGATAGGAACGTGTTATCTATTTTTATCAAAACACGGGTAAACAATATTCTGGTTATGCGCTTAGTGACTTGAACAAGCTTTGATCAAATATCCGGATTTAAAAATAAAAATCTAACCCAATTTGCAATAATTTTGAGGAATTCTTTACTTACTTTGACCCCTAAACCATTTTCTCGTCAAAATTGGCTTCATATTGTAGTAGTAAGGTCATCCATCAAGACTCTATCACAATCATCATTCCTTTAAAAATTAACTAATATGACATATTTCCTTGAGTATATATACTAAAATTTTCCTAGAGCTAAAGAAGTAATTATCTAGATTTTGTATTATCTGTTAATTTTTTTTCCCTACGGCTTATTTGAGAGAACTTAAATTGCATCACAGATAGCATTAGGGTTTAAAAGAAGGAAATATAAACTATTAAAATTTGACGCATTCTTATTACTTTTGTAATTAGTTTGTCCCCATTTTTGGATTAAGATTGAAGTTCGTTTAAGTATATCTAGGGTTAAAGAATACCTGATTTTGTCTAAACCTGTTTAAAATTTGACTTTCCCTGCGACTAATTACATATTGAAAACCTTTTATAATAAAATTTAGAAAATTTACACTAAATTGATTAGAGTCCATGTTATTTGTGTTAGGGTTTTTCCTAGAATTCCTACACAATTAGATTTTAGAAGAGATAAGAAATGAAGAAAAAAGAATGACAGACAAATTCTTCCAAACAAAATCTTTATCAATGAATTATTACAAAAGATAGCCAAAATTTAAGAAGATATCTCAATCCCAAAGTTCTAGAAAAATTACTCTCTCCACACACATCTAATGAACGCTATACATGCCAATAGTCTTGCAAAATTTCTTTTTTAAGAAGCTGTTGAATACTTCAATAAATCTTTTCCACATGGATAATTCATTGTCTTTCTTAAAGCAATAAAAGAGGCAATTAACTACTCTTAAAAACTTCCAAAATCTATAAAATAGGGATTGAATTTGAGTCACAATTCTGCATAAAATAAAATATCTCCAAAATCTACTTAAATATAGAATATTATATCACTAGAATTTAACAATCTCCATCTTGATACGGTATTCCATAAATGTTATCCAAACTTTATCTTAAATCTCAAACTTCAAATAATCTCCAATAATACCATGGAAATAAATATCACCATTCCAAAAAAAACTAACCTCCAAGCCACATATATATGCACGCTCCCTAGTTGAACATGCATATTATCGATAAATCAAAATTGCTTGTAATACCACAAAGGTCTCCAAGCAGACTTCTTGGTCTTTTGTTGCATGCTCCACCTTAGTTCAGATAAATGTCTCCCCAACTCCAAATTGAGAATTTTATTCATTCTTCACCGTCTTTCCAATCAGTCTGTAAACATTGTTGCTTTCTCTTTTTTGTGCGCATCACCTCCCTATTACACTTTCAAACCCTTGTGACACCATCTCGAGTTGAAAAGTTATAGTCTTTCGCCACCAATTGTCCTATAGAAACAAGATTCTTAGTAATTTCTGGAACATACCTGACTCCTACAAGCTTCACCACCTTTGCATCATGCATCTTCAATCTAACGGAACCTATGCCCTTAACATCCACATCTCCACCATTAGTAGATTTCACCTTAGCATTTGCACTTCATAGTCAATAAATGATTCTTTTTTATTGCATAAGTGGAAACAAGCACCTCAATCAAGCACCCAGTCTTTCTTTTGCCTTTATCCATACATATGACATGTCTTAAATTGCTCGCCAAAATTCAACCCATCATCGCTACTAATTTTTTTCATTTTGGTCTTCTTCCAATGTCTTTATCCTCTCATTATTCTTTAAGCTTATTGCAAAAGCTCAATTGATGAATGCTTTTTTCACAGTAATAGCAGGTGAAATCCCTTTTCATATTTGATCTATTTGATCGTCGTTTTATGTTTGGACGATTAACCCTCCTTGCAAGATGAACTTCTTCAGTTGTATTTCTACTTTTCTTTTCCTTTCCGTCCATAAAGTTCATCCTCTGCATCTCCTCATTAAGCTGATACTAACCACCGAACCCAGTGAAACAATCCCATACAGGTTTGAATCGTTCGATACAACCACAAGCGTTTTCTAACTTTTCGATATATAACTCATCAAAATCAAGGTTCATGTCTCATCAACCACCTTGGAATTCAAGGCCGCCAAATGATTTATAATTGCTTGAAAATCATTGAGATGCTCTCCAATTGACTCACCTTTCTTAAGCTTCAAGTTTATCAATCTTCTCATTAGAAGTGCCATAAATCTTTCATTAGAAAAACTATCAAATACTTTCATAGATCTTTCTCATGCAGACAATTCATTGTCTTCTCTAAAACAATAAAAGATGCAATTAATCTCTCCACAATCTTCAAAATCTATAAAATAAACAATGAATTTGAGTCACAAGTCTATATAGGTTAAAATATCTTCAAAATCTACTTAAATATTAAATATTGTATCATCAAAATCTGATAGTTTGGACCGGTACAATCAACTAATTTTTTTTTTCTCTTATCTAGAAAGAAAAGATTTATGTGTGCTTCTCCCGGGTCATTCTATAAAAAGGTGTCCAATTAGTATCTCATTTTCAATTCACTTTTTTTTCCCTACTTCTTTTGAAAACTGGATCTGAAATTTTTTTATTCGAACTTTGCAACAATAGTTTGTTTTTGTAATTTCGATCTATTTCCCTCCAGTATTCTATTTTCCCTCCATATTTCCTCGATTTTTTATTTATTTATTTGACCCTCTATTTCTGTAACATCGTTATTTATTTGTCTCTCCTGTTCAGCTCGCTCACTCTCTCTAGTCTCTACCTCTCCATTTTTCAAATATTTGTAGAAAAACTTCGATCACCCTCAAATAATCTTAACTCGAAATTTCTATTATACTTATGGATCTCTCGGTCAAAAAGGTAGTGATACTTATTATTATTATTAATATTTTTTTAATTTCAGTAATTCATTTAAACAAAGAATCTAACTTGATCCGTAACTTGCAGGACTCTGGATCTTCAGATCCGAGCAATCACGAAGCCCCCGATTCAATTTCGTCTCCAGATTCAAGTTCGAAGTCAAATCAATTAAAAATTTGCACCGATTGCAAGACTACAAAAACCCCTCTTTGGAGAGTTGGCCCACATGGACCGAAGGTAAAATTTGTGAATTTCTTCCACTAATTTCATGGCTGTTAAAATTAATGATTCATTTTCAGTAACGGTCAAGTGCTAATTTTCGATCTACTTCACTATTTCAGTCGCTCTGCAATGCATGCGGGATCAAGTACAGGAAGAAGAAGAGGGACGTAAAAGTTAAAGAAATAAACATGAAAGTGATCGGTTTGAAGAAAAAGTGTAACTTGGGCGAAGAAGAACAAGCTGCTATTGTTTTGATGAATTTGTCCTCTGGTTTGATCTACACATGAAAATTAATCCAAGCTAATGTCTTGATTATCGTTGTGATCGTTGAGCTTATTATCTAGTAATGTAATGGCATTCCATTAGTATTTGCTTCTATATATTGTGCTAGAATCTTCCGTTGTATATACGTATAAGGTGTCGCAAAGTGCAAGACTATTGTTAGAGGATTATCAACAATGTGCTAAATTAAAAAATATCAACTGTTCCATGTACCGCTATTTTTTTCCGCTAATGTTTTTGTTTTCATTTTCCAACGAGTGGCAATGATGAAAAATTATAAATTCCTACAGAAAGCATCAATGATTTATGGTCAAAAGCTTAATGGTACTATAGATGTGTATAAATCTAAGCCTGGTGTAGTGTTATAGTGTCCATGTTTTAAACAACGCAACAATCTCATAAAACACAACGGAAATAAATTTGATTCGCATAAGTCAACAACCCAATAGCTATACATAGACACCATCCTAAAATCAAGCCTTCCCCTCCATTGACTCCACGTATATATAACCATCTCCTCCACCAAAGCCTCTTGTGGAAAGCAATAAATTTGTTGTAGAAAGGAGAAAATTTAAGTCAAGTTTGTGAAATAAAAGGCCATACCTCTCACTTTCTCCTATACATGGAGAAAGGAGAAAATGGCACCACCACCACCATCACCCGCCCTCCCGTTCCAAAGAAGAAGCGGGTGAGCCTTTTCCGTGCAGCAATACAAGCGTTGCGCTTCTCATCCAAGAAGAAATCAAAGGCAACGACCGATACGATCATGAACACCGTGAACGCTCTGAGGCCCTTGCATCATAGACTGGACTACGAGAGAACCCCGCCTCCTCCCCCACCACCGATCAGTTTGTTGGAGGTTGATTCCTATTACGATGTCCATCTGCCTCCGCCTTCTCCGTGCTCGTCGGTCGGGATGAGCCGGTATGCGTCTGCTGAGGATTTGCAGGCGCTCGGTGCTGAGGATGAGAACGAGGAAGAAGGGAAGGGTGATGGGGAGATCGATGTCAAGGCCGAGGAGTTTATTAAGATGTTTTACACGCAGATGAGGTCGGATTCCCTTAAGATGGTCTATGAGGATATGGAATAGCTTGTTGTTTGGTTGATGAGGGTGAGGATATGTGTTGTATGTTTTTATGCGACGGCTATTATCGTTGTTGTTGTGCTTGAACATGAATCTGTGTTGTTGGGATACTGAAAGAATAAGGAATTGTGTTTTTTTTTCCTTCTTTTTCCTTGATTGTTTTGTATGGTTTAGATGATCTAGTTTTCAATTGCAGTGCTCCTTTTTTGTTCATTAAAAAGGTCCATGTTTCAAGATTTCTTGTATCACTATCTGCATTTCTTTCTGGTTTGTAAGAAAAGTGGTAAGAGAAATCAAGGGAAGCCTGCATTGTTGTGGTGCATGGAGTATTCACCTGACAAATGGATCCATCATTTATTCAATTTCCTCGACCATTTTATCCGTTCCACTAAGCGTTGGAGAAAATAAAATTAAGATAGCAGAGAAGTTAAAGATAGTAGAGAGAAGTCTGTGAGCGTGTATGTTAGTATAACTAAAGTATTGCTTCTCAAAATAGGTCTGTCTGGCAAAGAATCACGACTCAGGTCGGGCAACAATGAATAAACGGAACTGATTAGGATGAATAGTACATATTCGAAATATCCGAAATTTGTCCGCATCCGTATTCGAAAAGCGAATGAATATTCAACATCCGAAGAAACAGATACGGATATGAAAGTATCCGCATTTAAAAATTATCCATCTGTTTTTTGTTAAGATTATACTTAATATTTTGTGTATTTTAGTACAACCAGACATGTGTTTATTTTTTTATTAAGCCAATAGTTTGTATCATATAAATTTAATGCATATTAATTACTCAAAACTATTTACTATCATTCTATTTGTTTAATTTTCACGCTTTTATAAAAAATGAGAATGGAAAAAAAGTTATGTTAAATCAAAATTTTTTATTTATATTTTTTGATTTATCGAATTGTTGATGGATAAGATAATTATTTGATATCCGTTTATATCTACGGTTCTGGATATTCAATATTCAAAAATAATTTTGGATGTACAAAAGTATCCGCGTAATGTTTGCTTTTCTTATTACATTCGGAAAAGCAGCTGCAGTGCCAATGTATTAGAAGTATCCTGTCCATTCATTTTTGCAGTTTTTGCGTATGATAGTTTTTTACTTTTGTCGTGAATTTGAATCTCGGTATCAGAACAAATCCTTGAGGGCAACATCAAATCTTGAATTTAAAATCGAAGTTTCGTAGATGATTAGATACTGCTAAGTGACTGAGAAAACAACGTCAATAAAGTTTGTGTAGACATGTGTAATACACGTGTGCGGGATTTGGTGAACTATGCAGTTAAACCGCTCTGAAGGAGGACTACAAGAATATGAAAGCCGCATATGAAAAGTGCAACAGTAGAATGTTTAATAAAAATAGAACGCGTTTTTGCGTTGCAAAAGTGACATTTGAAAATGATATTTTAATTCCTCTGCTATGAGTAAGTATTTTGATTATTGTTTTATTTTATTTTAATTATTTGTAAATAATATTGTTATCCCGCCTTTTGGCAAGGCCGTGACGCCAAGAACTCGACTAGAAACGAAGGACGGTTCGTCTTGAAGATCAGTTATACATAGGTCTACTATGGATGTCGGTAAAAAAAATTTCGAATCCAGATCGAGCTACAATTTATATGACATGACATGCAAAGCTGAAAAAGCCAATGTTCCAAATTTCAAGTCAATCGGAGTTCGTATGCTCAAGATATTGATTGATCACGGTTGAGAAATCCAAAATTGCATCGATCATAACTTGAGATCTACAAGTCCAAATGCCACCAAATTTGGAAAGGAGCCATCTGGCAACCTAAGGAATGTTCACGCCAAATTTCAGCTCCATCGGATGAGTTCTTGATCGATTCGAAGTTGCTTCGTACCGATCACAGACCAACTTGCATCGATCATATCTCAAGATCTACAACTCCAAATGCCACCAAATTTGGACAAAAGCCAACTGGCAACCTAAGGAATGCTCATGTAAAATTTCAGCTCAATTGGATCAAATCTTGATCGATTCGAAGTTGCTTTGTATCGATCACGGACCAACTTGCATCGATCATATCTCACAATCCACATGTCCAAATGCTATGAAATTTTCATAGTATCTTACTGCCAACATGAGGAATGTTCATGCCAAATTTTAGCTTAATCGGATGAATTCTTGATCGATTCGAAGTTGAGTTCGAATCGATCCCGGACCGAAAAACTCCAACTTGCATCCATCATAACTCGAGATCCACATGTCCAAATGCTATGAAATTTTCACAGTATCTTACTACCAACATGAGGAATGTTCATGCCAAATTTTAGCTCAATCGGATGAATTCTTGATCGATTCGAAGTTGAGTTCGAATCGATCCCGGACCGAAAAACTCCAACTTGCATCCATCATAACTCGAGATCTATATGTTCAAATGCTATGAAATTTTCACAGTATCTTACTGCCAACATGAGGAATGTTCATGCCAAATTTCAGCTCAATCGGATCAAATCTTGATCGATTCGAAATTGAGTTCGAATCGATCCCGGAACGGGCCCCAATTTCCTAAGGCCGGGCATGTGGGCCCCCTCACGTGCCAGAAGTGGTCTCCCAAATTTTCAGCGAAATATCAGCCTCCAGCGCCTATAAATAGAACCCCAGAGCCAACAGAAAAAAGGACTTTTGGGGATCTTTCCGCCATTAAAGCGCCTAGACTCTGCCGGATCGGGATCTCCATCATCCTACATCATATTCTTACTGTTGATTTCGAATTTCCAGTTGTAACACGTTGTTGATTGCTGTAACAACTTGTAATCATTGAAAGTGAATCAATAAAACATCAAAAAACTTCACAGTGGACGTAGGCAACACGCCGAACCACTATAAATCGCTTGTCTACGCATTTTCTTTACTGCTGATTGGAGTTTTTGTTAGATAATATCTGTTTTGAATTTACATTCTCCACTATTATCTCTTCAACGACTCCCGAAGAGTGTTGTGACCAATTTTGGTGCAAACAAATATAGTCAAATGAATTATGAAATGTTTAAAAAATTACAGGTAATTTTTTTTTTCATATACACTAGAAGTTCAAAAAAAAAAAATACAAATACAAATAAAACCAAGAATACAACGAAATACATCAGAATGCATTAAAATAAATTAAAATTCGAATGATGTGTAAAGTGGTAAGTAAACTAGTGGGTAGGTAGGTGGACAGACCATCATATACTGTTAGTCTTTGGTTGTGTGCTGCAAACATTCTACCTCAAATTGTAACCAATTCTAATGTCGTCATTGTCCAAAGAAGTGAATGTTTCTTGGTTCTCTTGTGTTTTTAAGTAGTGAAGTTGCTCCAGAAAGTTAAATTTCTTCCAACTTTTTCACACAAGCAGTTACATTCTTCAATTTCATAAAATGAGAAGTAGGTTCTACACTAGTTACTATTGGATTTGGACTTGGAATAGGAATGGAGCTTGTTGTTTCTAAACGAGATTTCTTTAAATTCCTTTCATATACCATATCTACAATCTTATTTATCCTCTCATCGGTCTCAGTTCGACGTATTCTACTACGACCTTTGGAAGCAGAACCCCAATCACGCTCTTTCCACGTTATCGGTGTGAAAGCACCTTAGAACTGTGTCGATGGAGTCTGCTGTGACGGTTGCGTGTTGAGGTCTTTAGGTGGACTATAAAATCGATCATACCCTTATGTTTGATCGATCATGTAACGACCTGGTACTTCAAACCATTCAAATTGACAATCATCCACATATGTCAAACTTGAATTGCTCAAAACAACGGATTGTTAATTTATATTTGGAAAAACTTAGCATATACAGTAAATAAATAAATCACAGAATCACAGACACAGAGTAATATAACAATAAGTAGCGGAATAGATAAATAGTAGTTCATGAAGCTACTATATAAACATCAGAGTCTGAAACAAATACAACAGAAAATCTCAAATACAAAGCAGCCTCAAATACAAAAGCAACCGACAAGACTGTACATGACAACTGGAATAACTAAAAGCTGAACAGATAGAAGACAGATCTTCAAGCAAGTTCCAAATTCCAAGGTGAGTCTCAAATGTCGTGACATTCAGTCTGACCCGAGCATAAGGCAAAACGTAAAACGCTCGAGTCAGCATAACATTCTTATACCAGTAAATCAACTCAAGTGAAATGTCAGGTGAAATACAAAATAACTTAAAGGATGTTTGGGATTCCCATCCTCTAACGATCTGTTAAACTATCTACATACATAGTATAATACGCTACATATATAATGACTATAGTAAAGTAAACTATTAAAATAGCATTAAGGCGTTACCCATATCTCCCTTAACACATTTTTATATATTTCTGTAGTCTATACAGTACCGTAATTCCTCCGTAAACTGAAGGTTTGTCAGAGGGCACTCCATAGGTACGGTACAAACCAAACTCGTAATGGACTCGATAAGGCATGTGACAAGACACGCGAGACAATGCCAGAGTAGGATTCTACCATTTACACTCCCGGACTGGTGGTAACGCATAGCAGCTACTACCGCCCACCTTGAGACACACTCCCAAATCAAATGTGCACCCAATAAAATCACAAAGTAATAGAATGATATCGAAGAAGCATGCTCGATCGGAGGTCCGACCTCATTTGGCCCGGTATAGCTCCTGTTTTAGCCACATCAGTCTGACTCGCGAGAGTCAGGGCTGCATTAATACCTCATACAGAATCGTTTGCCAAACTATCCTACTTCGTTCTGGAATTTCCACTACGTACACAGTTGTTAAGGTGATTTTCGGTATTTGCAGAGAATGTGACAATATCCGATCCCGGTCTCTTTAACAATCAAACACTTATTTCACACCATGGTCATTTCATTTCAAACAGTTTATACTTCATAATCAAAATATCATATTCATTTCAAAATCATATCACTTTCGAAACCATTATGCACCTTTGAAATCATATTCACTTCCAAAATCATTACCACAAATGGTTTAAACCATCATATCAAATTGTTCGCATTTAAATCCATTAAATCTAAATTATAACAGTTTCAACTAAAGCAGTTTAAACATTGAAAATAGTTTATATATTAGAATAATTATACATTAAAATTAGTTTATGCTTAAAATAGGTTATAGATTAAAATAGTTTATATATTAAAAATAGTTTATATATTTTAAAAGAGTTTATATCAAAATAGTTTCAAATTAGAATTGCTCCTTCCAATTTCACAAATCAATTCAAATCAGCTTTAGTTCAAACTTCAATTTAAATCAGTCTCAGTTCAACAATTCCAATTTTAATTCAAATTCTCATAAAAACCATTTTTAATCTACATTGATTTCAAATCCAGGTTTGAACTACAATTTAATCCACTTCCAATTTCAATAGGTTTCAAAGTATAAATATTCAGACATTTACAATAACTCAATTCGATAAATTTCATTTATTTTCAAAATTAACCTTAGTCCTATTCAAAATTTCCAAAATATTCACTTAATCATTTTCAACAACATTTAAATAAAATATCAAATTCCAAATTTAAATAAAATCAATAATTGAATATCTAACTTCAATTATATCTAATTCTAAAATATTCACCTAATCACTTTTTATAAGCATTTAAATAAAATTTCAAATTACAAATTTAAATAAAAATTAAATATACAATTTTATTTAAATTTGAAATATTCATTTAATTGCCTTTAATTAAATCAAGTTATAAAATCATACTTTTCAAAATCTCAAATCAATAAGTTTACAATCAATTCATATTCATTATTAAGTTCTCAAACAAGTTAAATTTCAAATTAACTTGATTTATCTTCCCAACCTTTATTTTATTGCAGCTATTACAAAATATATTTTCAATATATTAATATAAATTTAAATAAATACTTAAACATATTATATATGTTAGTTAAACTAAATTTTTATTAAATTAAATTAAATTAAACCTTTTTATTAAATCTATTTAAGATCCTTTCTATATATTTTTAAAAATAATAATAAAATTATAAGTAAGATTTTATAGTTTACATTTTAAAGACTTTAACTTATAATCTTAGAATTTTCAAAACATATAATTTAAAAATCTAAATTTATACACATATTAAAATTTTAAACAAAACCTTTATATTATATTTTAAAATTAGTATTCATTAAACCCATATATTTCAAAATTATGGAAATCGATTGAAAATAGACCAACGATGTCCGTATATAGTTTTCTAACATATGATCAAGTGATTTGTCATTTCAATCCACAATAATTTAAAATTTTGCGGATATATATCATTTCAACCTGCAATCCCAAAATTCGAAATTCAATAAAATCGCTTGGGTTTATTATTTCAACCCATAATGATTTTTCCCTAATCTATAATATCTTTCGGGTATGTATCATTTCAACCCATAGGGAATTCCTAACTATCAGGGAACTTGCAGAGTAAGGACAATAGAATAATATTATAAATTGTCATAGCATATCAAACAACAATATGATCATAATTAACCAAATAAAATATATATACTAATGGATTATTGGTGTCAATATTGTCAATTAACAATGGTGAACTAATGCAAATAATAACAGATCATATTTAACAATTAAATACCTAACAATTTAAATTTTACAACATATTTCAATCATCATTTCATGTGAATTGAATTTATTAAATATAAGAATGTTAATCGTGAGTGATCGCTCACCTTTCAAGGCTAGAGAGAATAGACAACACAACAAGCTACGATTTTGAATCACGAACTCGATAATCAACCAACCCAAATGACAATTCCCGAAAGCAAAGCAAGGTGGACTCGAGATTGATGAAACAAATGTATATAATATTATATGAAACATATATATTATATTATATTTTAAAATCAATATTCAATTTAAAATCGCATATTTAAATTAAAATCTATATGTATATACTTTAAAATCAATATTATTATAAACATATACATATATACTTTAAAAATTCTTTCTTTTTTATTCTAAAGAGGAAGAGCAGCCTTGAAAACCGGTCGAAGGGGCAAAAGTGGATGGCCAAGACTTAGTCGGGCTAACGGAAGGCTTCGGTTTAGGTCAGTGAAAGGGAACGTGCTTGGTGGAGTTAATGGCTTGCTATGGTGGCGGTGAGGCTGACACGGCAAGGCGGCTGCAACATGAGTGGGTCCAAAGAAAGAGGAGGAGAACCAGCAGATTCGAATACATAGGCTTTCATATAAATTATAAAATTTACTTCCTCACACAAGAACGACGAAGGATGAATGATGAAGGATGAACAGTAAATTATATATATGCAAATCAATGTACAGAACGATGTAATTGGTTTATATAAATCAATTTTTCCCAAGAGGCTGGAACTTAGTTTCATAAGTATATATATATATATATATATATATATATATATATATAGACACACACATATTTCTAGAATGAGAGGAAGAGAAATGAGTACGAACCAAACAAAGAAAATGAACCATTTTTTTTTGCATAGATAGGAATGTTAAAATCCAGGGAACAATAATAGCCAGCTATTGAATTCTGAAATAATAAAGTCTAATGACTATTGGTTTTCTCCAGGTTTTGGAAGGGCATAGGAAACCAAAAGGCTCCAAATAGGTACTGGTACGGCTAACCATTTTGTAGATTTCACCGTGCATCGAATTTCCAAATATACAAACGAATATACTATGGAGATCAACATGACGGGACGAATAGAATGGTACACAGATGTGAGTGACACGACCCTTCTGTCAAAACTTGATTTTTCGCTACCGAAAATGCTGCTAAAACATCGAAAATAAGATAAACAGAGCTATAACACTCCAAATTTGGCGAAACGAAATATGATGTCTCACTCAGAAAATAATTTACATTTTTATTATATAAAATTAATCAGGTTTTGAAAATATTTTATTTTCATCAAATTTTAACCGATTTAAATTGAAACTGAAAATTACACAACAGAACTAACTTCCATATTTTCCAATGAAAATCTGTCATTTTCTATGTTTAAATAGACACATACCAAACATCAAATTTCCGTTGTAAAATTTTATTGTTTAATTTTCATGAAAATTTTAGTTAATTACGTTATTTAAACTATTAAAATTCTCAGTTCGTTACAAATCACTATATTGGTAGTTTGTTTTGGAGGAGATGAACATTGAGTCTCGACTTGTTCTTCTGTGACATCAGATGTGAAAGCACCATCTCAAGTTGTAATAGTACTATGGAGATGCAATGACTCCATATGGGCTATTGGTTCTCTTCTATGCTTAAGAATTGTAGATCCTGAATAATAAAGGGAAAGATGAATAAAACTTACCACTGAAACTCATTAACAAAAAAACAAAAATGCAATTCAAAAATTATCTTTACATGATCGGCTCACCATTGCTTGCTTTGGATAATCGTTTCCCTCACTGGATCCCATTCAAAGCCCATTTATTACAAAAATTCTGACATATTGACCATTGTTTTTTGAGTTCTTCATATTTGTAGTGAACTTGATCGTCGGTTACCGTAATTTGTTCAGAATAGTCGTCCAAACTTCATTCAGTACCGATGAAATTCTCTTATAAACGCCTTTTTTTTTTCCACATGCTTTAAGCATCAATGGTGCATACAAAAATCCAATCGTAGCTCGATCGAGCCAATTTCTAGGACTTTTGTGGGATTTTTCCAAAGTAGCTTTAGCCATTTTCTAGCTCAAAGAAATTAAAAAAAAGGAAAAAAAGAAACATAGATGTAAATGAGATAGAGAAGAACATAACAAAAATTACCTCAAAACTTGATTGCATTTTACAGATATTTTTATTGAATTTTGGATTTTTTAGTATGTTGATTGTAAAGACCCGTCACACGCAATACCCAAAAATTCATGCACTATGACATCAAGATTCCCAAATACCACAATTGAGGACTCTTAAGGTGATAAAAGGAAACAAACTAGAGAATTTATCACAAATTCACACATAACTCACAATAAAATGATAAAAGTATAATACCAATCTATATATATGTATGTATATATGTGAATGAGACTATAATATCATATCAACAAGAAGATAATAGGATTCATCATCATAATACATAACACTCCAAACATATGGAGTTCAAATGATATAACATTCCAAAGAAACATGTTACATTTACAATATAAGGTCTAACATGTCCATATATAAAAATATTGGATAGATAACTAATGTAAAGCCATGTATCCATAAACTTGCCCTAGCTAGCAACATCCTCCAAATCGCTAGTCTGTACCTACTCAAGAAATTGATGAAAAAGAAAATGTAGCGAGGGTTAGGCATAAAGTCTGGTGAAATGAAAACATCAATAATAAACATGGTATCTTATTTTCTAATATGACATGTATAATGTACTAAGTGGTACCCCAGAATATCATCCATATGTAAGCCAAGTGTACATAAAATAAACGAGCAAGAGGTCTAGAGTAACACCTATCGTACTTAGAACTTCTCTTCTCCTACATCCAACAAGTTAGCATGACTAATAACAGTGCTAATACAACATCGAACATCTCGTGCAAAGGCACATGTAAACCCATGCGCACAAACAATGAGCTGAAGCTCCAATGTAATGTCGTATCGTATTCCAATCCTGACTCTAGGTTAACGTCGTATCATACCCACATATGTAACGACCCGATTTTTTGACGTCCGAAAGTCGACATCAATACGTCCACTGTATCAAATGCCGAACAATCGAATGTCGAAAAACCGGACCGTTAGGCTTAAAAAGAAGAAGATAGAAGAAGAAAACATAAACAATATTAGAATCTCACATTCTCAAAGGTACAATATATAATAGACAAATGAATAATCTTTAGACAAAAGAACTATATCAGTTAATACATTACATTATCAGAGTATTACAACAACAAAACAATGGAATAATAACATAACATACGTGATACAATTCGCCATCCAGCTTGTCCCCCGATCTCCAAAGCATACTTTTCTAACTTCGCTCCAGAACAACTGATAACCTGACTCTAGGCTGCCCGTGTGGAAAATTATGGGCACCCAGAGTTTAGAAAGGGAACGATAAGCACCAGATCAGTCATGGGACTGGTGTGAGATCTTAAAACAGTTATTCGCACAAAAGGAAATAAAAAAATCCGTCATGCTTTTGGAAAATGAAACTACCAGAAGGCCTCCCACCACACACACAATGCAATCGCACAATTGGAGAAGATTTCTACTTATGATAGACAAACATGCTTGATATGCAAAATTCTTTTGATATTATTATTAGTGCATAGTGTGGAAAACATTTCGAAGGTATAATATTAATCTTAGCCAGCATATGTACCATTATATTATGCCTACTATAGCTACCTTTTAAGAATGGCAGGTTATACAACTGCAATCGTAAAGGGCTCGTATTGGGTGATTGGATTTCCAACAAATGGTCAAGGCTAAGGAACTTCCTTCACTGAATGGGTACGCCTCTAGAGGGACGCCCCGAGAACTTAACCAGCTCTCTATCAACACAAGGCCTGGTTATCTCTGTAACTAGGTAACTAACTGTCACGAGTATACCACCCCCCCCGTCTAGACCGACCTTTATCCGAGGTGCCTCCACAACCAACAACCACATAAGTAAATAATCTGGGCTCCATACCAGAATACCACTTTTTATTATCCACACAAGTTAAATATCTAGGCTCCATACCAGATACCACTTTTTATCCAGAAGGAAATGCACATACCCTGAGGGGCGCGACCCCCATAACCTTGCTGCATCTTTTCCTATTTCAACCATTTTCGGGGTGCGGGGTTCGACGAAGTCTCGTCCACAAAGCTACACTTGTCACAAAAGCCATGCTTTGATCAACAAATAATCAACACTTAGCATGCCACATTGCCAAATTGGGAATATATCACCAGTAAATATCAACTACATAACCTCTGAGCTCGTACGTCTCAGAGAAGGGTGTTAAGCTAAGAGAATAAATTCTATGCCACCAACAGAAATTTATTTGATAGAAACCAGCTTTATATCTCAAAGTGTAATATCATACATACATCCATACAAGTCCATCCTGGGTTTGAATGGAACCGAAGGCACTTCCTCCATTTAAGGAAAAAAGCCCTTGCGAATCCGGGTATTCACTAATCACGTCCGGACTTCCCATCACATAGGGTGATATAAATCTCTGTACTGGAGTAACTCGGTGCAGAGACATTCGACATGTAATCCTTTCGTTTTCGAAAATACCCGGTCTTCAACACCAACTTCAAATGCAATCCCATTTCATCGTATCATTTATTCGAAATGGGTTTTATGACATAAAGTCTTCTCCCGGCTTAACTGAATAATGAGCACTTATTTTAAAAACAAATTCAAGTGCCGTTTCAAAGGCCAATATTGATAGTCGGTTATTTAACTATCAAACAACATTCACAACAACCATCAAGCCTTAATAATTTCCCAAATTGTTTATACTGATAGTCGGTTATTTAACTATCAAACAATATTCACAAAAGCCATCAAATTTAAATAATTTCCCCAAATTATTTATTATCAAAATATCTTCGCAAGATATATTTCCACACTTTAACCCTTTGAAAAAAAAATTCAAATCACTTTGCCTTTTTGTGGAATAAAATTCCAAATGTTATTTATTTCCACTGAAAATTTGCGAAGTCCGAATACTTTAAAATAATTTAAATCACTTATCCAAAAATATACTTGGAAACACTTAAAATAAAAACTATTTTAAACACTTTACTTAAAATATCAGTTATGAAATTTTTATACCAATATTTCATATAAAACTTAAGCCCAAACTGATTTTAAAAATAAAATTATTAAATAGAGTATAATTTTTAAATGACTAACTTCTAAATCAAATACTAGTTAAATCTTTAAAATAATCACCTCTATAATTAACTTGGTGAATATTTACTTTAAAAGAATTAAAAATAATTTAATAAATAATTTCTCCAAACATTCTTTTAAAAACCAACTTTAGAACTTTTAATTTACATTAAAAAGCAACTTTGAAAACATACTCGGTTTTCCAGGGAAAATCCTCTTTCCATTTCAAAATGGTCCATTTAAATCAATTAATAAATCCTTCTTGATTTATTTCATTTTATATCCCAAATTCGTAAATTTTCTTTCCACGCTTTTAAAAATAAACCAATATTTATTTTTAAACAAATCACCCATTCCTTTATAAATTCTATTTGTGAATTTATATTTCCAAATATCCACCGATATACAATTTTCAAATCGATTTCCAAAAATTTATTTTCAAACACCAAATCAATTTCCAAATTGATTTTCAAAATTTATTCCATTTAAAAATTACTCCTTTACTTATCCAAATTTATTTCAAAAACCCTTGATCCAATATTCACACCTTCATTTAGATTTTAAAATCCGAATTTTAAAATAAATTCTTCAACTTTTAAACAATATTACTTAATCTCTCAAAATTCATTTATTTCCATTTATTAAAATGTTTTCCCCATACTTAAAAATTTATTCAATAGGATTTCAAAAATCAACCTTTTCCCTTTTCAAATTTCTTCTTTTTAAATTTATCCAATTCTTTAAAATTAATTCACTTAAAATCTTGTACTTTAATTTCCAAAAATCCAATTATATATCCTGGTATTTTAAAATACCAAATATATTTGGCCAAACCATAGCCTTCAATAAATTTCAATCACCAATATAATCATTCACAGATTATCAATAATCACATCATAATATAAAAAAAAATCAACAATATGAGGAATTCAGTTGTATCCCTCCAACCCGTTTCCCTGCATCCACAGATGTTAGCACAATATAAAATACTAATTCCACTTCGAGGTGGAATATCGTGGTATATGGGGTTATATATTCTCATCCGCTATTATGCGGCGCATATGGTCTCATCCGCTATATAATGCAGGAAATCAATCACTACAATACATACACACACACATACATACATACATACATATATTATACGTATAATATCACCCAACAGATAAATTATCAAATTCGTCCAAGTACATCCGAAATTTAAATTTAACTATTTAAATTAAACAAGCAAACCAAGTGAGTGAGAAGATCTCACGTTTTCTTATGCATGCAATACATTTCCAAACCGGCTTGCTTCTTTACAGATTTTTACCTAGTATACACAATTCACGGTTTATTAACGTTTGAATTGATTGAACAATTAACTACCATTTTAAAATTTTAATTAACTAATGATTTGATTTTAAACTGATAGTTTAACTTAAACTAATATTTACTTTAGTAGATTCAATTAACTAACAATTTATTTTAAACCAAATTTTCTTTTAATAAAATATCTTTTTTTAGCGACTAAAATAATTAAATAAGTTAATTAGACAAATTTAACTCCATATTCATAAATATACTATATATATGTTAAAAATTAATCTTCAGCCTTTACTGTATATATCTGCATATATATATTTGTTTTTCTTTCTTTAATTTATAATTAAAAATCTGCATATATATTTTTTTTCCTGTTAAACTTTGTATAACCACATGTATATATGTATTTTTAAATCCCAGTAAATAGAAGGTTACTTCACTGTTAAAAATTATTATTATATACATCCTTTTTTTATAAACTTTAAATTAAAAGTAAGTTATCTTACCTCACCGATCGATCGCCGAAGCTTCAATTACCTTGGATCTCGAAATTTGACGCGAACTCCCCAATCACTGTGAATCGCGACCCCTTCACCTCTGCCCCTAGATCGCACGTGAACCCCATCGCCCTGACGCCTCCATAAACTCGCCATGCTCTACCTCTATGCGTGCGCACAGCTTCGAACACCGACCTCACAGAAGCCATCGTGAACCATCCCAAAAGTCTCGCAACTTGCCTTATTTGATTTGAAACATGCAGCTGCCCCTTGTCTTGAGAATCCTTAGATTTTCACTCGCCTCTATTTGATTCGAACAGAAATTATCGAGGAAGGTCGACGGTGATGATTTGTCGAATTCAATTTGAATTCGACGCCGCCATTTTTTTTCTAATGGATTCGATCGATTTTTTTTCGTTTCGGCCATTTAAATTTAGGTGTGAAAAACGAAGATATAGTTTTCGTTCGTTTCTTTTTATTTTTACTGTTTGCGTTAACATATTTAAAAAATAATAATAATATGCATGTCCCTAAATGTAGACACGTGCTTCGAGTGCTGAAACGTGTTTAATTTTGTAAATTGTATAAGAATTTAAATATATATATATACATTTAATTTAAATTTAAATTCAAATCGTCACAATTACGCAACTCACAATCTAGATCTCCAATCGAGGCATGCCGCTAGGCGTTTATAATGTTAAACCCCTATTTCGAACGCAATGCAAAAGGTTTCGAGTCCAAATATGATCGTATGGAGAAGATAGCTTTTTGGACCGGTTATATATTTTAAATTTCGATATAGATTTCAGCGCGTTTGCTTATCGTACGGCCAAATGATCACTCCAAACATTACGAAAATTGAAATCTGATAATAATTTAATATTATGGATCCAATAGAACTGGTTTCGTTGAATTCTGAGACTGCTCCTCGGAAGGCTATTTTTAAATATCGAATTAAACGATAATTTTTCAAAATTGAACAAACACTTCAAATTTCAAATTTTAACATTTTCATTATCTTCAGTATTATCAATATAAATTTTCCAAGTCTTCAAATTATTTTTAATCAGCATAAAACTGAAGATTCAATATTTTACCCAACTTTCAAAAATTAAATTCAAAAAATTTAATTACCAAACAAATAATGATATTTGAAATTCAAGTTAAATTAACTTTCAAATATTCAAAATCAATTAAATATTTTCAATTTCAAATGTTAAAAATTTCCGGATCGTCACATTCCTCCCCCTTAAAAGAATTTCGTCCTGAAATTTACTTGTTAAGAAGAATGATCCATAACCCGTTTATCATTTTCTCAAAACCAAACAGTTTTATCAACTTGCCAAAACAAATCTTTTTATTAAAGACCCATTATCACTTCAACTAACTTTCCAAAATCTTCCATAGTTTCCAAACAGCATTGTTTTCTTAACAATTCAAATTTAAATTCAAATTTTAAATTACCCAAATTTCTCAAAATTTTCTAACTCCCTAAATTTTCGAAAAATCTCGTCGGCATCTCCTTTGCGCAGCACGACTACAAAACGCCACAATGGGCCCCCAGATTTCAAAAAGAAAACAAAAATCCAAGTGGCAAGACTAGAAAATCATCAAATTTCATATAGAAATTTAAATACATACCTTTATTGGACAATTCAAATTTATCTTCTAAATCAAAAATCCCAATTTATCTTTTGCCTTTAACACACCTGTATATCATGCTTAGCAATAATGTCCAATTACAACATTCAAAATCATTTTGCACATTTCTTTACAAAAGTTTCAACATCTATTTTTATTCAAGTTCGTACAATGTCCGTATATCATCCGTATGCAATACCAATTTCGATCCTCACTCGATCACACAATTTCATTTTCAAACTAGTATCATCCACCCGACTTCCTAGTGCAGGCTCAGATCTGGTTTCTTGATCAGAAACCGTTATTCTCCTTGCATAGTTCTAATCTATAATAGAGAATTTCCAGAATCAACCAAAAACCCATATCCAGGGTACGCCGTCGAAAATCGAGTGAAAATTCCAACTCGGATCGATATAACTATCTCAAAATTCTATGCTTTAATTCTGGATCAAATTGCTATGCGAAATAAAGTAATATACGTACATCCTACGTATTTATTTCAAATTGGTTATTAGCGATTTAGATTCTCTTTTATTCACATTTGAGTTCCAATTCCATATAAATTCAATTTTTTTAAATTGAAAATTTTATCAACTGTCTTCCATTCATAACTGATTTATATCATTACTTAAATTAGTTCCATCCACTAATTTGTTTTCAATCAATTTCAATTCCAAACCTATGCAACCTACAAATTTACATAAAGCACTTCATTTCCAAATTTAATTTCAAATAAAAGTTTATTTCCAAACTCTTACTTCTTATAGTTCCTTTGGACAAATTCTGCCATTTTACCCTTGGAATTGATTCCAATATTCAATTCCAATTTATTTACTTACCCATTTAAATCAACTAGTTTATTTACTAATTTGATTTCAATACTTTGTTTTATTTAGTCTACTTGACTAATTTCCATTTACTTACAGATTCAAAATGAATTTCAACATTCAGTTTTCAATTTCATTTACATGCATTTCAATTTCGTTTGAATCCATATCATCGTTTTATTTGACTCAAATCTTCTTTTATTCTAACAATTTCAAATTTTATAAGTTATCAAACTCTTTATATTCCATAAATATTTTAAATAGGATTCCAGAGTCTTCCCATCATTTGAAAAATCATTTTTGAAATCAATTCAAATTATCTTTTGAATTTCCAAAACCAAACCCAGTTTTGCAAAAAACTTTAGTTTAAAATATTTTGGCAGTAATTCCTCTCCTGGAAATTCAAAAATGAACACCGATGATGTCGCGATCATCATCAGAATTATTTTCCAGCGACCTAAAAGAATTTAGTGTTTTCATCCCTTCGAAAATATTTTTCCAAATATTTTTAAATTCCTTACCTTATCAGATTTCAAATCCAATTTAAAAATATCACTACTATTTCCCCAAAGCTTTTGAAAACCATTTTCAAATCAAAGGAATTTAATCCTTTCCAAATCTCAAAATTTCAAATCCGTTCAATTTGTTTTCAAATATATCTCTGGAATTCTATTTCAAATTATAAATCACATTTATGATTTACATTTACAAATCCCGTTCGTATAGGAATTTATTTCTTAACCTTTGGTTATGTTTTCAATTTCACGCTTAAATGATAATAATTTAATATTATCACTTCCTAACAACCAGGCAACCATATATAACTATAATAATTTACGGAAAATTATTTCTTTTATATACAAAAATAATTTGGGTAAAATTATTTCATTTACCCTATTTTAAAACAATATCATGTCGGTTTATCTTGTTTAAGAGTTTAGAAACCCCTATCGATACAGTTGGCCAAATTGCACCGACCAGAATCTATAAACACTCAACCGATAAGTCAACACAATATAAAAACAATTTTTATATCCACTAACAAATACGCGCTCATATCTATTATTATACTCAAGCTCATTCTAGAGTACTACTGACTCTCTCTAATGAGTAATCCCCACTAGAGCCAAGTTATCGCTTAACCAATTGCTTTGATACCATGATGTAACGACTTGATTTTTCGACGTCCGAAAGTCAACATCAATACGTCCACTATATCAAATGCCGAACAATCGAATGCCGGAAAACCGAACCGTTAGGGTTAAAGAAGAAGAAGATAGAAGAAGAAAACAGAAACAATATCAGAATCTCACATTCGCAGCGGTACAATATATAATAGATAAATGAATAATCTTTAGACAAAAGAACTATACCAGTTGATACATTACATTATAAGAGTACTACAACAACAAAACAACGGAATGATAACATAACATACGTGATACGAATCGTCTTCTAGCTTGTCTCTCGATCTCTAAAGCATACTTTTCTGACTTTGCTCCAGAACAACTGATAACCTGACTCTAGGCTGCCCGTGTGGAAAATTATGGGCACCTAGAGTTTAGAAAGGGAACAATAAACCCCAGGTCAGTCATGTGACTGGTGTGAGATCTTAAAACAGTTATTCACACAAAAGGAAATGAAAAGAAATCCGCTATGCTTTTGGAAAATGAAACTACCATAAGGCCTCTCGCCACACACACAATGCAATCGCATAATTGGAGGAGATTTCTCCTTATGATAGTCAAACAAGCTTGATAGGCAAAATCATTTTGATATTATTATTAGTGCATAGTGTGGAAAACATTTCGAAAGCATAATATTAATCTTAGGCAGCATAGGTACCATTATATTATACCTGCTATAGCTACCATTTAAGAATGACAGGTTATACAACTGCAATCGTAAAGGGCTCGTATTGGGTGATTGGATTTCCAACAAATGGTCAAGGCTAAGGAACTTCCTTCACCGAATGGGTACGCCTCTGGAGGGACGTCTGGAGAACTTAATCAGCTCTCTGCCAACACGAGGACGTGTTACCTCTATAACTAGATAACTAACTGTCAAGAGTATGCCACTCTCTGGTCTAGACCGACCTTTATCTGAGATGCCTCCACAACCAACAACCACATAAGTAAATAATCTAGGCTCCATACCAGAATACCACTTTTTTTTATCCACACAAGTTAAATATCTGGGCTCCATACCAGATACCATTTTATATCAAAAGGAAATGCACATACCCTGAGAGGCGCGACACCCATAACCTTGCTGCAACTTTTCCTGTTTCAACCATTTCTGGGGTGTGAGGTTCGACGAAGTCTCGTCCACAAAGCTACGCTTTTCACAAAAGCCATGCTTCGATCAACAAATGATCAACACTTAGCATGCCACATTACCAAATTGGGAATATATCACTAGTAAATATCAACTACATAACCGTTGAGCTCGTACGTCTCAGAGAATGGTGTTAAGCTAAGAGAACAAATTCTCCGCCACCAACAGAAATGTATTTGATAGAAATCAGCTTTATATCTCAAAGTGTAATGTCAGACATACATCCATACAAATCCATCCTAGGTCTGAATGGAACCGAATGCACTTCCTCCATTTAAGGAAAGAAGCCCTTGAAAATCCGGATATTTACTAATCATGTCTGGACTTCCCATCACATAGGGTGATATAAATCTCTATACCGAAGAAACTCGGTGTAGAGACATTTGACAGGTAATCCTTTCGTTTTTGAAAATACCCGGTCTTCAACACCATCTTCAAATGCAATCCCATTTCGTCGTATCATTTATTCGGAATGGGTTTTATGACATAAAGTCCTCTTCCGGCTTAAACGAATAATGAGCGCTTATTTTAAAAACAAATTCAAGTGCTGTTTCAAAGGCCAATATTGATAGTCGATTATTTAACTATCAAACAACATTCACAACAACCATCAAACCTCAATAATTTCTCAAATTGTTTATACTGATAGTCGGTTATTTAACTATCAAACAATATTCATAACAACCATCAAATTAGAAAAAATTCCCTAAATTATTTATTTTCAAAATATCTTCACAAGATATATTTCCCTACATCAACCCTTTGAAAACAATTTTCAAATCACTTTCCCTTTTTACGGAATAAAATTCCAAATATTATTTATTTCCACTGAAAATTTGCCAAGTCTGAATACTTCAAAATAATTTAAATCACTTATCCAAGAATATACTTAGAAACACTTAAAATAAAAACTTCTTTAAACACTTGTTAGCACCAAAATTAGTCACTAACACCCTTGAGTAGAGTTATATAGAGAGATTAATGAAGAGAGTAAATTAGAACTGAAAAATAGTGTAATTTAATGCAAAAAGAACAACAAAAACGAGAACACTAGATTTATAGTGGTTCGGCGTAATTGCCTACATCCACTTTGAGTTTGATCTTTATTGCTTTCTCAATTACTTAAATACAGATACAATCCGTAAATCAATCACTTGAATACAAGTTTGAATTAAAAAGAGGAGAGTATAAAAAATGGCAGAGTCTCTCCAGTGTTCCCGAAAAAAGGTCCCTTTTCAGTGTGCCCATGCCCTTCTATTTATAGACGAAGAGGGTTGGACTTCCTTCACGAGCTCAAGGCCAAGGTGACTTGGCCCATATAGGGCGATCTCAAGCTAGTTGGTCTATTCTTGTCGAACCATGCCTAAATGCCAAAACATGTCGACTCCATCAAACCTGTATATCCTCAGGCTCTTCTTGGTCATAATCTTATCTAGTGCTAACGATAATTTCTTCAACTGCCATCTTGTAGCCGGGCCAAGATGCCGGTTAAAACTTGCCTCCCAAAGTGTGTCGTGTGAAGCAACATGACATGCTTTGAATCAGCGAGTATTCCTTGTCTCTAGAAAGAAATCCATCGTGTTCCTTGAACATTCATTATCCTTTAATTTTATCCTCCCAAGGTGTCATATCCTTCTTTGGTCATCATGATGCTTGGTCGATTTCCAATGTTATTAATCCAGGGTTGTAGTTCATCAATGGTCATCCGTGTCTGATTCTACAGTGCTAGGAAGCTTCGGCTATCTGATCTAGTCTTTTCTTAATAACCCTAAGTGAGAATTCAATTTATGTTGATTTCAAGAAGTCGAACTTTTTCGGATGTACACATGCATGTTCGGGTACATGTTCTTGCCATTGGCTCTCGGATGCGTTTTATATGCTCATAAGTCGTTGCCAATTCCATCTAGTTTAATAGCAATTCAATTGCGATTCCTTATTTGTATTTTTAGTGAAATAAGGGTTGTAATCAGCCACTTGACGAGAGCAGACTTCAAGTTTTACATGGATGAAGATCTCAGAACAGTAAGCAAGGGTGAATGGAGTACGACCAGTCACGGACCCATGGGTAGTTCTATAAGCCCATGATGCTGTTGGGAGTCCATCCACCCATTTACCTCTAGCCTTTTTCAAATTTTTCATCAGAACAGGCTTTATGATTTTGTTCACATTCTCAACCTGTCCATTTGCAACAATAATAGATCATAGAAGGTCATAAGGACAGATGACGTTACAGACAGTGAGGTTGATTATTTTTTTCTTGGTTGTGGCTAAAAGTTATTTGTCTGCCTGTTTGTCGAAGTAAACAACTGCCATGATGGTGCATTTCGCACCACCTTTAGGATCAGCAAGAAGATGATTTCAATGCCCCAAAGTGGCAAACGTCTATAGACTAGCCATTTGAGTAATTTCCATCGGTGGGGTTCTTGGATTTTTTGCAAACATCTTGCACTCGTCGCATTGTCTAGCATGATCTACCGCATCTGGATTGATAGTTGGCCAGTAATACTTATAGCAGGGTATTTTCTTTATCATGGTTTTCCACCTGATGCTATCGCCGCATTCTTCTTCATAGACTTCCTTCAGGACTCATTTTATCTCATCATGGGCTATGCACTGGAGTAAGGGGTCGAGGATCCCCTTCGATACATTATTCCGCTCTCCATTACATATCGTGAAGCCTTATGAATGACTTGTCATCTTTTGCTCCTTCTTTCGGGTAAGACCCCATGTAGTAAGTATTGCTTAAATGGGGTCATCCATGATTCCTTCTCGATTTTGGTTTCTAACACGAAATCTACTTCCATCATAATTATACTCAGAGTATGTAAGTTTGAACGGGAACCAATCCCATTTGTAGGGCATCGCCAGTGCTCACAAATTTGGCCAATAAATCAGCTTCTTTGTTTTGTTCACGTGGGACATGCGAGATACCATAATATTCTAGATTTGCTAGCAGCCCCTGAACCCATGCAAGATATGGGGCAAGTCTCTGTCCCTTTGCTTGATAGTCTCCCCGCACTTGGTACACCACCAGATGCGAGTCGCTAAAGATTTCAACCGATTTTACTCCCAGTTCTTTGATAAGCCTTAAGCCGGCAATCGACGCTTCATATTTGGCTTCATTACTTGTTGCTGTGAATTCGAGCTTCAAAGCGTAGCAAACTGATCGGTTCTCAGGAGTTACAAGAACTATGCCAACCCCCGGACAACGGTCGTTAGATGCCCCATCGGTGTACATCTTCCATCGAACGGAAGGTATGACATTGTGGTCGTTTGATTCGTCTGTCATAGTAAATTCAACAATGAAGTCAGCTAGTGCTTGTCCTTGTATGGCCCTTCGTGGCAGGTAGGTAATGTCGAACTGACTCAACTCAATATTCCATTTTAACATCCTTCCGGAAGTTTCCGGTCGTTGGAGTATCTGCCGCAAAGGTTGATTAGTATAGACACTGATTGGGTGTGCCTGAAAATACGGACGAAGCTTGCGTGATGCACTCACCAAGCAATAGGCTAGTTTTTCAATCTTTGGATAATTTCTTTCTGCCCCCGTTAAGCGTTTACTAACATAGTAAACTGGCTTTTGAACTCGGTCCTCTTCGCGAACCAAAGCCATATTGATAGCATGCTGAGATACTGCTAAGTACACATACGACATTTTGTGGTCTATTGGTTTCGATAGCACCGGGGGACATTCCAAATGCCTTACCAGAGCTCGGAATGCTTCCTCACAATCAGATGTCCACTCGAAATTCCTCTTTCCTTTCTTTATTACATCGAAGAAAGGAATACACTTGTCTATAGCTCTGGATATGAATCGACTCAGCGCATCCACCTTTCCATTCAAGCTTTGTACCTGCTTTATAGTTCTGGACACTTGTACGTCTCGGATAGCTTGAATCTTCTCCTGGTTAACTTCGATTCCCCGTGCATTCACAATGAAACCCAAAAACTTTCGCGACGCTACGCTAAATGAACACTTCAAAGGGTTGGTTTTCATTCCATAATGCCTGAGTATATCAAACATCTCCGCTTGATCTCGGATGTGGTCGTTTGACTGCCGTGACTTCACGAGCATGTCATCCACATAGACTTCCATCGTTCTACCAATCTGGTCTTTAAACATTCGATTCACCAGACACTGATAAGTTGCTCCCGCGTTTTTCAATCCAAAAGGCATTACTACATAGTAATATAGCCCCACATCTGCGACAAAACTGGTGTGTTCTTGGTCTGGAATGTGCATCGGGATCTGATTGTATCTCGAATACGCATCCATAAAAGACAATAATTCGTGTCCGGCTGTAGAGTCGACGAGCTGGTCGATTGTAGCTAAAGGGAAACTATCCTTCGGGCATGCTTTATTCAGATCAGAGTAATCAATACATGTTCTCCACTTCCCATTTGCTTTCTTCACTAGCACTGGGTTAGATACCCATCTAGGGTAGAGGGCGTCGCGGATGAACCCATTGGCTTTGAGTTTGTCCACCTCTTTGAGAGCCGCGGACCACTCCGGGTCGATGCCTCTCCTTTTTTGTTTTACAGGGACGTATTTCGGGTCTATGTTCAACATATGACTCACAATAGCGGGAGAAATCCTGCACATGATGGGTCGAGTTGTGATCCAATCTTAAGGACTCGTGATGGGTCATACCGGCTGACTGGTATGTCAATCGTCAGCTCAGCCGGTGCTGCATTCGTTTCCCTAAGTCCTCCATCATCATCTCTTGGATCTATGTCTCTATAGTCCAAGAATGCTGCCCGAGCCATGGCTCGAGCACTACTTGCCAATTGTCAGTGTTTTGGATGCGGACAGAGTTGTCCACCTTGTCTACATCTCGACTTTTAAACACTATATCGTCTGTCATCATGCGTTGTTGTTTTGCAGGGGTTCCATCTTCCACATTCGAGCAACATTCATGATCTGCATGCCTCGGGTTGGAGTGACAGTTAGTTGCCCACTAGCTTAGGTATCAATTTAATGATTCTATCCCTAGGCATTATTTCGGCCTTGAGTAGTTGTAAACATTATATATAAGTTTCAATATTGAGCTATCGCAGTCAGTTTTCAGATGACCACGCGTATGCTCCCAGTCTCGGGTTGATAAATGTACTGCATGGACGGTTGAGTCTCGTCCTAGCTATGTTTATATTCCCACCTAAACTTCGAAAACATAGAGTTGATCGATGAATAGTTGGTTCACATTCATGTTGCTTCTAGCTCATGCCCCCAGGTCTAGGGCATATATACCAATAAGTAGGGAAGTCAGCCATGCCCACTTTAGCATTACTCTCTTTCCTGTTGAATCGGGGATCAGGTCAGTCGATGGGAGACGGGGTCTCGCCTATCTTGGATTTTATCGTGGTTTTTCATTCCAACAGGAATACTTTGATGCCACATCAGTTTTAGGGCGTAATTTGGACACTGGATGGTCATCCACGTCCACTTTGGTTCATGTTCTGTAATGAGATCTCGAGGTAAAGTTGGCTACAAATGCAGTCGGGTCATGCCCATCCAGTTTCATACTCCTCCTAATGGATCGAAGGAGGGTGCTGGAGAATTTTTGACCAAGTCTTCATGGTTTACTCTCCTTTCCACACTCTGGAGGTCATAGTTTTTCAAGGAACATCCCAGTCACATTCGTATGTGCTTAGTGCGGATCAGTATTGAACCTCGATCTGAGGTATGATATAGTCGGTTGCTCGTAGCTTTAGATGCCGTTTTGATTGGTTCTGTATTGAGGCCTCCATGTAGTCGTTGCCTTAAGTTATAAAGAACGCCAAAGCTAGTGCTACAGTAAGCTGTCGTATTCAGCTTTTAGTGATTTGTACCCCTGCTCCCAGGATTGATTTAGCCAGGCCACTAGTTGGATTGTCGAGCTCCATCCTTAGCGAGGTAATAATCCTCCTGTCGATTTTAGGCCAAAGTTTGCGGAATAGAGAATGGTCGGAATCCACTCGTCTATTTGTCGATGTTTATACACCACTTTGCATTATGATGACTTAGTGTCATTCTCCCATCGTTCGACTTGCGCCCAATTTGTTTTCATGCTTCGGTCCACGCTCCGGGTACTTAGAGATTTGTCGAACGGTTTATGCTTTAGTCCACAGTTCGGGACGTAGAGATTTTTGTCAATTCATTTATACTCTAGTCCGCATTCTAGGGACTGAGAGTACTCTAGTTCGCTTCAGGGACTTAGAGGTATTTAAGTCATTTATACTCTAGTCCACACTCGGAGGACTGAGAGTACTCTAGTCCGCTTCAGCGACTTAGAGGTTTTTAAGTCATTTATACCCTAGTCCGCACTCTGGGGACATAGAGTACTCTAGTCCACACTCTGGGGACGTAGAGGTTTTTAAGTCGTTTATACTCTAGTCCACACTCTGGAGGTCATAGAGTACTCTAGTCCGCACTCCGGGGACTTGGAGATTTTGAGTTGTTTATACTCTGGTCCGCACTCTGGGGACTGAGAGTACTCCAGTCCGCACTCCGGGGAGTTGGAGATTTTGAGTTGTTTATACGCTGGTCCGCACTCTGGGGACTCAAAGTACTCCAGCCCGCACTTCGGGGACTTGGAGATTTTGGGTCGTTTATACTCTAAGTCCCCAAGATAGCGTCCATGGACATCGACTCCCGTCTGAGGCGACTAGAGAAGAAGGTAGGGAGGAGGTCAAAAGCATGTTTGACCCGCTAATCGCTGAATTCAATGCCCGTGTTCTCATGCATCGATACTTGACTTTTTTGGGCGAAGGCTATCTTGAATCTTTAGCCGAGGTGTGGGAGGCCTTGATAGAAATCAGGAAGGCCGAGCATGGCTCCGAGGAGGTTAATGAAGAGGTTTTGATAAAAGAATTTCTTAAAGGAAACGAGCCTTCGGACCTGTCAGCGGCAAAAGTTCTTTACTGCAAAGGCTTCCCCTCAGCGAAAGGGAAAGAAGTTATCACCGGTCCATCCGAAGTCGTGCCTCCAGCTCATGTGCCTACTCAGTTGGCCGATCGACCGATACTCGATCCATTTGAGCAGCATATTGGTTACAACCCGGAGGACCCTGGCCTTGGCGTCCACATTCTGTCCCATATTCCAAAGGGTAAGACCCCTCTGATGGCTGAGAGTTTGCCAGAACCTGGTAGATAACCCTTCACTTTAAGATTCCATAAGTCGTCATGCTTTATGAAGGGCTATTGTATTCTAAGGCTTGTTTTTCATGATTTTGTGCAGGCCGTGCTGATCCCGATCCCACTCCGAGGAGCGATGTCGCCAAGGAGGCGGGGAAGGAAACAAGTGAGGCTCCTCATGCAGGAGAGGCTCCCGGTCCAGATGCCCAAGTGATCGGAGCGCATGATGAAGATAAATCTGAGGCTTCCTCTCCAATTAATGGGAGTTATGAAGTTGAAATTACAGGCATCTTCGAGCACACATCCGAGCTGAGCATGAAGGAGAGGCTTGAGAAAGAGAAGGAAGAAACGACCAAGATCAAGGTCGAACCTCAAGCCTGGACCCCGACGATCCTTTGAACAAGCCGCTGAAGATCATTCTCCCTGGCAGGTCCAAACCCATGGATGTTCCTCATACTTCTTCGACTATCACTCCTCCATCAAAGAGGGGCACCAAGGGTAAAAGCGGAGGAGAGGAGTCGTCTGAAAAGACAACGGAGATGAAGAAGTCGAAGAAGCACAAGAAGTAATCATTACTCTCGTTCAACGAGAGTTAGTTTAAGTTATGTAATTATTTTCATCTACTTCCGTAGTTCTTGTAAATAGATTGTCGACTCTGAACTTTGGATGGGTTGTAGTAGAAACTTATTTCTGAATAAAGTTTAGTTCCTTTTTCTGTCTTACAAAAGACTCTTATCGTTCAATTTTCTTTGTGATTGTGATTTAAATCCAAGCTGTTGTGAATAACATAGACCTCTCGGTTCATCTTCATATAGCTCGAAAATTCTTTGGGAGTTGTTCATTTTTTCACTCCAGGCTTCAAGCACTTAGAATATCTTGTAGTCTGTACATCAGGGATTTGGTGAGTTCAAGTCATTAGTGTCCTAGCTTATCCTCATGGAACTTAGGGATTTGAACCACTTATACTCGAATCCACACTCTGGGGACTTAGAGTATTGCAGTCCGCACTCAAGGGACTTGGAGATTTGAATCGTTTGTACTCGAGTCCGCACTCTGGGGACATAAAGTATTCCAGTCCGCGCTCTGGGGACTTGGAGGTTTGAATCGTTCATACTCGAGTCCGCACTCTGGGGACATAGAGTACTCCAGTCTGCACTCTGGGGACATAGAGTACTCTAGTCCGCACTCCAGGGACATGGAGGTTTGAATCGTTTATACTTGAGTCCGCACTCTGGGGACATAGAGTACTCCAGTCCGCACTCTAGGGACTTGGAGGTTTGAGTTGTTTATACTCGAGACCGTGCTCCGGGGACTTAGAGTACTCCAGTCCGTGCTCCGGGGACTTGGAGATTTTGAGTCGTTTATACTCGAGTCCGCGCTCCGGGGACTTAGAGATTTTGAGTCGTTTATACTCGAGTCCGCGCTCCGGGGACTTGGAGATTTTGAGTCGTTTATACTCGAGTCTGCGCTCTTGGGACTTAGAGATTTTGAGTCGTTTATACTCGAGTCCGTGCTTCGGGGACTTAGAGTACTCCAGTCCGTGCTCCGGGGACTTGGAGATTTTGAGTCATTTATACTCGAGTCCGCGCTCCGGGGATTTAGAGTACTCCAGTCCGCGCTCCGGGGACTTGGAGATTTTGAGTCGTTTATATTCTGGTCCGCACTCCGAGGACTCAGAGTACTCCAGTCCGCGCTTCGGGGACTTGGAGATTTTAGGTCATTTATACTCTGGTCCGCACTCCGGGGACTCAGAGTACTCCAGTCCGTGCTCCGGAGACTTGGAGATTTTGAGTTGTTTATACTCTGGTCCGCACTCTGGGGACTCAGAGTACTCCAGTCCGCACTTCGAGGACTTGGAGATTTTGGGTCGTTTATACTCTGGTCCGCACTCTGGGGACTCAGAGTACTCCAGTCCGCACTCAGGGGACTTGGAGGTTTGAATCGTTTATACTCGAGTCCGCACTCTGGGGACATAGAGTACTCCAGTCCGTGCTCCGGGGACTTGGAGATTTTGAGTTGTTTATACTCTGGTCCGCACTCTGGGGACTCAGAGTACTCCAGTCCGCACTCCGGGGACTTGGAGATTTGAATCGAGAGCAGTCGTATTTCCACCCATTTAATTTGTATTTCTTTTACCGTATCGAGGCTAATGCTGTCGAATGAATGATTGGACCACGTTTGCTCATGGAATGGGACTCTGCCCCCAGCATGAAGGATGAAACTTGAAGAATGGACGGCTGATTCTCGTCCGCATGGTGATTATAGCTCTTCTAATCAAGTCAAGGAAGGAGGTATATGACAAATGGTTGGATCACATCCATGCTGGGTTAGATAGTCAAATCTCATACAATTTTTTCGTATCTCTTTCTAGAAACCAAAAATAATGGATTATTGAGTAGACACAGTAAGTTGCATATGTTTTAAGGTGTAGTCGTGTCCATGCATTGAGAGTGATGGTTGACGAGTAGGTGGTCCATCACGACTACTCCAAGTCGGGCTTTCGAATAACCTTTTATGTTCAAGGTAGGATTTGATGTGCAGATGATCAAATCACGTCCACTCTAGACAGATCCCGACGTCACTGAGCTTCAAGAGGGGCATCTGTATTTTGTCGGACTTTGTTCTATGACTTGATTTGAGTGGACAATCGGGCCATACTCATTTCAAGCCTTGTTCAGGTCTCCACGTCAAATGTGGAGGTCAATGAATGGATGGTCAGTCATGTTGACTTTGTATTTGGGCTCTAATCGTGATGAGCTTTTCAATCTCTAGTTCTTGGCCCCAAATTAAAGGCACATGATTGATAATGAGCGACTAAATTATGCTCGTCTAGATGTAACTTCACATGTCCAATCATGGTCTGCGTGGATTGGTTGGCGACCAAATCTGAGTACCTGGTCACCTGCATCATTTTGAAAGTAGTTTAGTTCAAGTTATCCGTAGTTCATAAAACAATTAAAATAGAAATAGATTTTGAAATAATTCAAAGAAGATTAGGATAAATCTCATTGATAAGTGAAGCAGCATCGTGTGCTCGCTATTCGACTTTGCCCCTGGCTCCTTTCAAAGGGATGTCGGCCGTCAGCAGTCCAATTGATAATCACATCCCTTTATTAATAGGCATCGGATGTTCGCTGCCCACGATTCCGCAGGACTTTTACATACTATTGAAGCTTTCCTTTCCAGATCGGCTTTTCGATCACACCTCAAAAGTGTTTGTAATCGCCCGTGTTAGGATCAGTGAGCATATGGGAATATACAATATTCCCCTGATTTTCTTTAGACTTTGGTGTACTCTCTTGAGGTTGATTTTCAATACCACTCCGAGTCGTGAGTCTTCAAGTAGAGGTTGTCAATTGAATCTTTCAAAGAGCATATGAGCCAAATTTTGAGGTCTTGTTTTGGCTACTGGGATCTGCATCCTTAGCCAACGGGCCTTCATTGTTATTTTTCTTAGTCTGTTCCGCTCCTCGACACTTTGGCTTAGATTCATTTTTGTCATAGAAACGATCCATGGTCATATGAGGTTCTCCAGCTAACTGGCTGCCAAAATATATATGGAGGTCGATTCTCCTCAAGGGTGATCAGTATGATATCCCTTTGAGAGTATCGTTTGAGTAGCAGTTGTTTGTCCGTTCCCTTGTTGCCATTCAGAAGCTGTCGCTAGACCCTGTATGCCATGGTCGATCAGGGGATGTAAGGGAAGTAGAAAGAATGTTCCTTTATTAATTTGAGTTTTGAATTCACTATCTGTAAGGGAAGTAGCCTCTTTTTTGAAAATTTGGGTCGTACCCGATTTTTTTTGAAAATAGGGGTCGTATAAGAGACCGGTGTAACTTAAGTTTCGATCAGTATTGAGGGCCGTTCGGCATGACAAAGTTGATCGACATACAAGATTGTTCGGCACTTCACACCGTTCGGCATTTCACACCGTTCGGCATTCACACCGTTCGGCATTCGCACCGTTCGGCATTCCACACTGTTCGGCATTCGCACTGTTCGGCATTCCACACTGTTCGGCATTCGCACTGTTCGGCATTCCACACTGTTCGGCACTCCACATTGTTCGGCATTCCATACTGTTCGGCATTCGCACGTTCGGCATTCCACACTGTTTGGCATCCACACTGTTCGGCATTCGGATGTCGATCGGCATAGAGGTATGGATCGGCCTGGAGGTATGGTTTGGCCTGGAGGTATTGTTCCGCCTGGAGGTATTGTTCGGCCTGGAGGTGTGGATCGGCCTGGAGGTGCGGTTCGGCCTGGAGGTGTGGATCGGCCTGGAGGTGTGGATCGGCCTGGAGGTGCGGTTCGGCCTGGAGGTGCGGATCGGCCTGGAGGTGCGGTTCGGCCTGGAGGTGCGGTTCGGCCTGGAGGTGCGGATCGGCCTGGAGGTGCGGATCGGCCTGGAGGTGCGGTTCGGCCTGGAGGTGCGGTTCGGCCTGGAGGTGTGGATCGGCCTGGAGGTGTGGATTGGCCTGGAGGTGTGCATCGGCCTGGAGGTGTGGTTAGGCCTGGAGGTGTGGATCGGCCTGGAGGTGTGGTTCGGCATGGAGGTCTGGTTCGGCCTGGAGGTGTGGTTCGGCCTGGAGGTGTGGATTGGCCTGGAGTTGTGGTTCGGCCTGGAGGTGTGGTTCGGCCTGGAGGTGTGGTTCCGCCTGGAGGTGTGCTTCGGCCTGGAGGTGTGGATCAGCCCTTCTATTTATAGACGAAGATGGGTTGGACTTCCTTCACGAGCTCAAGGCCAAGGTGACTTGGCCCATATAGGGCGATCTCAAGCTAGTTGGTCTATTCTTGCTGAACCGTACCTAAATGCCAAAACATGTCGACTGCATCAAACCCGTATATCCTCAAGCTCTTCTTGGTCAGAATCTTATCTAGTGCTAACGATAATTTCTTCAACTGTCGTCTTGTAGCCGGGCCAAGGTGTCGGTTAACAACACTTTACTTAAAATATTAGTTATGAAATTTTTATACTAATATTTCATATAAAACTCAAGCCCAAACTAATTTTAAAAACAAAATTATTAAATAGAGTATAATTTTTAAATGACCAACTTCTAAATCAAATACTTGTTAAATCTTTAAATTAATCACCTCTATAATTAACTTGGTAAATATTTACTTTAAAAGAATTAAAAATAATTGAAGAAATAATTTCTCTAAAACATTCTTTTGTAAACCAACTTTAGAACTTTTAATTTACATTAAAAAGCTAATTTGAAAACATACTCGGCTTTCCAGGGAAAATACTCTTTCATTTCAAAATGGTCCATTTAAATTAATTAATAAATCCTTCTTGATTTACTTCAATTTATATCCCAAATTCGTAAAAAAAAAAATTCCACACTTTTAAAAATAAACCAATATTTATTTTTAAACAAATCACCCTTTCCTTTATAAATTCTACTTGTGAATTTATATTTCCAAATATCCACTGATATACAATTTTCAAATTGATTTGCAAAAATTTATTTTCAAACGCTAAATTAACTTCCAAATTGATTTTCAAAATTTACTCCATTTAAAAATTACTCCTTTGCTTATCCAAATTTATTTCAAAAACCCTTAATCCAATATTCATACCTTCATTTAGATTTTAACATCCGAATTTTAAAATAAATTCTTGAACTTTTAAACAATATTCCTTAATCTCTCAAAATTCATTTATTTTCATTTATTAAAATCTTTTCCTTAAAAATTTATTCAATAGGATTTCAAAAATCAACCCTATCCCTTTTCAAATTTCTTCTTTTTAAATTTATGCAATTCTCTAAAATTAATTCACTTAAAATCTTGTACTTTAATTTCCAAAAATCCAATTATATATCCTGGTATTTTAAAATACCAGAACATATTCGGCCAAACCATAGCATTCAATAAATTTCAAACACCAATATAATCATTCACAGATTATCAATAATCACATCACAACATAAAAAATTAAATTCAACAATTTGAGGAATCTAGTTGAATCCCTCCAACCTGTTTCCCTGCATCCACAGATGTTAGCATAATATAAAATACCAATTCCACTTCGAGGTGGAATATCGCGGTATATGGGGTTATATAATCTCATCCGCTATTATGTGGCGCATAGGGTCTCATCCGCTATATAATGCGGGAAATCAATCACTCCAATATATATATATATATATATATTATATAATATCACTCAACAGATAAATTATCAAATTCACTCATTCACATCCAAAATTTAAATTTAAATATTTAAATTAAACAAGCAAACCAAGTGAGTGAGAAGATCTCACCTTTGCTTATGCATGCAATACATTTCCAAACCGGCTTGCATCTTTATAGATTTTGACCTAATATAAACTATTCACGATTGATTAACGTTCGAATTGATCGAATAATTAACTACCATTTTAAAATTTTATTTAACTAATGATTTAATTTTTAACTGATAGTTTAACTTTAATTAATATTTCCTTTAATACATTCTATTAACAAACAGTTTATTTTAAACCAAATTTTCTCTTAATAAAACATCTTTTTTTAGCGACTAAAATAATTAAATAAGTTAATTAGACAAATTTATCTCCATATTCATAAATATACTATATATATTAAAAATAAATCTTCAGCCTTTACTGCATATATCCGTATATATATACATTTTTTTTCCTTTCTTTAATTTATAATTAAAATCTGCATATTTTTTTTTTCCTGTTAAACTTTGTATAACCACATGTATATATGTATTTTTAAATCCCAGTAAATAAAAGGTTACTTCACTGTTAAAAATTATTATTATATACATCCCTTTTTATAAACTTTAGATTAAAAGTAAGTTATCTTACCTCACCGATCGATCGCCGAAGCTCCAATTACCTTGGATTTCGAAATTTGATGCAAACTCCCACATCACCATGAATCGCGACCCCTTCACCTCTGGCACCAGATCGCACGCGAACCCCATCGCCCTGACGCCTCTATAAACTCGCCATGCTCTACCTCCATGCGTGCACACAGCTTTGAACACTGACCTCACAGAAGCCATCGACGAACCATCCCAAAAGTCTCGTGCCTTATTTGATTTCAAACATGCGGCCGCCCCTTGTCTCGAGAATCCTCAGATTTTCACTCGCCTCTTTTTGATTTGAACAGAAATTATCGAGGAAGGTCGACGACGATGATTTATCGAATTCAATTTGAATTCGACTACGCCATTTTTTCCTGATGGATTCGATCGATTTTTTTCGTTTCGGTCATTTAAATTTAGCCGTGAAAATGAAGATATAGTTTTCGTTCGTTTCCTTTTATTTTCACTGTTTGCGTTAATATATTTTTTTTTTTAAAATATGCGTGTCCCTAAATGTAGACACGTGCTGCGAGTGCTGAAACGTGTTTAATTTTGTAAATTGTATAAGATATAAATATATATACATTTAATTTAAATTTAAATTCAAATCGTCACAATCACGCAACTCACAATCTCGATCTCCAATCGAGGCGTGCCGCTAGACGTTTGTAATGTTCAACTCTTATTCCGAACGTAATGGAAAAGGTTCGGAGTCCAAATTTGATCGTATGGAGAAGATAGCTTTTTGGACCAATTATTTATTTTAAATTTCAATATAGATTCCAGCGCGTTTGCTTATCGTACGGCAAAACGATCATTCCAAACATTACGAAAATTGAAATCCGATAATAATTCAATATTACAATCCAATGGAACTGGTTTCGTTGAATTATGAGTCTGCGCCTCGGAAGGCTATTTTTAAAAATCGAATTAAATGATAATTTTTCAAAACTGAACAAACACGTCAAATTTCAAAATTTAACACTTCCATTATCTTCAGTATTATCAATATAAATTTGCCAAGTCTTCAAATTATTTTTAAACAGCATAAAACCGAAGATTCAATATTTTACCTAACTTTTAAAAATTAAATTCAAAAAATTTAATTACCAAACAAACAATGATATTTGAAATTCAAGTTAAGTTAACTTCCAAATATTTAAAATCAATTAAATATTTTCAATTTCAAATGTTCAAAATTTCCGGGTCGTCACAACATATGTATATGAAACAGATACCAGCAAGCCAGCAACTTTCCAACTAACTATCATGCATTGGGAATAAAGTGGTCATCATCAACTTACCAGTATAGATGTCTGTCCCTATCTCTCTTCGACTATCACATTCGGTGAAAGCCGTGGTTGATCTCAAGTAGTCTCGATGGAAAAACAATGCTTAAGCCGAAACTATAGACCTGGGGTATGAGTAGCACCTTATCTACTCAACTAGATCCATGTTTCTTAGATACCATGATGTCTAGATACTAGAGTCGTACCTAATGCTAAAACCATATAGAAATCACATCGAGCACGACCACTGAGTCACCTCTCGCACGCCTATATTATCTGAATACCCCAACCAATGGCTCATCCCTCGATCGCATTTTCGATCGTCTTTCCGTCACTCTACATCATAACACGTGCTTGGATTTCTTGACCCTAAGCCATGCAGGCCCTTATGTCAAAAAATTCAAAACATCACTCCTAGTCACACCGGACCCCATGAGCCTCGTTCGAATCATCAAAGTCTCGCTCGGACGTTACATGCCAGAGAAGTATAAAAAACTCTGTAGCAAATCCAGTCAACCGCCTCATCATAACCAATCAACTGCCATTAAATTTCAGTTGATTGGTTAAGGGTCTAATCGACTGAACTAGGTCAATTTGGCCTATTTTCTTGTCAATTAAAGCCCTAGGAGATACGACTCCATTCAATCGACTAAACCTAAACTTAATCGATTGGATTCATGTCGTGCTGCCAACTTAAACCTTGATGGGGTGAAATCCCTTAAGTGAATTCATCCTACCTCTTTACTTCACTTGACCATCATTCTAGCCTTCATCGCCCCACTGTCGTATTTGGCATGGCGACTTCATGACTACCTATTGTCTTTCGTGCTCTAGTTCGTATCACCGATGACCCACCACGAGACGAACGCTGATAAAGGAATTCGACGAATCATCCTAGAACTCCAATACTTTATAAACAAATACCCTAATTATGAAGTGCCTAACCAATCTCCAATGCAACCATAAACAACATATCTAATCATACTGAAATAGTACTAGTATATGACCTTATCATTCCATGATTTCATTCTAGTTATCTTCATTTATTCAATTCATAACGTAGTTCATTACCCCAGTTCAATGTTTCATTTAACATAACTTACACGTTTCAGTAAGCATTCAACTACTCATCATTCAGTCAAGTGACAAAGCACACATGGCTAAGGTCTAACCCAATAAGCTATTAAGCAAGCACAAAGTAATAAATGAGATCATATAAAGTGGAGAATCATTCCCATTCACCGAACACCGGAAGAAACTCCCAAATTAGCTTTGACGCCACTTCTCCAAATTTCTATTTCAAAAATTTCGAAATGAATGCTAAAATTCTAGGGAAATACGGTTTATGAGTATTGTAAATGAAGATTTAATTTGAATTTAAAGCGTTTTTGGTGAAGGAATGAATGAGTTATGAGGAGAGGAAGGTAAGCTATGTTGGAATCGGGCCAGTCGAAAGCGGGTTAAATATGTGAATTTCAAAAAAGAAAAAAAATCTCATTTTGATCTTAGTTGAGTCCAAGAAGTGTAAATGTATTTTAGATCCAATTTAAAGTATTGTATATAAAATCTTCATTTTATTTAATATTTTCAATTTTTTTTAGGTTTTAGTCTAAAAGTATATTAAATATACTTGTTTTTATGAAGTGCACGCGCTATAAATAAGAAGTTTACATAGTCAATGTGACCGTAATAGGTATTGGGATTTACACTGACCCATGCCTCCTTTACATTTGCCTTGTCTAAGATTTTGAATTATATATATATATATATATTATAGATGCGTAGAAGTAGGTGAATATATATATGCTTGTATATATGACAATTTTATGTTTTGGAATTGAAAATTAACAATAAAGAATTTAATCTCAATTAAAGAAAAGTTTGATATTAATGTACATTGTTACACAAGATCCATCTTATGGATTTAAATTAAAGCAACACATGTATGGTTTTATTATAATTAATGTTTTAATTTAAAACAATTTATATATGTAAATATTGAATTTTGACTTTGAATCTTATTTGATGTTAGGTAATTTTGGAACCCTTTCCAACAGCTTACGTATTCAATCAAATCGAATTACCTTTGCATGTTTCTTTTATACTCCCGTATTAAGTTCTATAAACTTATCATAGGCATATTACTTGTGCATCAAATACATGTGTTCATTTCTATAATAATTTATTGGTGAATATTAACGATATATATGGAACCGTTTTGGTACTATTATTGCATACATCTATATGTATCTTATAACCACCCACCTTTCTAACCCCTAGGAACGATACTTAACACATCCTCGATGTTCGTGTGTCGTTGCCTAAACATCAAAAAGTTGAATCGTCGTGGGTGAAACAATGAATAGAATGGAAAACCTCACAACGTAATTTCTAAATAAAACATAACAGTAAATAGTACATCAGGTTACACCTTAACATGGAGTTATTAGAGTTACACAAAGGTAGTACAAATCCGCTTAGGCAGTTATAACGTCATGCCTTTACAAATGCTTAAAAAAACATTTACACAAACTAGATAATACAGCGGAATAGATAACTAAGAAGATGAAATGCCTCTTGCTAAGACGCCGTCTTTAGAAGTGCCCAACGAAGACCCGCTACTCTCGGACTACTAAAATAAAATGAGTACTCGGGAATTTAGGGAAAACAAACAACTCGGGTCAGACGATATGTCTGGTATGAGTAAAACTTTTAAAACAATGGGTCTGAAATTAAACACAAAACATGTGAGACCGTGCCGCCGAATACAGAACGGGTTTATCCTCACATAAATCAACATCAAAACGTAAAGAATGGATAAATAATTAAACATCTCAAAGAGTGGTTTACTTTTTCAAGTGTAAATAAGGAGACAAATTGAGGGTTTGAATCAAATAAGAAAAGGAAAATCTCCAACAATTGATTAGGAAGATGCACCAGCATTAAAGTATACCTTTAGTAATATACTTCTGAGAAGCTTATTTAGTCTGTGACACTTCTTGGGGAATACCAAGTCGGACCCAACAAAACCTTACCGAGAATCTAAATATTTCACATCTAAATGCACAAATGAAATCGATCTAGATGAGATATGAAAATACCCTAATGGGAGCAACCCTACATAGCTTGGCTTCCTCTCACGCTTTAGATTTATTCATTTTTGATAAAGGATATCAAAACTCAACAGATCAATAAATCATCTTAGAATGATGATGATAATGAAGCTGAAGTACTAGAAAAACTAACTATTAGAGATATAAAACGATCGTATATGGAAATTAAGTCTTATATACTTATCACCACTCATCGAATTCAAACATACTATTTCTTGGTTAACAATAATACCAGACAAGACAAGGTGGTGTTACCTCACAGTTGCATCCCACAATTATTCTTAACTTTTGAAATAGCGACAAGTCTACTTTTTCGAAGTTTAGTGCTAATTATACAAATAAATCGTTTCCATATAAGTGATTCGCTTTATAGAAATTAATTCATTTCCATAAAAAATCAAATGTTTTCTTTTAAAAACCCGAATCCGTAATTGGCTTCAGATTACAAGTATTAGCTTTAAAAAACTTTTTTAAAAGAGTTTACTAAATTTGAAACATCATTATGAAAGGATTTAACAACTTAAACATCCTTATTACATTGATTAATTAATTTTAAAACTTTGTTGACTAAGTTGCTTAATTAACTTCAACAGCCTTTAATTAAAAAAGGGTAAATCTCCTTTAAAACATCATTAATTCAATTAATTAATAACATATGTAAATAAATAAATTAAATAATAATTAAATACCATTATTTAAAAGTGATAAATTAATTTAAATGTATTTAAGAAAATATTATTTAAAATTAAACAGATTTATTAACTTTATAAAAGTTCATTAATTAAAAAGGGTTAACTAATTTTAAAATATCATTAATTAATAAATTAATTAATCTTAATCCATCATTATCAAAAGATTAATTGGCCTTAAACATCATTAAATAAAATAATTAATTAAAATTAAAACATTATTAACTAAGTAATTAGTTAAATTTAAAAAGGGGAATTAATTTAAAGGACAAAGATTTGTATATTTTTTTGCCTCAAGGACACGACCTCAATATTTTTACCACAAGGACAAACATTCTTCTAAAAATTATTTATAAGGACAAACATTTTCCAAAATTATTCATAAGGACAACAAAACTGCTACCGAGCTAAAACTGATACCTAAAAACTGCTACCGATAACTACAAACTGATACCTAAAACTGCTATCAATAACTAAAAACTGATACCTACAGAAATTTGTCCTTCAGAATAAAATATTGAAGGTCTGCCCTTGAGTCTAAAAAGCTGTGAAATTTTGTCCTTAACAATAATTTCCTGAATTTAAAACACCTCATTAATAAGTTAATTTGTTGACCTTAATCGTTATTTAAAACACCTCGTTAATAAGTTAAATTTAAAACACCTCTTAATCCCCCTCGTTTCGCCTCGTCTAACCATGCCACAGAAGAAAAAGTCCAAGTCTATGCAATTGCCTTTGCTCCTACCTACGAAAATCAACCGCTCTGTTTCGCAGACTCGAATGGGCGATCTTTCGGCGTGGTTCCATTTGATGTGGTTTCTGTGTCCTCCAATCTTGATCCTGTTGGCCAAACTGCAGTGATTCCTGGTGTGACTTTGGAGTACTCACTATCATCCTTGCTTGAAGACATTGCCGCTACACCACGACTCCCTGACTTGTGCTACAACGCCTCTGGTAAGCATAGTTTGCCATCTTTACTTGCCTCGGTAGCATATGTTCCATGTTGGTCTGATAATGAGGTTGGAATAATTAGTGCTAGTGCCGTGAATATTGATGGGTTGGACTCCCATGTTGGCTTGTTGGTTGCTATACATGCTAGTGCCATGGATATTGATCCGGATGGTCGAATCAATAGAGGCTCTGATGTTTTTCTAGTTCTCGTAACTCCTTGCACACTTCTTGTTTGTGATAATGCCGCAGTGAGCACCGATATTACCACAACCTCTATTTTGGTTCCTTCCCTGGCAACGGCTGCCAATGGGTCTGGAATTGTCGCTGATTTGCTTATAGAATATGATTCAAATGTTGTGGTTCATCTGGAAAAAGAATTATTGCTTGTTGATCTGCCTCCTGATATGCGCATACCACATGCTTATCGAAATGCCCAATCGAATACTGAAGCTTTTCAGTCCAGTAATTCTCATTCATCCCCTGTTGCTGCTAAACTTGTGGAAGTTTTGCCAAAATGTCTTCCCTCTTCAAAGCTTTACCCAGGTATGCAGGTTCTTTCTCTCCTAGAATATTTGATATGGTTGTTATTGATGGTGTCAATGTTCCACCGATTGAAGTCATCCAAGAGGGAGTTAACTATTGGTCTGATTATTTGGTTGGATTTTTCCTAGATTCTTCCGTTCCATACAGGGAGGTACGTGACCACTATAAACGTAAATGGAATTTGAAGGGTAGTCTTCATGTCCAGTTTTTCAACACTATGTTCGATTTCAAATTCTCTAATAAAAATGACAAGTTGAGAGCACTTGAGACCAGTTCGCTTATCATAGAGGGGAAGCCATTTATTGTTACCACATGGAGCCTTAATGTTGACAGGGCTAGGGAGCAGGTGCTTTCTATTCCTGTTTGGGCTACTTTTACACATATTTCGTCTGCCCTTCAGCCTCCGTTAGGTTTGAATTGGCTAGCTAGTCTCATCAGCGACCTTAGGTGTTTTGATTCTAATACTGAAGCTCACAAATCTTTACACTATGCAAGATCTTTTATTGAGATCAAGCCTTCTAAACCTTTGCCGTCATCGCTAACTGTAATACTTGGTGATGGCCATGATGTGATAGTTGACATACAGTACAAATGGAAACCTGAAATTTCCTCATCTTGTAGGTCCATTAGTCATTCTCATGATGCATGTTCCATCGACCCTGTTTTCCATCCTCCTCCGGCTAAGCTGCTACTTCCTCAACCAATTTTGAAGTAGGTTCCTAATGTGACCATTCCATCCCAGCCTTCCTCTGTTCCTACCCCTATCCCTCCAGTTGAAACTCTTGCTAAGGCACATGCGTCCCCAAATATTATATCTATTGCAAGGCTTCTCCTGATTTGGATAATACTTCATGGTTCCTGGAATAGCATACTTGGGTTCATTATGATTCAAAATGAGATATGATCCGGTTCTGAATAACTATTATTTGTATGTGGGCGAAGATGGGGAAACGAGGAGGTTATTTTACCATGTGGATGGTGAAGGCTTATCACTTCACATTCGAGGTGATTTTGGTCTTCGCAATTGGCTATTATTCTTGGACTTATCTTGGGATCGGAATTATCTCTACTCTACATTGTCACGGTCGTTCGTGCCTTCCCTTCCTATGTTGTTCCGTCCAGTTCTTCATGTTCTTGGTCTTTCCACTGATGTTATGGTCAATCCTGTCTCTGTGGGATAGATGTCCTTCTTGCTTAGTTGATTAGAATTGTATGTCTAGTTCTTGTTTTACTTTTATCGTCTTAGTTGATCTGAGGCCTTTTCCGATGACTTGTTCTTTTAAACGTCTTGGGTAATAAATGTGGACGGCACACGTTAAATGCCGGCTGGCTTTGCCAATTTTTTTTCTTTTCATAATTGATTTAATAATTAATTAAATTAAATAATCATTATTAAAATGATTAATTATTTTTGAACACATAATTAATCAAAAACTTTCTTAACTTGTAAAATAATTTCAAGCACGATAATGAAACCAAACAGTTTCGATAAAAGGTGATTTTCCGAAAATACCGCTATAACGACTATTGCTATACGGATAGTTTTAAATTCAAGCATATGACATTTGCAACACGACTATACATCACATAACAAAGGAATGAGCATACATACATAATGTTTTACAATAACATAACATATATCAAGCATTAATAATGATGACACTAGTTTTATGACAAGATTTCCATATAGCCAATGATTCGATTACTAACTTACCAAAACGACTATCTTTCAAACAACAAACCAAACCATCAACCAAACCATCATTAAAATTATATAATAAGCATTTAATAGCTACAAATTTGAGCATGAGCATATTTTAAACTTTATGGTTCAAAGGTGGAAGCTTTGTTCACCAAAAACACTTCTTACTTAACCAGATTGCTACGACAAGTTGCCGAACTCACGAACTATCGTCATGACACATTAGCTTGGATTTTTGGGCCCTTAATAGGATTAGTTAGGTTGAGCCTTGGGAAATATAGAGCTCTGTCTTGGAATCTTGACGTGGAAATGGCATTGGTTTTGGTATTGTAGTGTTTGCATGTGTATATATGTAGTTTAGATTGATGTTTGGTAGTGCATTCACTAGTTTTTTATTTTGGAATCTCTCTTGGAAGCCATGCAAGTGTTCATGAACATAAAGAGATAAGAAATGAAGATGGAAATGAATATGTAAAGTGAGAACAAAGTATGTGTAGTGGTATTTATAGGCAAAGAGTGAAGTATAAATTTAATTTAATTAAAACATTAAAATATGCTAAATGTTGTCATGAAACATGGAGGCCATGCCTCTCCATGCTCATAGGTGCGCACACACCCTTCATGGCTCCCCCTTCACCATGCCTTGCCTACTAACCTAGCTAGTTTAGGTTATGGTTAAGTACTTTCTTAGGTTACTTAAATTTTATTTTATATTTTTACGTCAAATCTTGTTTTATTTTATTCTAAACATGGATTATTTATTTTAAAACTATCGTTAACCTATCACATGACATAAGCGGATGTGTGTGCATGTGTATATGAGTGATACAAAAACGTGCACAACGTTTCCGACGAGTTTCCGAAGCCGAAATGTCAAAATTTCTAAAAACATTTTTCGATCATATTTTCTATTTCTATTTGAACTATTTATTTTGGTAATCAAAATTAAAAAATGATTTAAATATCATTAATTAATATTTAAAATATGTTTATTTAGTTATTAAAATCCATTATTAAATATTTAAAAATTATTTAAATATTCAAATACAAAGCGATTAATTTATGGGTCGTTACATATCTATTTGAGGAGTTAACCAACTATTTTTTGTCTCCCACTGGTTGAGTGCTTAACTCTTAATCTTCTAAGATATAATTTGTTAGTATCGCATGATTCATAATCATATTGCTTAAAGAATTATTCTTCAAAACTATGGCTTAGTCCATAACTTCAAAATTGCTTGTTAAAATTTTAGATACAACAGTGTTATGTAACTCATGCAACAAATTCCATTATTTTAATAGATTTATTTCATAATGAATATTAAAATATTTATAATAAAATAAAACTATATTTATTTCCAGTAAATAAACAATCATTATTTCATAAACAATATTTGGTATATTTATGAAAATAATTTTCATATCTTGATGCATCCACATAGAAGTGTTATATGACATGCTCCCACTGTTCTGCAATTACTATAGTATATGAAGCTTCATATAACTACTTATTGTGGGCTATTTATTTTTTACTGTATTTAGTTTACAGTCTAGAGTTTTTGATCAAATATTATAAACTCATGGAAATAACCTCTATAGAAAATAATTTTCTATATTATAAAACAATTGGAACAGAAATCACATTTCTTATTAAGTATCTTCTAGTTTTTTATACAATTCTCATTTTAGATGTCCCTTTATAAAGTAGAAGTAACCATTCATTCTCTTCATACTAACCGTTTTCGAGTTACATTCACTCTCGTACATTCACTTTCCTTTCGAAAATGGTCGAACCATTCAAAGGTGATCCTTATTATAACCAATCATGTTGAATACAATATTTTTAATTATGGTTTATTTGCTTATTTCCAATAAATTAATTTCTTTGAAGTTTCATACATTATGAACCGCGATCATTTACTATATAACATTTATATGGGATTAAATATGGATCATATATCTATATTCTTGTATTGCTATTAGAGTTTGACACTCACTGTAACAACCTGGTATTTAGTGGTAACTATTAAAAGTTAATAATAATTATTTAATGGCTAGCTAAAGTGGATTCATATATATTAAACGAGAATAGTTTTGGATTTAATAAAGAATATTGGAAATTTATAATAAAGTAATTAGTAAGGAAATTAAATGTTTTTGAGATTAATTATTTATTTAAAAGATTGTGAAATAAATTAATTTGGAAATTAACTAATAAATGGGCTTAAGAAATGAATTAAAATAATATAGAAATAAATTCTAGCATTTTTTTATAATGTTGGGAAAATAATTAAGTATTGTTAATATGATTTATATTTGGAATGTTTTATGAATTAATTATACAGAAAATGGTTTTACATATAAGAGAAGAATTGTAAAAGAATACATACATATACATACATACATACATACATCTAACCTACGCCTAGAGTGCAAACCCATAGCCCAAAACTTTACCATCCACATATCCCCATGTTTCTAATCTGTAGACATTTCTAATTCGAGATTTCTCCCTTCCTCATCAAATAATAGTTTACGCATATCTCTCTGATCACTTTACCTAAAACATGATACTTCTTCCCCAATAATCTTCCACTTCCAAATTCTATAATAAATCAAAGGAATTATAAAAAATAGTCAAATTTGAGTATATGCATCTTGACACCCATATGCACCTGTGGCGTGATGGAATTTGAGTTTTTGTTGTTGCATGGTTGTGCCGGGTTATGCAATCAGAGAGAGAAAGATGAAGAGGGATGTACGGATGAGTATATGATGAATCTATATCTTAAATCACTTAATTCATATTATAGATAATGGAACTGAATTGTTGTTTAGGTATAATTATTATAAGCATTGAGTTAGGGAGGATAGCTGCGAGGAAGGAGGAGTAGATGGCCAAAATTCATCAAAATGATGATTGGGGTGCATTGAACAACTATTTCGTTGACAGGTGCGTTAAGCGGTCGACCCCCCAAGCTCCCACCAGTCGACCGCTACATGTCATTAAGTGGTGCGACCTCTTACACAAAAATATGTATGGTACAATGGTAAAGGCTTGTGCTCTTCAACCATACCACCAATGTTCGAGTCCCATATTATGCTATTTTTGTATGTGTATATTTTAGTGGTAAATAAATTATATTTGCATTGAAAATAAACGTGAGAAATTGAATAAAGTAAATATATAATTTTATAAGAAAATTTTATATAAAAATTTAGTATTTATATATATTTAAAATTATCGGTTTATTGAAAGAAAATCCAATTTGGATTTAAAATAATTATTTCAAAAATTTATATAAATTTTGGAAAGTGTGAAATATTTTCTAATTAATAGTTTGGGCATTTTAAGATGAATTTTGTAATTAATAAGTTTAAGCAAAACTACATTATGTTATATTTATTTTTTCTTAATGAATATATACGGTTACTAATTTAAAGATTATTTAAATATTCAATTTAAATATTATGTGGTTCTAATTTTCTCATCTCTGTTATATTAAGATTGTATGAATTGAATTGTTTACCCTTAAATAATGATTTGAATCAGTCTATATACATTTGATCAATTTACTTTATCATTATTTTTCGATTTCTCGTTTCTTTTATGTTAACCTGGATTTACAAGAATGATTCGCCATTGATATTAAGTTAATTAATGTGTTGATATGATGTGGCGATGACATCATTCTATATGGATTCTTGATATTGCTATATTTAGGATATTTTTGTTTATGATGGTTTTAGTTCCGTGTAACGATGAATCTAAATAAACAAAGTTATAAAACCGTCTGGTATGGGACTTTTAGTATCATTTCTTCCATTATTCTTTAGATTCGTTATATAGAATATTGTGGAGATTGACTGTAGTTTATGAGCATCAAATAAATGGCTGAGCATTGCACGGTGGTATAGGATGTTGATGTGATACTTATTTGGTTATTCATTGTAGGTAGATGTCACTCAAGTGATGAGAACTGGGACATTAGGATTATACTTACATGAGGTGATACTAGGGGTAGAGAAAAGTCATGGATGATCGAGTAATGAACAAGTACCCATACACATATAGATTTTTATATATTATCTACATGTCTATCATGAGGTGCTCCTAGTTATCTTTTTGGAGTTAGCAGGAACCAGATTAGGCAAGTGCCCACCTTGGCGTCCTGATCGTAGGGTCGCGCTCCAGATCTATGACACCTTTGTTGTATTAGATGTGCAACAAGAGATTTTAGTGAAGGGTTCTTAGCCCTTAGGGTGGGTAACCCTAGCCTCATTTTGTCACCTAGGCCAGCAGTCTATTACTATAAGGGAATGATCCGGTATTGTGACTAAGAGTCCTTGCATTGACGAGCATATTAGGTGGATATTGCCTCGATTACTAGGGTGGTAACTAAAAACCGTAGTAGAAGATCCGAGTGAGTAACCCAGGGCTCCTAGAGCAGGTGGTTAGCTATTACTCTCCCATCTGATTCTACATGGAATGATAGATGAGTAAATGTTATTTATATACCTCACTATATATAAGGCAGTGTAACCCATACAGTATGATATGACTTTACTTGGGACTTCATGTATGCTGTACAGTCGTTCTCCTATCACGATTTATTCTGTGATGTTTCATATAACGGGATGAGATTGTATCTGTGATGGATATCTAGAGTATGGTGGATTCTTAGATTATATGGTATATATAATTTTTCAGATATACGGTTTACTATTATTTGATATATTGATGATGCGATTGGATTAAGAGATTGTTTGCGCCAAAATTGGTCACAAACACCCAATATCGTGAAAGCACCCGTTTATCAACACAGATCAGAAATAACTAACACAGAACTCAGATCTAAGAGGTAGTAAATGCAGCAAATCACAAATAACAGTAAACAACACAAGATTTATAGTGGTTCGGCGTTCGTGCCTACGTCCACTTTGAAGGTTTTCTCTTTATTGCTTCACTTGATGATATTAATCGATTACAATGGATTACAGTTGATGATAGCGTTGAAATCTGAATACAACAATGATGATGATGAATGGAATTGAATTCGGCAGAGTCTTGGCGTTCAATGGCGGAAGCTCCCGAAAGATCCCCTTTTCTGAAGGCTTCAGGGTGCTATTTATAGGCGTAGGAGGCCCAGATCTCGCTCAAACTTCGAGAGTCTTCTTCTGGCACGTGAGTGCGCGACCGACCCCACCAAGTTTCGTCTCGATCTGACATCGATTCGAAGTGATTTCGAACCCATCAAGAAATGGTCCAATCGAGCTGAAACTTGGCAGGAACAATCTTTATCTTGTATGGAAGCTACTGTGAAAATTTCATTGCATTTGGATGAGTGGTTTAGGAGATACGATCGATTCGAATTGGAGTTTTTCGGTTGGCTGTGTTGTTCGAATCGATCACTTCGAACCCCTGAGTTCGAATCCATGGATGCACGTGGTTCAGTGGTGACGTGGCGCGCGTCCTTCGATTCGATCCGGTCTTCTCTTCGGGTTGAATGCTTCGCACCCATGTTCTTCGCCTCGTTTGTATCTATGGCCGTTGCATAGTTTGAATCAATCAACTACTTAAGTCTCGTGTTGGCCAGCATCTGCCTAGTTCGAATCGAGGAGAGGGGGCTTCTTTCGCATCGATGGTAAGTTCGCATCGATACATGTGATGGATACGAACTGAAGCTTCGTGAAACGATCATCGATTCGAACTAGGCACTGGCGTTACGAAATTCATGGATACGAAGACGCGACCCATTGATGGATACGAAACAGTGCTCTAGCATGGATATGAACGTGCCGATGGATTCGAATGCAATCGATTCGAAGTACATGGTGGCTGATGGATTCGAGGCACGGCTATGTCTCGTGGGTTCGAACTGCTGCTAGGATGATGGGTTCGAACTTCATGGGTTCGAAGGAAGGATACCGGATGGGTTCAGAGTAGATGGGTTCGAACATAACCTCTGGCCATCGATTCGAACCATGGGTGCCCTATGGGTTCGAACCGAACAAGGGGCTATCTCTCTCAAATTGAACCCATCATATCTTGAGCATACGAACTCAGATTGACTTGAAACTTGAAACGCTGGCTTCTACAGCTTTGCTTGTTATGTCCTATCAATTGTGGCCTGATCCGGGCTTGGACAAAATTCATCGATATCCATAGCGGAGTGAAGTACAACCACTCTCTGAGACGAACTGTCTTTCATTTTTGACCAATCTTTTGGTATCACGGCTTTGCCAAAAAGCGGGATAACACTTGTCCCACAAAACATGCCTTGCGGTAGGAAGGTGTGTTTTACAATGCCTTGAGTTGGTTGTTCATATCCTGTCATCAACCTGTAAAGCACTTGATAGTTTCATATGTCCTCAAATAACGATCATTCGGGATCGAGCTATTCGGGATGGAGCGCAGCCGTTCATGGTCAAGCGCCTAACTTCAAATGATGATCGTTCGTGATCGAGTCATTTGAGGTGAAGTGCGACCGTGCGCGGTCAAGCGCATAAATCATGCGTCGATCGTTCGAGATCGAGTCTTCTGTGGTGAAGTGTGACCGTTCAAGGTCAAGCGCTTAACTTCAAATGACGATCGTTCGGGATTGAGTCACTCGAGGTAAAGTGCGACAGTGCGCGGTCAAGTAGCGGGCCCCAAATGATGACCGTTTGCGATCGAGCCATTTGAGGTAAGGTGAGTTGTGCCGTTCGGGGCGGGTTGTGCCTGTTCGAGGCAAGTTGTGACTGTTCGCGATCATGTGCCGTTCGAGGCGTTTTTGTGACCGTTCGAGGTCGGGTGCCGTTCGTGGCGAGTTGTGACTGTTCGAAGTCGAGTGCCGTTCGTGGCGAGTGGTGACTGTTCGAAGTCGGGTGCCGTTCGAGGCGAGAAAGTGTGCCCGGGAGGGCTTGGTATTATCGATACCAGGTTCGCGTTCGTGTGGGTCCCTGGATCGTTTGTCATGGTATATCACTATCTCAGAGCATGCCTAAGGACCGTTCGCGACCCCGTACATGTGCAAGTAGCTTAGCCACTTTAGAGTCATCAAAATCAAACATCTATTCAACAGATGAATTTTAAAAACAGAAATGTCCAAACAAGCCAAGTTCAAATGTCCAAATCAACATGAAACAAAAAAAAAGCAAAGATGTTAAAGTGTAAGTTCCCACTACGAAACAATCAATGATCATTCAGAGCATGCCTGGAAAACGTTCGCGATCTCGTACATGTGTAAATGATTTAATTGTGTTAGTGGAAGCTTGCGACTTGTTCATCGTTATTTTAATTAATTGATAACCAAACGGTGTCCTGGTTCAGGGTTGCCCCTAGCTGATGTAGACGGCGGCCGCTCTGGCTCCACCGCTGAAGCTCGCCTCCTCACATATTGAAGGAGCATTCCATTCCTGATATGTCCATCCACCTCGTCCTTCAGATGCCTACAATCATTTGTGTTATGACCATTTAATTCATGAAATACACAAAACTTATCTGATCTCCTTTCGTCAGAAGTCGAATCCCTTCGTATCAGTCTACGATACGGAACCTGCTCTTTGGTATCCTGATAAATTCGCTCCAGACTCTCATTCAGCTCGGTGTATGTGGTGAATCGCGGCTCCCTCCGTTGTCGCTTTGTCCTGTCATTATAATCCTCATCCTTTCGTTTTCCTTTGTCCTTGCCTGAATCCTTTTCGATAGGCTTTTTGTCTTTAGGCATATAAACTTATATTCCCTCTCCTTCTTCTCTTTCGGCATTAGCATCCTCTAATCGTAAAAACTTTTCTGCCTCGTGGTAGAATTCCTCTAGATCCACGGGTGGATCTTTAGTCAATGAATTTTTGAACTCTGTGCCGTCAACCACTCCGGACACAGCTGCCATCACCACCATAGATGGATCTGCTCGATCCACCGAAGCTGCTGCTGCATTGAATCGCGCTAGATAACTCCTCAAGGTTTCTCCGGCTTTTTGCTTTAGGGTTGCCAAAGTCATCACATTCTTGGGTCTCGTAATGTGAACCCAGAATTGCCTCATAAATCTCTCAATTAAACCATTCCATGTCCCGATGGATCCATTCTCCAGTTGTCTAAACCACAACGCTGCAATATCCGTCAAGTACAATGGAAAGCACCGGGCCATAACCTCCTCTGATGCCCTCAGCACTTCCATATGCCTCATATACTTCGTTAGATGGACCGTGGGGTCTGTTCTCCCGTCATACATGTCCAATGATGGTAACTTGAAATCCGGTGGATTCCTAGCTTGTCTAATTGCTGGAGTAAAAGGACTTCTATTAACATCCTCTAGGTCTTTGTTCACCAGACCGCCTCTCATAGCTCTTCTAATCATCTCCGCCAATCTGTTGTTGTCACCGAGATGCAATCTTCGTTCACTACTTTCAACCTGCCCCCCGAGTTCACGAGGGAACTCTGGGATCTGCCCCCTTGATTGTGCGTTCACTCCTCTACTACTACCCGGTTGCGCAGATGCTCCTCTTTCTCTTTCCGAAATTGGATCAACGTTCTCCATGGGTGCGTCTCCTAATCCAGGTGCTATGCCGGATGGTCCTGCTCCGTTCTGGACTCCGTTGGCTTCTCTATTCTGTGCTCCAAGCTGTCCTATCTGTTGACATAAACTCTGGATCAATTCCTCTTGCTTCTTCATCATTGTCTCCATCTCGTCCCTAGTGATGAAGATCGACGGCTGATTCGCTCCTGAGGAAGCCTCTTGACTCCCTTGTTGTTCACTTCTCTCTGGCCTTGGCCTTCGGCTTGATTGTCTCGTCATAATTTCTCAAATCTGAACTTTCAAACTCTCTCTGAATCAACTATCAATTGGTAGAACTCCTGAATTAGCGCTCTCAATGAAAGCACCAAAATGTTTGCGCCAAAATTGGTCACAAACACCCAATATCGTGAAAGTACCCGTTTATCAACACAGATCAGAAATAACTAACACAGAACTCAGATCTAAGAGGTAGTAAATGCAGCAAATCACAAATAACAGTAAACAACACAAGATTTATAGTGGTTCGGCATTCGTGCCTACGTCCACTTTGAAGGTTTTCTCTTTATTGCTTCACTTGATGATATTAATCGATTACAATGGATTACAGTTGATGATAGCGTTGAAATCTGAATACAACAGTGATGATGATGAATGGAATTGAATTCGGCAGAGTCTTGGCGTTCAATGGTGGAAGCTCCCGAAAGATCCCCTTTTCTGAAGGCTTCAGGGTGCTATTTATAGGCGTAGGAGGCCCAGATCTCGCTCAAACTTCGGGAGTCTTCTTCTGGCACGTGAGTGCATGACCGACCCCACCAAGTTTCGTCTCGATCTGACATCGATTCGAAGTGATTTCGTACCCATCAAGAAATGGTCCAATCGAGCTGAAACTTGGCAGGAACAATCTTTATCTTGTATGGAAGCTACTGTGAAAATTTCATTGCATTTGGATGAGTGGTTTAGGAGATACGATCGAATCGAATTGGAGTTTTTCGGTTGGCTGTGTTGTTCGAATCGATCGCTTCGAACCCCTGAGTTCGAATCCATGGATGCACGTGGTTCAGTGGTGACGTGGCGTGCGTCCTTCGAGTCGATCCGGTCTTCTCTCCGGGTTGAACGCTTCGCACCCATGTTCTTCGCCTCGTTTGTATCTATGGCCGTTGCATAGTTTGAATCAATCAACTACTTAAGTCTCGTGTTGGCCTGCATCTGCCTAGTTCGAATCGAGGAGAGGGGGCTTCTTTCGCATCGATGGTAAGTTCGCATCGATACATGTGATGGATACGAACTGAAGCTCCGTGAAACGATCATCGATTCGAACTAGGCACTGGCGTTACGAAATTCATGGATACGAAGACGCGACCCATTGATGGATACGAAACAATGCTCTAGCATGGATATGAACGTGCTGATGGATTCGAATGCAATCGATTCGAAGTACATGGTGGCTGATGGATTCGAGGCACGGTTATGTCTCGTGGGTTCAAACTGCTGCTAGGATGATGGGTTCGAACTTCATGGGTTCGAAGGAAGGATACCGGATGGGTTCGGAGTAGATGGGTTCGAACATAACCTCTGGCCATCGATTCGAACCATGGGTGCCCTATGGGTTCGAACCGAACAAGGGGCTATCTCTCTCAAATTGAACCCATCATATCTTGAGCATACGAACTCAGATTGACTTCAAACTTGAAACGCTGGCTTCTACAGCTTTGCTTGTTATGTTCTATCAATTATGGCCTGATCCGGGCTTGGACAAAATTCATCGATATCCATAGCGGAGTGAAGTACAACCACTCTCTGAGACGAACTGTCTTTCATTTTTGACCAATCTTTTGGTATCACGGCTTTGCCAAAAAGCGGGATAACAGAGATATACTTGGGCTTTGCTATGTGCTAGTCTGAATATACTTGGTGATATCTCATTTATTAATGATTTCTATGGTTTGATGATGATTTTTGGAAATATAATTCATCCATTTGACGTGGATTCCGTAAATTCTAATTGGTGTCCTTTTATTTGGGTGATGACATCTTTATATATGGTTTTGTGTTATCTGACGTTATGTGAAATTTTTGGGATTGTCCTTGATATTATAATTATGTACTATATATATATATAGACACAAACACACCCACATATATGGATATCATCTTGAGTTATATTATTGGTATTATCATTATAGTACCCTACATATTCTAAGTTACATATGCATATTGACCCTTGATTTAGACATAATCTAACCGTATATTGTTTGAGTAATGCTTGGGTCAGTTTGAGACATTTCAGGTATAGGGACGATAAGACCAGCGCATGTGATTTTTAGGCGTAAAGGAGACTAGTATATTGTATTGTTGTATTTATTTTGAGAATTATATAGTTTGATGTATGTATATCCTTGTATTGAATATTGGACATACTTTGTACATTTTTTATTATATATTATTGCTACGATTCTAACTTTGTGTTCTCTATTATATACTGCATATTGAGTATTGTTCTGTTAGGAGTCATATGTGTTTATTGTTTTACCCCAATACCATGTATATTTTATGGTGAGTTATATTCCTTGTTTTTGATACGTACTGGTTTTACCCTAAGGAAATATTCATATGTGTGCCTCATATTATTTTATTCTCCGTGTTATCTGATAGTACTACTCTGTACTACTCTTGGATAGTATAGATATAGAGGTGAGGGTGTTTACACTCATAGACGATAATACACAGTCTTATACAATTAAACAATTAAGTGATTGAGACACGAATGTTTTAGTAATTGTACAAATTGGCTCTTGTATGGGTCTTGAAGTGATAACATGCCAAAGGATTTAAATATAAGCATATTTTGTATTTCCTTATCAATATTTAATTTAGTTCTTTTATATACCTTAACTGATAATCTCTTTATCAATTTTAATTCATACAACGGATTTTCTTACAATATTAGAAAGGTTAAACACTACCATTTCATTCTTCTAATAAGGCTTCCACCAAATTTTTATGTTTCTCAAAATCCTAAGAAAAACATATAAATTTTTTGATTTTTCTAGTGGGCATTAGAACTCGCCTTCCTTGGGATTTTGACCTTGAGGACTATCAACAAATCATAGGCCCATAAACAACAGACAACACTTTATCAGTTGTACCAACGACAACCCTAAACCCATGGTCTTTCTGCTAATCTCATCTTGGCTTTGAGGAATATCAACAAATTAAAAGAGATTATTCACTCATACCTACCATTTCACGATGGCATAAGTGTAATGCACATACCCTAAAGAATATCAACAAATATGTGCATGTATATTACCTCATCTAGTCGGTATATTAACAGTTCTATACATAACATCTCTAGCTTGTGTAATATCAATAACTAAAGAGTATGCTATTAAATGGTAGAGGACGACTTACATATTAAGGATTCATAATCTTCACTGTACCTATATTAAATGATGTCAATTTAGAAAATTATATATTTGTTGTGGAATACCCTCATGAAGTAAGTGCCAAACAATCTGAAATCATGGTATACATACTATACATATGTATTTATTTCTTAAATCTAATTTGAACTTCTTTCCATTTCCACTTAATTTTATACACATTTAATTATATAAGTATTAACCTACTTATAACTTTTATAATTTAATTTACTTTCAATATATATATGTATGTACATATGTATCTTATTAATCAAATATCATTTAAACGATATTTAATTAATTTATTTTATTTTAATTTTAATTTCAACCATTGAATTTTAAATTATTCATCTTTATCAATTTAAAGATGAAGATAGAGTACAACGTTTATAGTAATTATATATATCATTATACATGTATATAATTATTAATTAAATTTAAAGATGAAGATTCTTTTTGATAAATAAGATAGTGATCACAAGAGATCACGCCATATATTATAAACATAAGTACAAGATACAACACATCCCATACAAACAATGCTACAACACTGTACAATAACGTGACAATAACATAACACTACATCAGGACAAAACAACACAACATAACACAATAATACACTAACAAAAACAATACAACATCAGAACACAGCTTCACAACACAATAGGACAGATGAAAATAACCATAATAGAAATAGGCTACACAATACAGCAACAGTACGTAACGTATCTAGCCATCATATATACAATCATAGCCACCTGCCAATACAATAAAGAGGTCAGTACCAAATAATACTACTACCTCTAACCCAAAAAGAAACTGCTGCCATGCAAAAAGAGAAGATCCGCACGCCAAAAAAGAACCAGCTTTCAGTGCTAACTGAAAGCAACAAAAGAAGAGAACATCAAGCACAGCCAACACCACCAACTCCATCCCCCCTACGACTTCTGACCCTAGCTGCAATATTGTCTAACAAATTAGTATGACTCCATTTCTCTAAACCTGCTCACATGTATACAAATCTCAAAATAGTGTAATGAATAGAATTAGAACTTTGGCATTGGTTTAAAAACATCTCCTATTCCTCTCAATCCGTAAGACCCAGCAATAGGCAAGGTTTAATAACTCAAACATATTCCTCTTCTCTTGATCTCTCAGTAGAAACCTTATATAGTTTCAGTAGTTAAATTGTTACCCAAAACATTCCCCCATTCAACATCTATGTTAAAGTGAACTAGGCATTTTTTCAACACATAAAAGCTGAAGTCACACATAGTAAATAAGAAACCTTCTATAGTTTCAGTGGTCAAATTGATTAGCTAAAAAACCCCCCCATTCAACATCTATGTTAAAGTGAACTAGTCATTTTGTCAAGGCATAAAAGCTGAAGTCACACATAGTAAATAAGTGCTTGTAATCTTCATCCTCATTTATACAAATAAGACACTTGCTTTGATTTATCATATTCTTCTCAACATAGCAACGATATTGAGTTTATCATGAATCAATATCCACATATGATTTTTCACCTTCATCGGAACACCAGTCACCCAAAGAGATTTGGAGCCAACCAGTGCCCTCCTAGAAAAGTTGAAAAATCCATACATTAACTTAACGGTGAAGTTTTAATATCTTTGGCCCAAACAAACTTATCCTCAACCTCAGTTTCAATCACTGCTCCATCAACAATATTGATCAATTGAATAAATTGTAACAAAACTCTTACTTCTAGAATTCTAAAAAACTTAAATCCCACTTAAAATCATCTGCACCGCCCCACTGAACTGAACTTGTTGCAAGACAATTCATATAAATCAGTAAATTCAGTCATTAATGGAATAGGTAAAAACCCAACAATCATGCCAAAACATAATATTTCTCCTACTCTTTAAATCACACCTTACACATAATTTGAACAAAGGAGAGAGCATCCAAATGTTTTTCCAAAAAATTAAACATCCCTTAATCTCCTTCTTCCAATGAAAACAATTCTTAAAATACAACTTCAACACCGATTTCCTCCACATCACATTTTTATAACTAATTAATTCCCAAATCCATCTACGTAATAGAGCATCATTCATTTCAGCAATATTTAAGACTCCCAAACCCCCTTGATCAATGGATTTGCAAGCTTGATTCCAGGAAAGTAAACAACTTAAAAAGCTACCATCCCTAGCAGCATGCCAAAAAAAATTCCTTCATATACAATCTATCATATTCAACACCCATTTCGAACATTTACGAAAAGATAACCAGTATAATGGTAATGTAGATAGAATATTAATTATTACCAACCGTCCAGCTTTGGATAGTGAAGGACTTTTCCATCTAGCAAGCTTAACATCAAAATTTTCAACTAGAACATGCCAATCATCATTATGCAGTTTACCCGGCCTAATAATGATGCCCAAATAAGAGAGAGGGAGACTACAAACATTAAAATTCAATATATTAGTAATTCTTACAACATTTGCCAAACTACTCAAAGTCATCACCGAACTATTATGAAAATTAATTTTCAGCCCTAAATGTTTTTCAAAAGAGTACAAAGAATATTAAGGGCTACTATATATTCACATTTCGAAGAACTAAAAGAATAGTATCATTAGCATAATGTAACGAAGTAAAACCACCAAAAATAATCTTAGCCCTAAAACTTTTAATAACTCTATTATGAGCAGCCATCCTTAAAATCCGAGTGAAAACATTCACCGCAATGTCAAATAACAAAGGAGATAATGGGTCATCTTGTCTTAAACCCCTTCAAGAAGCCAACATCTTCCCAGGGATAATGTTAACACAACTACAAGAATCACTAGACCACAACAAATTTTTAATCCAACAAACCCATTTGCTACCAAAACTCCTTTCCACCAAGGTGTCTAAAAGAAAATTCCAATCAATTATATCAAATGCTTTTGCAAAATCCAACTTCAAAACAACACATGGCACCTTATTCTTATCATACTAAGAAATCACTTCTTGAAACTATGGCAACCCCATCAAGAATGAATTCCCTTGCATAAATGCAGTTTGAGCCTTGTCAATTAACAAGTTCATTTTAAGCTTACGTTTATTTGCTAAAACCTTAGTTATAAGCTTATAGATGCTATTTAATAGGCTGATTAATTTATAATCAGCTAGACCCAACGAACCCTCCTTTTTATGTAAAATAACAATGTTAGCACAATTCAATTTCTTCAAATTCAACTTACTCTTCATAAAATTCTTTACAAAACCTTCATGATTTCAACTTTAAGCCAACTTCAATATTTCTTAAAAAAGAAATTCAAGAATACATCCGTCCTCGATGCTTTATCTCCGGGCATTTCAGTAATGCAGCCTCAACTTCTTCAGCCGAAAAAGGAACATCTAAATCAGATAAATCCTTCAAATTAGGATATAAAACCTTCTATTCGGCATTAACTCTATCCTTTATTGAACTACCAAAAATAGATTTAGAGTATTCTGTAAAATCAACATTCAAATCTTCCTACTCAGATATCTCCTTATCATTACAAACAAGATTACAATTCTTTTCGATCTTCTCCTTCCATTAGCAACCATATTAAAGTAACAAATGTTTCTATCCCCTTCATTCATCCACCGAGTATGAGCCTTATGCCTTCAAAAAATTTCCTCCTAATCTATCAGTTTAAGTAATTCATTTTCTTTTACTAAAAGTTGTCCTCTCTACTTAACATCTAAAAACCTATCTTCCTCTAGTTCATTTAATTCCAGGATCTCCTTTTCATGCCTTTCCTTCTTCATTTAAATGTTACCAAAAACCTCCCTATTCTAATTCTTCAAAAAATTCCTAATAAACTTCAGTTTACTAACTACCACATTGCCCGCATCCTTATTACTATAAAAGGACCGCCACTTACATTTTAACATCTCTTCATACCCTTCCTCTAAAAACCACAATTTTCAAATTTAAATAAATGATTACTGTAATGACCCGCCTTTTTGATCATCGAAATTCGACACCGAATGCATCCACAGTATTTAAATATCGAACATTAAATCGCCGAAATGCAAATTGTTAGGGTAAAAAGAAAAGGAAACAGAACAGGAGAAATCTCACAGTGGAATGATCACATATAATATACAGAGACAGTAAAGGCTGCCACTCTAAAATACATAGTATATCAGAGTTAAAAAAAACATCATCAGCCTGAACAATTATAATTTCCTGACCTTACAATTGCCGATATGTGTTTTCCGGCATTTTGACTCGGCTATATCCAAACTGATTGGACAAGTTAGACTCGATTGTCATCAAGGCCAGTAGCCCAGAGCAATGATTGTAAGGCCTAGAAATCAAGTGTAGGCAATGATATGAAGCACTGATCAATTAAGACTAAGAGATAGGCTCTCCTGAATATTCTTAGTACGGATTAGTACCTCCCCCCGATAGGGGATCGGTGCCTATCCCTTCCCCTTGGGGATCGATATGTATCCTCAATTTTTATCCTGAATTCAGTGAGATCGATATAGAGTGACAAAGAAGGTTCCATGAGGCTATATTTCAAATCTCTGGTCGTTTGGCGTTTGTATGCTCAAGTTATGGGCGAATTACTTCACCTAAGAAAGGGATCGGTATAAACGGGATCAGCTAAACTCAATTTTGCAGCAATGATCGGTCAGTAACTCAAAATCTACACATGCTATAAACATGAAACTTTGAGTACAAGCTTCCCTAAACATGTGGAATACCCTCTAGGGATCTCATTCCAATTGGAGGAAGTTGGAGGGATCGACATAACTCCCTTTGGAGGGATCGACAGAAATCATAATTTAAGCAATACTACTTCACGGAAAATGCGATATCTCACAAACCGTACATTAATATTGCACGAAATTTGGGGTGCAAGTAGCTAACTTCATAGAGCACCCCTCAAAGGGATCGTAACCTACTCGGACACAATAATAGGGATTTGTACTGATCACTATCGTGGGCCTCGTTGGGCTTGGAAATTTTTGGGTGGCCTTGTCTTTGTCTCCCGAACCTTCTACCAAAATTCAGTCCGATTTGTGCACGTCTTCCCCTATAAATATAGCAGAAATAGCATTAGAAAAAAGGTCCTGCTTTCTATAACGAGGCTCCACCATTTTTGTTCTTCACTTTTGTACTATTGAATCCGAGCTGATCCAAACATTCTTGTAATCATAATCAAGTGGAAGATCGATAAAAATATAAAGTGGACATAGGCCAAGATTGCCGAACCACTATAAAAATTTATGTGTTCATTTATGATTTTATATATATTTTAATTTCATTCTTCATTTAATCTCTACTAGATTCTTTAGGGTGTTGATGCCCATTTTTGGCATCAACAAGCATAGAATAGAATAGTATAATTACTTGCATAATAAAACAATAGTATAAAATAAAATATTATAATGACCTGCCTAATAAAACAAAATAGTATAATGACCAGTCTAATAAAACAATAGTATAATACAAAATAACATAATACTTCTCATTTAACTTATAAGAAGAAAATTTGAACCTTTCTAATTTCTTATTGGACCGAAATATAGTCGAATCAGGTTATGCCATACCGATGGTTGCCATTGGAACAAAATGTGGTTGAAATAGGTATGCCATGTGGATGGTTGCCATTGGACCAAAATGTAGTCAAATTAGGTTATGTTATGCGGATGGTTGCCATTGGACCAAAATTTGGTCGAATCAGGTTAGGCTATAGGAGGTTATGTAATTACTAAAATACCCTTCTCTTCACCTATAAATACCCAAGTCCATATCTCATTTTAATTCATTCACAAAATAAAGAAAAAAAACCAAATACCCTCTTCATCTTCAAGGCAACCAAGGTTGCCATTTGCTTCATCAAATCAAAATGATTCAAAGTTTAGGTGGTGAGTAAAATCAATCTATGTTGTTTGCTTATGAGTTTGTAAGTATAAGTATATGTGTTTGGTTTGGAGATATATTCCTACTTATTTAGCAGAGGCATATGACTTGTATTTCTTAGACTACTATGGAGAGGAGTCGAAGTGGTTCGTAGTAGAAAGGCCACGATGAATGCACTTTGAAGGATTTATGGAGGGATCCAACGGGACCCCTTGCAAATGTTGATTTTACTTTGCATTATTACTTGCCGTGTATGATGTAATGAAGTGGTGTTGTGGATGGTCGATTTACTTTGATGATTTGTTTTTATGCAACATTGAAATCCCATGCTTTCTTTTTAATGGTTTACTAACTTGTTTTCAAAAGCAATGTGAAATGGTTTTCGAACTTGAATTTTGTTTCAAATCTTTTTGCAAATATGGTGTAGTTTAAATAAGTGATTTTGGAAAATGTTTTTAATAGCAAGTATATCAGAACTCTCGAATCTTATTTCAATTTCTAGAGTTCAAGGTATGGAAACTTGTTTCTATTTTAAGGTTATAAATGTTGTCGAGTCAAGATTTGAGAGGTAATAATACCCCAACATGAATGGATTCATTTGTAACCTATGAAAATACTTATTTGAAATCGAGGACTGGAAATTAGTTTATGGTGTTGGTTTTTTGATTTGTTTTAAAAAGACTTTGTTTTAAATAAGGAATTTCTTTGCCTATGCCATTAAGTAACGTAAGATAAATATGATAAGTAGTTTTAAAATGTTGACACATTTATGGAAAGTATGTTATCTTTTATTTAGCACTAGAAGCCGATGAGTAGACTTCCCTTTATTTGTCAGATCTAGAATCAGAGTGTTTTGACTAAGGCAAGGATATGAGCAATCAGTGCCTTAACTTACCTAGCTTAGATCAGGGGCGAGGGATAGAGAAGTTAAAGTGTTGGAAACATGATAAGTACAAGAGAGTTAATTTTGATAAATGGGTCATGATAAATTCAGTATATGGAGGATACTTCATCGTATACTTGACACTAACTTGCAAGGAATGGGAACTCATCTCTATCTCAAGAAGTAAGAGTGTACATCGAGGCAATAATAGTTTTCTAACTTGTTTGATTTCATTGTTAATCAAGGGATAGTACTGTTTGAATCAGAAAAGTGGTGATAAGTATAGGATATCCTATTTTTCATATGCAAACTATACTTACATCTTGATAGTGGTTTGTTAACTATCAATAACTTGACCAAATACAACTCTGAAAATTTGTAAAAGAAACATAAGAACTATATATTCCAGTTAATTTCGACGATGTTATACTTTATGTATAAACTTGTTATGTTCTTCTAGGACAAATGATAACCATTTAAACGGTTAGGACGTGATCTTCGCTTTTACATATTGTTTTTTTATTTTTGAAAGAATCAGGGTTGAGCTTACCGAAAATTATAGATTGTTGGTGCGGAGAGACCGAGACCTGATAAGCATGAGTTATCCAAAAACCACTTTGAACCAGCATAAGCATTCGATTTGGACACATCTTGAAGATGATGGAATCGAACACAGATTTCTTTGAAGTGCTAGGGCCATTTGCTACTAATGCCAAGGGTGGTTCTAAAAAGGATGTATTAGAAGTAGTTCCTTTGATTTGTTCATATCCTGATCAACTTGTATGGACGAATGCTGACATTGCATTATAACCTGGAGGGAGTTGTTATCCAACCTTTTGGCCTGGCTATGTTCAAACTGATTAGACAATTTAAATTCCACTGTCATTGAAGTCGACAAGCCAGATAAACAGTAACAAAGCCCAAAGATCAGGCGCAGATGACAATATGAAGTGGTGGCAGAGTGAAAGTAGAAGACGGATCCAATAGAATGAAAAAAGTATGAAAATATAACATCTACTGAAAATGGATCAGGTACGATCTGTGTCCATCAATTATGGATCGTACCATATCGATATTGTAGTTCAACGCAATAAAAAACGATCGATATCTTGAAATCTACTAGTCAAATACATATGAAACTTTGGGAACATTAATATATTGGAGAGTGGAGACACCATATTGATCGAATGCCAAAACAAGCCTAAATAATGATTGGTATTTTGAAGGATGTAGGGCGCATGATCGTTGCCATGACTTTTTCTAGATCTAGAGATTCCATTGCCGAAATTTCAGAAAGATATTTCACCGTCTTCCCTTATAAATATAGGCTTGAATTTTATTTTGAGGGATCTTTGTGTTGCTTGTTACTTTTCACTTTTCCGTAACTAAGGGTTTTACTCCAATCCATCTTTCTGTACTTAGCAATTTAAGTGTTTAATAAAGTTAGATTCTCCAAAGTGGAAGTAGGCTTTCAACGCCGATCCACTATAAGTCGTTATCTTCTAGTTATTGCTTATATTCTGTTATTTAATTGCTTGTTCCCTCTATTTTAATTTGCTATTCTTCATTTATTTCTCAACAAAATCTTTATTAGGTGTTTGTGCTAATTTCTAGTGCAAATAGAAGTGTTAGCATTCCAAGTGCGATTTCTATATAAATGTTAAATCGTAGCCTCAAGCCTCATAACCTAGGAATGACTAAAATAGGGAAGATGCAGTAGAGCTATGTGGGTCGCACCCATTAGGGTATGATTATCCTAGATCTAGAACGATATTATTCCTTTTGATGTATGCTTCACCAGTGTGGTTGTTGACAGCAACCGAGGGATGATTATATTTGGTACAATCCAGTAAGGGGCAGACCAATTCTATATTGGTAGGGGTGCAAATGTTTTGCGACCTTGGCACATTTTTTCTAGAGATGTACTATGACCGGTAGTTCCCCAGTAACCTTTTCATTGTATGGAATCCATTTTCAAATACGTTTATTTACGAACTTATTTGTATACTTAATATGTTGGAATGTAATTAATGTAACCATTTTGGCTATGACTAGATATTTATTTTAAACCCTAGACATTATTATAATATCACATAATTCTTATAAAAAATTTATGGTTATCATAAGGTGAAAACACATCCGTGTTTATGCACGACATGGTCTTACGAGATATCTTTTTTTAAAGGGTTTTATAAGTATAACAATTCATATTTTTTGAGTTTACTCACACCAGACCCATGTCCGATCCAGGGTTTTTCTTTCTTTCCCCTTAAACTCTTGGTACTCTAATTTTTGAGTAGCCAAGTATTCTAAGTTTTTACGGATGCGTTTTGGAGAAGCATAGAGCATGAGGCTTTGTCATTATCTATTTCATTCCTGCTGTGTGTGAATAGTACGTATTAGCATTATGAGGGTAGGTAGTTATTACTGTCCCTGGCTGAAGTTAGCAATTGTTGCAATTCTGATGTTTCATTTTGATGTGACCATATGTACTATCTTATGCTTTATTAAATAAGATTCCTTTGCATCATGAGATTTTGTGTTTCTTTCTTGTCTTTTCTTTTCTTTTACCCCAATGGTCTATCTTTTGGATACCTAAATGGTCGTCATATGAATACCGTGGATGTATTTAGTCTCATCTTTAGGAGTAAGAAAGTTAGACTGTTACAAACTCGGATCACTTAATAATTTTATATTACAGAATGATATCTTATTGAGTGATGTTAGGTCTAGATGTTGCATTCTTGATGGATTTATTGTTTGAATTATTTAAGTGATGTTAAATGGTTTTAAAAATAAATTTTTATCTATTTTGATCCTTATTTGATTTAGTTTACATATAAAGCGAATTATATTATACTCTTAATTTATTTCTTATTCAAAATTTCTATTTAAAGCTTCTAAAGACGAGTAACATTTATTTATAAAACCTTTTTAAATTTAAATTTAACATTTATTCATAAAATTTTGGAAATGTTTTAGAGACAAAAAGTAAGATATGGTATTAGTTTATAAAAGCGGTTATGAAAGTAATAATTTCAATTTCATGTAATTTTAGTTAAAAAAGCTATTTGAATGATTTTGAAAGAGTTCAAAAGCCTTTGAATATAAAATTATTGAGAAATAATTACAATGTATGAAATCGATTTGTGGAATATTTATTAATATTTGTAAGGAATATTTTTTAAAATTATATTTACACATACACATACTTTTAAGCCTTGTACGAGAAGTATATTGGAGAAAATATTGATTCGGCCTTTGGAAATTTCATACTTATACTTTAATAATAATTTACTCATTTCTAGAAATAATTATAAGGTTTTAGTTGTTTTCGCTCTTTTATTTTATTGATTATGGATTTGAGATTTTACTGAAAATTCATGCTTTTCTATGAAATGAGAAATTGTAATTAACGGTTGACGGATTGGTATGGTTTTTTTTTGTACAATTCTTCTGCTTATTTTTATAACTTGTTTAATAGAGAGTATTAAGTGGAATTACTAGCTTTTAGTAAGAACTTGAATATCACGAGGTGGTATGGGACATTTGGTAAAATTCCAGTAATTAACACTTTAGAGTTATATTATCTTGCGGAGTTTGGCTATATAGGTTGATAGATCCCTAGGAAAAGTGTAACTTCTGATTTAACGACCACGATGATTGTTTGATTTTGACGATCCAATTGATCGTTCATGATCCTGTGACTTACTAGATGGTTCAGGGATGTAGTCTTCTTCTTGAGATTAATTGATGGTCTCCATAGGCTTTTGTGGGTGACTACCTATCACCATATGCATTTAGTAGGTTACTAGTGGTTACATTCGTGATTTCATGCCTATGCATCTAGTAGTAGCTTACTAGTGGTTACATTCTTGATTTCCTATTACCTAAGAAGAGATTGCAATTATTAGTAGCTTTCTCGTAGCTACATTTGTGTTCGTGTGATTTGTCTAGGAGAGGACCATACCTCTAGGTGTTGTCCAGGAAGGGACCGTACTTTTATGTGTTGTCCACAAAGGGGACTGTACCTTTGATTTAGTTATATCCTTATATGGATTTATTTTGTTCTATCGATTTGAAATGCATATATGTGAATCACCGTGTTTGTGTATGGTAGTCTATGGTAGACTTGAGTGATTTATGAAATGGTGATTATCTTATCATATATCTTTTTAGATTGATTTAGATTGGCATGTTTTATATGACTTAGTAATTATGTGTAGTCATATATAATTGTGATATATTATTCTCACACATTTGAATTAGATACAGTTTGACCCGTTTATTTTCATAATACTTGGGTCATGCCGAGACTCTACAGGTACCAGGACTTGCTGACTTTGGACTTCTGTGCTAGCATCGGGATAAACTATTTTTGACAGTTTAAGTTTACCTTATGTGTGTATATATCGATATATTGTGCATGGGATATACGTGTATTACTTTAGGTAGTAGCCTTGTACTGGTTTCGGATGAAATATTGTATATATTAGAGATGTGGGTCTAGTATTATCATTTTGTAGACTCATATTTTTGTAGTTGTATGTGATGTATATTATTACCTTGTGATATGTGATTCTGTGACTGATATTGTATATTGTTCTTTTTTATCTTAACCTATATATTTATTGCTTTGTGCTGAGATCATGCGAGCCTATTATTCAATTCAGATACTCAAAATTTTGGTAAGAATGACGTGTTGACATTAGCCTAAAGTAATATTCACATTAGGCCGCTATTAGAAAACCTCATCCTCCTTATTACGAGACGATATTACTTAGTAATGTTCTTTAGTAGTATAGGTATAGAGACCGAGCATTGTATCTTGGTATCAAAGTAGGTCATAACAATACAGAATATATGAGACACGAATCTTGAGTTAGAGGGACTTAAAGTCCCAAATTCCCCTTGGATGTGTGGTAGTTACCGTATATTAAAAGGATAAGAGTATCCGATGATTACTGGGGTAATAATCTGGGTACCTATTTATTATTTTTGTGTTATCTATTATCCTTATCTCTATCCCTTCTATGTATTTTTCCTTATGTAGAATGTAAGTGTAATGAAGCAAGTTTGAATGGAGGGATCTAGTAGTGATCAGAGCGAGCAGCAGAAGCTGGAAGATAGCTTTCCACAGGAGACGATTGTTTGTTTGTTTGATTGAAATGTATATTGTTTATATCAATGTTTGCTTTATTTATGCTTAGTTTAAATTGAGTAAGAAGTTATCACTCGAAAATTTGTAAAACCACTTGAATTTGGACGAACCTTGTTTATTAAAATAAGCCAGTGGTTTCTCCAAAATGAAACTGCTAAGGGAAAAATTATTGTTTAAGCAATTAATAGTTATAATACATATAGAATGATAAATTATATATATCTAGTTAAATTTGAAATTAGAAAATATACTTAGTAAATAATAAGACGTATTAAAAAATTGAACGGTTGCTTGCTGTTGTGAATAATTAAATATTGTGTGATGTATTGTTTTGATTGTAGATAGTTGATAAACAGATATGTATATATGTAACATCATAAGTTAATATTTTAATGTAAGCAAGTAAATGATTTTGAGAAAGTATGAATATTATATTCTAAAATGTTTGAATATAATTTTATTGGTATCTTTTGTGTTGATTGATCCGTTGAGAGGTTTATGAATTTTGGTTGTTACGAGTAGCTAATGTATCTATAGGAATTTCTAAACACATAAACGCTACAAGTAATGGCACAATATTTTGAAATATAATAAGAAATGTTTTACTTGATTTCTATTGTTTTATAAAATGATGTGTTACTTTAGAAAAATGAAAACTTTATTTTCTAAATTTAAATATTTTCAAACAATGTATACATCCATAGGATTAGCATGAAGTTGAGATAATGGCTAAGCATTGTTGATATAAAATTCAAAATAGTCAACATCGTAACCAATTGGCAAGATTAATAACTAAGAATTTATAGCACGATGAAGAAGTATGTTGTATTATAAATTAAGTTTGGGAACTATATATATTAATATACTTATTAAAGTTGGATTCAAAAGCGTTTTCTAATGATATATCTATATATATAATAGATTGTTTTGAATGAGGAAAAGAAATAAAAAAGAATATATATATATATATATATATATATAAAGGAGAAAGATGCTTTGAAGTATACTTAAAAGGAATAAATACATTTGGAGATACAATAATTATGGATAATAAATATTTAAGTATATGGAAAGAGAAATTTTGTTTTTGACTTTACAAGTTAAATTTGCTAAAGTGGATTTAAATTTTTGCAATTCCTAGTTTCGAAAATAGGATTTCAAAAAAATAGAACTTGGTTTATTATTGTGATTGATACATTATGCTCATATGCAATTTTATGAAGTAGTGTCTTAGATTATATCTAAGTTGTAAAGGTATAGGTAAATTTACTCATAGGTAGATGGTTTGAACTTTAGCTTACAGAACAAGATAGATAGAACACTTAGCAATTTAGAGTGTATAATCATATTCAACCAAATTGTAGTATATTCATTAGACCTCTACACCAGGATCACTCCCCAATGTTAATAAAATTTCTAAATGATATGATAATAAGCAACCTAACCTTCTTCTAAATAAGATAATGCATGGAATGTACAAGATAAATATAAGGAAGCAGTTCAAAGTAGCTTGAAAAAGAGGCACAAGGGCATTCCAAATTATAGTTTCATCACTAAATTAAAAGAAATCATAGCTGACTTAAAAAAAATTGGATGTAAATGTAGGCTATTTTTATTGAAAATATTCCATTAGCAAACATGTTTGTTCAAATTTATTAATACAATATGTTGTGTGAAACTGGTTGGTATTGATCTAAGTTGGTACTTCCATTTGGTGCTACATATAGATAATAACTGATTCATCCATGATTGTTGAGTTTTGCAGAGTTAATTAATGTTAGTTTTCATCTAGTACCAAAATTCAAAAAATGGAGTATGTAGGTTGCTTATTATTTAACAGGCCCTAATACTACCACCACAATGAACATGGTTTAAACACTATAGTCACTTTGTCTTTCTAAGAACATCTATGCCTTGTCTGTTGTGGTACACTAAGAGTTATATGGATCCAATTAAACCTTCCTCTATTGTGTACTAGAATTGCATACATGTCAAAATGTGTTACTCCTCATTGCTGACTAGTTACTGAGTTAAATTTTGTGGTGGGCAATCTTAACAGTTGGAAAAAAAGTAATTTCATTTTTTTTCGTGCTTGTCATCCTAATAAGCTCTAGTGTCTTTGTAATGATCTGCCTTTCTTACTCCTAAAGATGACATTTAATATATCTATGGTATTCATGTGTCGATCGTCTAGTGTCCAAAAGAGAAGCTATTGGGGTAAAATAAAAGAAAATAAAAGAAGAAAGAAACATAGAATCCCACAACGTAAGGCAAACATATATAATAGAACATAAAATAATATGTATGGTCACTTCCAGAATGAAACATCAGAGTCACAATAGGTACTATATTCAGCCAAGACAGTTACAACTACCTACCCCGACAATGTTGATACAAAATATACATGCACAATGGAAATAAATAGATAACTAGCTAATGTAGAAGCCACCTGCTCCATGCTCCTCCGAAATGCATCTGTCAGAACCTAAACTACTTGGCTACTCATACAAATTTGAGTACCTAAGAGTTTTAGGGAACGAAAGAAAAACTTTGGGTCAGACATGGGTCTGGTGTGAGTAAACTCCAAACAACCGAGTTATTATACTTATAAAAATCTTGAAAAATAAAAGTATCTCATAAGACCAGGCCGCTTATAAACACAGATAGGTGTTTACCTTACGATAACTAAAATATTTCAATTAGAAAATCTAATAATATTATGATAATGTCTATAGTTTAAAATAATTGAACATAGCCAAAATGGTTACATTTGTTACAATCCAACACAATAGGTATACAACTAAGTCCGTAAAGGCACTTATTGGATAATGGATTCCATACAATGACAAGGCTACTGGGGTATCGCCTACCACACTACACCTCTAAATAAAATGTAACAAGGGCCGCAGATGGAACCCATGCGAATTAGGATTGGCTTACTCCTAACTGGATAGTACCGAATGTGCCATCACCCCGGTTGTGATCAACAATCGAACTGGGCCCCGAAGTATATATAGATAAATATCGATCTAGGTCGGGTGATGACCAATAAGCTAACAGCTGCGAGCCACATAGTCCTAAAGCATATCCTCTATTTTAATCATTCCCGGTTGTATGTTTTGAGGCTACGTTTACTTTTTTATACAGTAATCCCATTTGGAATGCAAACACTACCCTCCAAGTGATAATGCAATGCTAGCATTTGTCCATACAAGTTGTTCGCAATATGAACAAACTGAATGTACTACTTCTATTACTTAATTAATTAAACCTTTTACTTAATTAGCTAGTAATTAATTATTGAAAATATTTTAATATTTTAAAATCCCTTTTTAATATTTATAATATAATTTATAAAACCGTTCAAAAATATTTAAAGTAAAAACATGCGACGACCCATCATTCACGACTCTTGAAAATTGACACAAATATGCCACTGTATAATATGCCGACGATCGAGTGCCGAAAAAGACAGATTTCCGAGGAAAGAAAGAAGGAGGTAGAAGAAGAGAAAACAAAACAACATCAAAATCTCACAATCGCACCGGAATAAAATATAATAAATAATAACTGATCTTTACACAAAAAGAAACTATATCTGTTTTATACATTACATCATCAGAGTACATCACAATCAAAATAATTACTGGACAGTTATATTAACTTGTCCACACAACAGCTGATTATATAGCTTATACTGCACAACAGAATATACTTCAAGATCGTGTGGTATATCTCGCCATCTAGCTCGTCTCCTAAGCTCCGCAACATCCTATCCTATATTTATAATACTCGGTCTGACCCGAGCATTATAATAAAATAACACCCGAGTCAGTCTGGAAAACCAACGTGAGAAAATACACACAACTTAATTATTAAAATTTTCAAAAACCTTGGAAAATCAAAGGTATCTCGTAAGACCACGACACAAATAAACATGCCGGGTTTTTACCTTACGATAACCAAAACATTTCTTATAAAATCCTCTGATATTATAATAGTATCTAAGTACAAATACTTAAATCAAGTAGCCGAAATTGTTACATTCATTAAATTCGACCAATTACTAGGCTCTACAATCAAAACCGCAAAGTCACGTAGGAAGAATGGATTTCCAACTAATGATTAGGCACTGGGGTACCACCAGTCACGGTATCTGGTCTAGATCAGTATACCGAGGATCCACCCTGATCCTCTGCAACACAAGACTGGACTACCCCTTACTGGATAGCCCGAATAAGATCACTCCGCGGTTGGGATCAACAACCGCCTACACAGCCAAAAAGGAACATCTAGATAGGGATGACCTTACCCTAATTGGTTGCTAGCCACTTAGCCTTGCGGCATTTCTTCTGATTCTCAGTCATTCCCGGTTGATGAGGCTTGAGGCTAAGCGTTACTTTTTAGAACACATCTCACATAGGATGCTCATCGTCCTCCCGACGATGTTCTGAAAGCATTCATCCATACCAGTCTGTTTCGAGTTCGAACGGAACCGAAGGCACTACTCCTATTACATCCATTTTGCAATCACTCTCAGGATTAATAGCGATTAGCCCTTGCACTTCACTGCTCCATCTTCGACTCCAAGTGTGACGACCCAGAATTTTTAAGCCTTTAAAATCGGAATATTTAATTGATTTTGAATATTCAATAGAATAATTTTAACTTGAATTACGAATATCACAGAATATCACAATTTATTTGATAATTAAATTATTGAATTAAATAACTTGAATCTAAATAAAATGTTGAATCTGGAATTTTAATCCGATTAAAAATAATTTGTAGGCTTATAAAACTTATATTGATGATAGTAAAGACAATAGAAGTGTTAAAATTGAATTTGGAAGTTGTTTGTTCAGTTGTGAAATTTAAATCGTTTAAATTGAATTTAAAAATAGCCTTCCGAAGCACAGTCTCGGAATTAGACGAAACTGGTTCCATTGAGTCCGTAATATTGAATTATTATCGGATTTCAAATTTCGTATTTATCGGAGTTAGTGTGTGAGTGTACGATATAATAACGTGCTGAAAATTTAATTGATAATAATTTTATGAAATTTACTTAGTTAAGCTTTCCTTTTACGCCACTTCTTTTAACTTAAAACCCTGTTTCCCTTTCTCTTCTAAAAGGACAGACAAGTTCAATTCCTTTTGAAAATCAAAATCGAAAATAATATATATATTTAATAAATAAATAAATAAAGCTTCTCAGGGAAGCTATAGGTCGTGTATAATGAAGGAAAGAGCAACCATAAAGGGCCGAAGCCCCCCTTTTTCTCTTTTCAATCCCTAAACCACGCAGTTTAAAAAAAAAAAAAACCTAAACAATGGCCGAAGCCAATAGTATTCAAATCGAATGGCAGAATAAGGGGCGGACCTCGCGTTAGGGTTCGCGAGATTCTTGGCAACCGATGGAGGAGCGGCTCGTATTTCGAGCACGTGATGATGCTTGCGAGTTGAGGGAGGCGGGTCGGCATCGCGACTCGAACCCTAGGTGTTCTAAGGCGTTGCGAAAGGGAGCAGTAGAGGGCGACCAACTCGCGGTTAGGGTTTCGCGAAGTACTTGGAGTTTGATTTGGGAACAATGGTACTCGAGAGCGAGCACATGGGTGTGACTGGGAAGGTCGTGGAGAGGCAACGTATGCGGTGACGAATTAGGGTCTCTAAGTAGTTGATTGTAGGCAAAGGGAGGATGAATGTCAGTGACGTGAGAGGCCAAAACCTAGCTGCAGGTATAGATTTATGACTTTAGTTTATCGTTTTCAGAAAAAAAAATGTTTACTGCTGTTGTTAGTTTTCCAATTTGCAAAATCGAAATTTGATATATAGGCATTTACAGACTATTATATATATGAACAGATATTTAATTATATATATATAAAAAAAAAGAATGTGTGAATGAGCTTATTAATTTTCTTAATGACCGAAAGAACTTTTTAGCAAAGGAAAATATTAATAAAGATAAATAATTTATTTAAAACCCAATTGTTAGTTATAAATAAATTTAGTGGTTGATTTAAAATTTCAAAATGGATAATAAATAGTTTGATTAGTTCCAATATTAATAAACCACATAAATGTTTATGCAAGGTAAAAAGTCATGAAAACAGGTCGAGGTGGTATTGGACTGCAAACTAACGGAATAAGGTGAGTTAATCTCACTCAGTTAAATTTAAATTTGAATAATTAAATTTAAACAATTGTTTGAAATGGTTGAAGTTGATTGATGTGATATGGTATGAAATATTCTGGAATCAATATATTATCGTGCTAACATCTGTGGATGCAGGAAAAACAGGTTGGAGGGATCCAACTGGATCCCTCAACATTTATTTAAATTTATTTAATATTCTCTGCTGTGAATATTGATATTCTATGATGAGTTGTATCGGAATATTGAATGTTATGGTTGATTGGATGTATTTGAGTAAATGAATTACCAAAATATATAAATTGGATTAGGAAAGATAATAAAAGAAGTGAACTTGTAAGTAGAATAATCATAGAAATTTGAATGAATGTAAGAATCTATTGGAAAAGAAATAAAGTGCCCCTTTTAAAATTCTAATAATAAATCTTAAGTTTAGTAAGGGAAATTTGAATAAATCAGAAGATTTATGAATTTTAAATTTTAGTGTTATTATGTTAAAGGAATAAAACTTTTATTTGATTCAATTTATTGAGAAGAATAAAGAAAATTTGGAAGGAGCTGAAATTGGTATATTTCAGTTAAATAGTATAAAATCAAACGGAAAGAAATAATAATAAATATTAGACCCATAATTAATGAAATTGGAGATAAACTGATAAGTAGAGAAATTTAATTTCAAATAAAATAAATTGAAAAATCAATTTGTGAAATTGATTTAAGTGCTTGAAGTTGGAATTTTCTCTGGATGGCCAAGTACACGTTTTTTAAAAGTAAATTTGTACATATACATTAGATGTTTTAAAGTTGTTTTTAAAGGAAGCAAGTTTTTGTAAAATTTATTGTTTCTAATATTTAATTTCTAAAGCAAGTATTTCCTTTAATATATTATAGTATTAATTATTTAAAAGTGACTTAGTATTTGTTTTAAAAGTGAAAACCTGGTTTTATATTTTATAAAGAAACCTTATTTTCTCAAAGTCATATAGTATGTATTTTTAACAAATTTATTGAAGTAATTTAACTTAAATGTTTTAAAGTATATATTTCAAAGCAAAGTGTTTTAAATTATTAAAAATCTATTTTTGTGCTTGGTGATTTCAGAGGAAATATAAAATATTTGAAAAAAATTGATTCTGAGAAGAATGATGGTTTTGAAACTGTTTTCAAAGGATTGAAAATAGAAATATATCTTGTGAAGATATTTTGAAGTTAATAAATAATTTGGGAAATTATTTATTGCGTGATGGATGTTGTGAATATTAATTGATAGTTAAATAACCGACTATCAATATTGGACAATGCGTTAATCGTTTCGAAGAGACCGGGATCGAGATTAATTTCTCGAAAACCACTTTGATTCGGTTTGTACGTTTCATGTAAACGATTTGGATTCGAAGATGGAGCATTGGAGTGCAAGGGCTAGTCGCTACTAATCCTGAGGATATTTCCAAAATGGATGTAGTAGGAATAGTGCCTTCGGTTCCGTTCGAACCCGGGACGGACTTGTATGGACGAATGCTTGCGAAACATCGTCAGGTGGACGATGGGCATTCTAAGTGAAACGTTCTAAAAGGTAACGCTTAGCCTCAAGCCTCATCAAATGGGAATGACTGAAAATCAGGGGATATGCAGCAAGGTTAGGTGGGTCATGCCCAAGCAGGACAAGATAATTCCCCTTTCTAGATGTCCCTTATATATTTCGGCTTAGTGGGTGGTTGGTAGCGCCAACCACGGGGTTTATCTTGTTCGGAACTGTTCAGTAAGGAATGGTTCCGGCCTTGTGTTGCAGGGGTTGAAGGGAGTAGTCCTCGGTACGGTGATCTAGGCCCCGTACTGTGACAGGTGGTACCCCAGTGCCTAGTCATTGTTGGAAATCCATTCTCCCTACGAGCCTTGTACGAGTTTTGTTTGTATTACCCACTTCGGTGGCTAGTAGCTGGAATTTAATGAATGTAACAATTTCGGCTATTTTATAAGTATTTGTAAATAGACACTATTATAATATCATATGATTTCTATAAAAATTGTTTTAGCTATCGTAAGGTAAAAACCCGACATGTTTATTTGTGGCGTGGTCTTACGAGATGCTTTTGTTTTCAAAGGATTTTTGAAACTTTAATAATCAATTGGGTGTGATTTTCTCACGCTGGTATTCCAGACTGACTCGGGTGTTATTTAACTATAATGCTCGGGTCAGACCGAGTATTATAGGATACATGATATGATGCTGTGGAGCTCAGGAGACGAGCTGGATGGTGATACGTACTCACGTACTTGCTTTATATATATTCCGCTGTGTTGAGTAGTTGTGTATCCAGTTGTATGTTATTGATGTTGAGTTGTGATTGATGTACACCGATGATGTATCTATCAACATATATAGTTTTGTTTTATGTAAAGAGCATTATTACCTATTATATTTTATTCCGCTGCAATGGTTAGATTCTGTTGTTGTTTTCTATTTCCTTCCTCTACCTCTTCTTCTTTAAAACAAATGGTTCGTATTTCTGTGCAACTTGAGTTGATTTAGGTAGAATAGTGTTGACTCAAGGGGTACGGATTTGCGGGCTGTTACAGTTGGTATCAGAGCTTAGGTTGGAGATAACCTTGGCTCTGGTGGGAATTACTCATAAACTAGAGTCCATAGTACTCTAGAATGAGTTTGAGAGTATCAATAGATATGAGCGCGTATTTGTTAGTGAATAAAAATTTATTTTATATTGTGTTGACTTATCTGTTGATTGTTTATGGATTCTGGTCGATGTGTGGGACGCCATATTATCGATAGGGATTTCTAAACTCTTGAACAAGATAAACCGACACAGTATTGTTTTAACTAGGGTAAATGGAATAATTTTACCCAAATTTATTTTATGTATATAAAAGAAAATGATTTTCTTAATTATTATAGCTATATATGGATGTTTGGATGATAGAAGTGATAAATATTAAATTATTATCGTTGTAAGATAATTGAATAAAGTTTGAAATAATAACTAAAATAAAATAAAATTTAAGGAATAAATTAACATAATAGATGAAATTTATGAATGTGATTCATAATGGGATAAGGAATTGAATTCATAATTAAAAACTAAGAAACCAGTTCATATTAAATGAATTTGTAAAGATAAACTATAATGTAAATTATAGTGTAATTAATTATTAAAGTAAGATAAAATTTCAAAGAAAAGTTTGAATTTAAATCTAAAGAGTTTGGAATTTGGAGATTTAAGTTTCTTTGAATTGGATAATGATTCTCAAAAGTTGGGAGGATAATATATATTGAGAAATATTTTTGAATCGGATTTGAAATCTAGAGGGATTTGGAATTTAAAAATATTGGATGGATTTTAGAAAGAGAATAAAAGCATTAAACTCTTTTGGTTGCTAGAAAATAACTTCGGTGATGACTGCAGCATCATCGATGTTCATTTTCGAGTTTCCAGAAGTGAAATTGCTACCAAATTGTTTTGAATTGAAATTGTTTGCAAAACTGGTTGAGTTTTGAAATTCAAAGAGATAAATTAAATTTATCAAACGAATTTTGGATATAGAAGGTTTTAAAGGGAATTTTGAAATGTTGAAAGGTTGTTTAAACTTTGGAATTTGTTGAAAACCAAAATTTCAACGGTGTAAGTGGAACTGAGAACTGGAATTTAAAATTGAATTGTGTGGAGTTATGTGGAATGGGAAAATTAATCAGGAAGGACTAAAGATAATAAATGTTTGGACATAACATTTATTGGAATAAATGATCAAATAATGTACTTATAAAGAGAAGTTGATATTAATAAGAAGGGATTGAAAATTTGAATTCAGCAAATAAAATTTAACTTAAGTGAATGAAAATGAAGGAAATATAAGCTTTGAATAAAGGAAATTAAATTTAAAAGGCTAAAATGAAATTATCTGGATTGGAGTAAATTTAAATAGGCTGGAAAAAAAATATCCAGTTGTATTCGAATTAAATTGAAATCGAATTGAGTTAAATAAAACTGAGTTAGAATAAAATTGAATTGGAATAAGAATTCAATTGAATTATTTAATGGAATTATATTCTTACCTGAATAAATGGAAAATAAAGTGGAATAAGGATTGGAATTGAAATAAAAGAATAATGTATAAAAGAATTAAAAATCCTTAAAATAAAATATGTTTGGGTTGTAAATAAGCATAAGGCTTGAGTTAAAAATAAAGGATGAATATATTTAAGCCTTGAATGAATGGGATTGTGTAAAGAAGAAGTTGTGACTTGTTAAATTTGAAGGTGAGATAGAAAACCCAAAAATAAATATTTTAGATGAATTGGAAAATAAAATAAAAATCAAAACTTGAATTATAAAGTATATTGAACTTAAGAAAATAAAATGAAGTGATATTTGGAATAAAAATTCAAGTGTTGGATTATAAATAAGGGACGAACTAATTAGATAATAAATTAGTTAATGAAATTGAATTGTGAGTTTATGATAAAGTTTGGAAATAAACTCAAGTTTTAAATTAAAATGGATTCAAATTGTTGATGAAGTGGAAGTAATTGTGAATGAAATTGCAATGTAAGTTAATAAAATTGGATGGTAAATTAAAAAGTGAATGGTGGAATCAGATTTTGAGTTATCAATTGAAATTCGACTTGAAATGTTAACAACGTAAATATAATTTGGAAGTATAGAATAAAAAAAAAGGATTAAAATAGTAATGGTATGAATTGCAAATCAAATCCAAATCAGTGGAATAAGATGGAAATGGCTTTGTGATAAATTAAATGAGTTGAATCTGGGAAGTTAAATTCTAGAATAACCAATCAAATGAAATTGCAAATTTAAAATGAGATTGGATTAAAATAGAATCAAGATAAATTGAAAAGAGAACTTGTTTGCAAAATGAGAATGAGCTTAAGTATAAAATTTGAATAAATTGAAGTAAATTGACTTAAGCTGAATGAATGAAGGAGAGCTGAGTTGAATTCAACTTAAACAAAGTTTAATAATAATTGGATTGGTTTTAAATCAAGTAAAAAAAAAAAATTCAATTGAAGTAAAATTCGGTGAGTGACCGATAATATTTAATGGAATGAAAATGCTTAAATAAATAATTGTAAACCATTTAAATTATTAAGAGATCGAATTAACTTGAGACGATAAGGAAAAGATAGAATGTTTCGAGTTTATTAGAAATGGTTTAAGTGTATGTGGATAAACTAATTATATTGAATGAATAAATGATGGAATAAATAAGTATCAAATGAAATATGGTTTAAATAAGTTGAGAAATGGTTATTAAATGAAATAGCTTGGATTGTTTTTGAGCTAAATAAAACAGTTTGGAATAAACAAATTTGGAATGAAATGTGAATGCATGGATTGTAAATGAAATTTAAATGGAGTGTGTCGAGCTAAATAAATGATTGTGAATGGATTAAAATTTAATTGCAATAAAACTGAGAATATATGATTTGTAAATAAATTTAAAAATGGTATTGAATTAAGTGTAAGTTTAGTTGAAGTCAATTTAAATTGATTTTAAAACTCAAGCGCTTATTTATTCTCGTCAAATTGCAAAGAATAAATTGTTATGGAATGTATATAGAAGTTATTAAAATACCTTGAATGGATAGGAATAAAATAAATTGATTTTTGAGATCAATTGGATTAAATATGAGTTCAGTTGCTTAAAAATAAATTAAAAGTAAATGGTTGAGTTTTAAACCATTTAAATTGGTGAAGTTGTATACGAGTGGATTGAAAACCATTCAAATTGAATGCAAATGGTTTATAAATTAATTGAAACAGTTAGATTAGTATGAAAACTGTATAAGTTGCTTACAGAAAAATGTTTAGTGTGAATTTATTTTAGAATTCAGATGTTCTAACTATTGTAAATAAGTGATATGCTGTTAAACTTCATATATTTGGTACTTACATGTTTAAATTGAGTAAGTACAGGTACCTGGAAGCCATATGGCTGGATTTGGGTTGCATTAACTGCTAAATAAATAAGCTGCTTGCTTAAAATGCTAAATAAGGTACGCCTACGCAATAAAAATAGGAAATATGAACTGTTTTTGATTTTTCCGACCGTGTGGGTCGATGTATATATATTTATCTCTTTTGTCAAATTGCAAAAGCTCCTCCGTACAAAGGAGACTCTGCCAAAAATTTTCGAAAATTTTGGGAGTTAGAAAAATTTTGAAATTTTTATTAAAATTTTGTAAAAGACAAAGCGAGTTTAAATTGGATACTAAAATTAGTTAGTGAATGAAACTAATTAAAATAATGACATGAATTAGTTATAAATGAAAAAAATAAAATTTAAAGTTTAGAATTGAAAATAAATTGAATTCGTATGGAAATGAAAGCGTCAATTTGTATAGAAATAGATATAAACTAAAGTCGGAGATGAAAATAAATATAAGACACATATAAAGTGTTTAGGTTAACTTAAGAAAGGAATGATCAATTCTTAGTTGGAAATTGGATATTGCAGATATATTCTAAATTGATATTTGGATGGATAGTGACATTTGGTAAGAAAGTTAATATGATGGTTTGTGAATATTGAGGTTGGATATGAGTGTTAAGCAGAATATGCAGGTATTATAAAAGGGAAAAGAAGTGTGGATTTGATTTCAAGAGATAAATTTGAAATGCTCGACAAAGAGGTACGTATTCAATTTGGTATGGAATTTGATTTGGATTTGGATTTGGATTTGGATTGAGCCACTTGGCCTTTTTGTTTTCCTTTTGGATTTGGGAGGCCGTAGAGCCATTTTGTAGTTGTACCGAGTCAGCCGCGCAAAGGAAACGCTGGCAAAATTTTTCGGGAATTTAGGGAGTTAGAAAATTTTTGAGAAAATTTTGAGAATTCAAAATTTGGTTTTAAATTGAAACTTGAATGGTTAAACTAATGGTATAGTCTGAAACTAGAAAAAAAAAGTTTGGGAAGTTAATAAGAATGATAATGGATCTTTTATAAAAGATAGTTGGTAAGTTGTTGAATTGTTAGAAACCGTTTGGTTTTGAAAAAAAAAATAGTAACGGGTATTGGATCATTCTTCCTAACTAGTAATTTCGGGGACGAAATTCTTTTAAGGGGGGAGGAATGTGACGACCCGGAATTTTTAAGCCTTTAAAATCGGAATATTTAATTGATTTTGAATATTCAATAGAATAATTTTAACTTGAATTACGAATATCACAGAATATCACAATTTATTTGATAATTAAATTATTGAATTAAATAACTTGAATCTAAATAAAATGTTGAATCTGGAATTTTAATCCGATTAAAAATAATTTGTAGGCTTATAAAACTTATATTGATGATAGTAAAGACAATAGAAGTGTTAAAATTGAATTTGGAAGTTGTTTGTTCAGTTGTGAAATTTAAATCGTTTAAATTGAATTTAAAAATAGCCTTCCGAAGCACAGTCTCGGAATTAGACGAAACTGGTTCCATTGAGTCCGTAATATTGAATTATTATTGGATTTCAAATTTCGTATTTATCGGAGTTAGTGTGTGAGTGTACGATATAATAACGTGCTGAAAATTTAATTGATAATAATTTTATAAAATTTACTTAGTTAAGCTTTCCTTTTACGCCACTTCTTTTAACTTAAAACCCTGTTTCCCTTTCTCTTCTAAAAGGACAGACAAGTTCAATTCCTTTTGAAAATCAAAATCGAAAATAATATATATATTTAATAAATAAATAAAGAAAGCTTCTCAGGGAAGCTATAGGCCGTGTATAATGAAGGACAGAGCAACCATAAAGGGCCGAAACCCCCCTTTTTCTCTTTTCAATCCCTAAACCACGCAGTTTAAAAAAAAAAACCTAAACAATGGCCGAAGCCAATAGTATTCAAATCGAATGGCAGAATAAGGGGCGGACCTCGCGTTAGGGTTCGCGAGATTCTTGGCAACCGATGGAGGAGCGGCTCTATTTCGAGCACGTGATGATGCTTGCGAGTTGAGGGAGGCGGGTCGGCATCGCGACTCGAACCCTAGGTGTTCTGAGGCGTTGCGAAAGGGAGCAGTAGAGGGCGAGCAACTCGCGGTTAGGGTTTCGCGAAGTACTTGGAGTTTGATTTGGGAACAATGGTACTCGAGAGCGAGCACAGGGGTGCGACTGGGAAGGTCGTGGAGAGGCAACGTATGCGGTGACGAATTAGGGTCTCTAAGTAGTTGATTGTAGGCAAGGGGAGGATGAATGTCAGTGACGTGAGAGGCCAAAACCTAGCTGCAGGTATAGATTTATGACTTTAGTTTATCGTTTTCAGAAAAAAAAAATGTTTACTGCTGTTGTTAGTTTTCCAATTTGCAAAATCGAAATTTGATATATAGGCATTTACAGACTATTATATATATGAACATATATTTAATTATATATATAAAAAAAAATGTGTGAATGAGCTTATTAATTTTCTTAATGACTGAAAGAACTTTTTAGCAAAGGAAAATATTAATAAAGATAAATAATTTATTTAAAACCCAATTGTTAGTTATAAATAAATTTAGTGGTTGATTTAAAATTTCAAAATGGATAATAAATAGTTTGATTAGTTCCAATATTAATAAACCACATAAATGTTTATGCAAGGTAAAAAGTCATGAAAACAGGTCGAGGTGGTATTGGACTGCAAACTAACGGAATAAGGTGAGTTAATCTCACTCAGTTAAATTTAAATTTGAATAATTAAATTTAAACAATTGTTTGAAATGGTTGAAGTTGATTGATGTGATATGGTATGAAATATTCTGGAATCAATATATTATCGTGCTAACATCTGTGGATGCAGGAAAAACAGGTTGGAGGGATCCAACTGGATCCCTCAACATTTATTTAAATTTATTTAATATTCTCTGCTGTGAATATTGATATTCTATGATGAGTTGTATCGGAATATTGAATGTTATGGTTGATTGGATGTATTTGAGTAAATAAATTACCAAAATATATAAATTGGATTAGGAAAGATAATAAAAGAAGTGAACTTGTAAGTAGAATAATTATAGAAATTTGAATGAATGTAAGAATCTATTGGAAAAGAAATAAAGTGCCCCTTTTAAAATTCTAATAATAAATCTTAAGTTTAGTAAGGGAAATTTGAATAAATCAGAAGATTTATGAATTTTAAATTTTAGTGTTATTATGTTAAAGGAATAAAACTTTTATTTGATTCAATTTATTGAGAAGAATAAAGAAAATTTGGAAGGAGCTGAAATTGGTATATTTCAGTTAAATAGTATAAAATCAAACGGAAAGAAATAATAATAAATATTAGACCCATAATTAATGAAATTGGAGATAAACTGATAAGTAGAGAAATTTAATTTCAAATAAAATAAATTGAAAAATCAATTTGGGAAATTGATTTAAGTGCTTGAAGTTGGAATTTTCTCTGGATGGCCAAGTACACGTTTTTTAAAAGTAAATTTGTACATATACATTAGATGTTTTAAAGTTGTTTTTAAAGGAAGCAAGTTTTTGTAAAATTTATTGTTTCTAATATTTAATTTCTAAAGCAAGTATTTCCTTTAATATATTATAGTATTAATTATTTAAAAGTGACTTAGTATTTGTTTTAAAAGTGAAAACCTGGTTTTATATTTTATAAAGAAACCTTATTTTCTCAAAGTCATATAGTATGTATTTTTAACAAATTTATTGAAGTAATTTAACTTAAATGTTTTAAAGTATATATTTCAAAGCAAAGTGTTTTAAATTATTAAAAATCTATTTTTGTGCTTGGTGATTTCAGAGGAAATATAAAATATTTGAAAAAAATTGATTCTGAGAAGAATGATGGTTTTGAAACTGTTTTCAAAGGATTGAAAATAGAAATATATCTTGTGAAGATATTTTGAAGTTAATAAATAATTTGGGAAATTATTTATTGCGTGATGGATGTTGTGAATATTAATTGATAGTTAAATAACCGACTATCAATATTGGACAATGCGTTAATCGTTTCGAAGAGACCGGGATCGAGATTAATTTCTCGAAAACCACTTCGATTCGGTTTGTACGTTTCGTGTAAACGATTTGGATTCGAAGATGGAGCATTGGAGTGCAAGGCTAGTCGCTACTAATCCTGAGGATATTTCCAAAATGGATGTAGTAGGAATAGTGCCTTCGGTTCCGTTCGAACCCGGGACGGACTTGTATGGACGAATGCTTGCGAAACATCGTCAGGTGGACGATGGGCATTCTAAATGAAACGTTCTAAAAGGTAACGCTTAGCCTCAAGCCTCATCAAATGGGAATGACTGAAAATCAGGGGATATGCAGCAAGGTTAGGTGGGTCATGCCCAAGCAGGACAAGATAATTCCCCTGTCTAGATGTCCCTTATATATTTCGGCTTAGTGGGTGGTTGGTCGCGCCAACCACGGGGTTTATCTTGTTCGGAACTGTTCAGTAAGGAATGGTTCCGGCCTTGTGTTGCAGGGGATGAAGGGAGTAGTCCTCGGTACGGTGATCTAGGCCCCGTACTGTGACAGGTGGTACCCCAGTGCCTAGTCATTGTTGGAAATCCGTTCTCCCTACGAGCCTTGTACGAGTTTTGTTTGTATTACCCACTTCGGTGGCTAGTAGCTGGAATTTAATGAATGTAACAATTTCGGCTATTTTATAAGTATTTGTAAATAGACATTATTATAATATCAGATGATTTCTATAAAAATTGTTTTAGCTATCGTAAGGTAAAAACCCGACATGTTTATTTGTGGCGTGGTCTTACGAGATGCTTTTGTTTTCAAAGGATTTTTGAAACTTTAATAATCAATTGGGTGTGATTTTCTCACGCTGGTATTCCAGACTGACTCGGGTGTTATTTAACTATAATGCTCGGGTCAGACCAAGTATTATAGGATACAGGATATGATGCTGTGGAGCTCAGGAGACGAGCTGGATGGCGATACGTACTCACGTACTTGCTTTATATATATTCCGCTGTGTTGAGTAGTTGTGTATCCAGTTGTGTGTTATTGATGTTGAGTTGTGATTGATGTACACCGATGATGTATCTATTAACATATATAGTTTTGTTTTATGTAAAGAGCATTATTACCTATTATATTTTATTTCGCTGCGATGGTTAGATTCTGTTGTTGTTTTCTATTTCCTTCCTCTACCTCTTCTTCTTTAAAACAAATGGTTCGTATTTCTGTGCAACTTGAGTTGATTTAGGTAGAATAGTGTTGACTCAAGGGGTACGGATTTGCGGGCTGTTACACCAAGCTCTTGTCTTCATCACGAAAACGTACACGTTGGATCGAAGCGGTTTTCAGATTATAAATGCGATCCCGGTCTCCTTGAAATAACGTTCGCTATTTCCCGGTAAACTCAACCTTGGTTCTTAAGGAATAATCAGACGAGAATAAGATCGGAGATCACCTCCTTACCGTTTAGTGGATGGATTTTCTTATAAACGTCCTAGAAGAACGAACGAGTTTATACGTATAACATAGCACCTCGAACGGTAACTGTACCATATAATTCTCATACCTCTTCTAGATATTCTAAAGTTATATTTGGGTCCAGATTTGATAGTCGGTAATTTAACTATCAAATAAACAACCAATTCAACCAATTATTTTATTCCACAGAAAAGCTCCAAATCTTATTAAATTAGATTTTTAATAATTTAAATCACTTTACCTCAAAATATATACTTAAAACGTTTTAAAGAAAACTACTTAAATTACTTTACTCAAAATAATAGTTATGAAATTATAAAATAAATTTCCAAGTAAAACTTAAGCCACAAACTATTTTAAAAATAAAAGTTTTATATAAAATATAAATATTAGAAAGTTTCTTTTAAAAACATAATACTAATTTAACTTTTAAAATAATTACTACTAAAATTGTGAAGCCCCACCTCTATACTCATGCTAGCCAAGGACACTACGGAGTAATGCCGTCAACAAGCACGAAGAATAAGGTTGTTGAGGAGCGACCATCCGTGTAATTGCTCTGTGTGAGCACCGATATGTCAGATGGTATAACATGTATTTCATTTCAAGAGGAAATCCGACATACTGTGACGATCCGCCATTTCGTACCATTCAAATTTCAACTTAACATTTAAGTTTAAATCCTCAAATATAACTTAGTTTCGTTTTTATTTTACGTAACTTAAAATTCACATTTAAGCCAAATTCAGTAATTTCAAATTTTGGTTATATTTCAAAATTTCAACTTAAATATTCATTCATTTCCATTTTAACTTTATTCAAAAATCATTAATATATTATAAAATCATTTTTATTTCCTTTAAATTCAAAATATCATAAATTTATCATATTTTCATATTTAATTTAATTTCCAATTATCACCAAATTTAAGTTTCCAAAATACTTATATTCAAATTTTCTAACTTTTCCATAATTTATTTCACTTATAAATTTTCAGAAAATCAATAATATTTTACAAAAATCATTTTAATTAAGTTAAATCAAAATATTATAATATTGATATTTCTAAAATATTTTATTTTTTTTAGAAAAACATATTTTAACTACAGGTCTGTATATAATTTTCTACGCTAGGAAAAGTGACACGGATAATATATCATTTCAACCCGTAATTTACAAAGAAAACCCGGGTTTTATCATTTCAAACCCGCAGTCCCAAGTAGATGAAAAATTTGAAAATCGCTCAGGCCTATCATTTCAACCCTTAACGATTTTCCCTTATTCTAAAGTTTGTTCGGATATGTATCATTTCAACCCATAGTGATTCTAATCTAAAGGGAACTTGTAGTGTGATAAACTGATAAAAATTACAGAACAACATAATATAGCAGTAAAATATGATATAACAGGTGTTTAAGCATGGTTGAACAAGATATAATCATAACATAGTAGATGTAATATGGTGATGCATTTTACAGATTCAAAAGTGGTCAAGTTACAAGTTATATAGGTATACATTGTCAAGCGAGAATAACTCACTGGTTTAGCTGGAGATGACAACAACGAATACACAACAACGATCCACACAAGCACGATAGCATGACAAGATACGAGTGAGAGAGCAAAAGATCAATTCCCTTGAAAACAAATCAAACAAAACAATACAACAATTATAAGCTTTCAAATTCAAAAACGACTAAATTAAGCTAGAATTAACTGCACAAATCAAAGCAGAAATTATTTGCACTCGCTTCCAACATTCCTAGGCTCGGCCATAAGGTGAAATACAAGGCTAAAGGATGGTTGTTGATCAGGTTTTGGTTTCCTAAGGGTCGGCCAAACATGGATGGAAATGGTGCAAAGGTGAGCATGCATGAAACAACACAACAAGGCAAAACAATGCCACTTCAACATGGATTCATGGCAATTCAATGCTCGGCCAAGGCTCATGGGTCACGGCCATCACTGGTGTGGTCAAGAGGGGACATGGAAAAGGTGATTCAGGTCAGTTGGAGGTGGTGGTGGTGGAGTTGGTGGCGGCTAAGGCGGTGATGAAGTGGTGGCAACATTGTATGCACGGCTAGTGGTATATAGTTGAAGTTTTTTGTGAATTTTGTGGTGGATAATCAAACAATGGAGGCTCGGCTTGGGGTTGGCCAGAGAGGAGGAGGTGATGGTGACATGCTTAGGTAGTGGTGGAGTCAGCAGGGCTAGTGGTGAAGCATGGGCCGTCCTAAAAAGGAAGAAGATCAAGTGCAAAAATCAAATCAAAGAACAATAAAAGTGAAAAAAAAGAAGATTACCAAATGTTTTTCTCAAGCAAGGGCCGACTTTTTTTTCAGAAATGAGAAAGATGAAGTTTACGTGAATGAGTAAATGATAGGCAGCTGAAGGAATGAGAAGTTATGGCCAAAAATGTGAAAAGATGTGGTTGAAATGAGAAGGTAGGAATATAAAAGGCCTTAGGAAAATCAAAAGTCACCCAAAACCTTTTAAATTTCTTTATTTTCGTTTTATAAATTTAATAACTGAAAATAAATATAATTTCAGTTTAAGTTCGAAAATATAACAAATATTTAAAATATAAATAAATAAATATAAATTATATATGACTAAAAATAAAAAAATAGCACAAAATTGAAAACCAGTCTAGAAAATTTGAAAATAAACAGAATAAACTTTGGAAAATTTATATGGACTTGGAAAATATTTATAAATAAAAATAAGAACATAAAATAAAAATGCTTTCACAAAAATAAATAAATAAATTTTAATTAAATATAATTTAAATGAAGAAAATAGCAGAAAAATAGATATTGGCTTTTAAAAATAGGAAATAAATGCAATAAATTTTGGAAAAATTCTATTATCACTTTAAAAATATTTAGTAATTAAATCTCATAAATAAAAAAAAATTAAAATAATTTCAAAATGAAATGAAGTCAAATTTAAATTTATATTCAAAAATCTAGGGTTGTTACACTCTCCCCCACTCAAATCTTTTCGTCCTCGAAAAGAACGGAAAGGAAAAATAAAGAGAAACAAGGTAGAAAAAAATAGTACCTGAAACGAATAATTCCGGAATGCTCTCCTCCATTTCCCTGGTACAATCTCGATCGTCAGCACTCCACTATACTTTGACCAGATTAACAGATTTCCTTATGAGCTGCTTCGTACCTCTGTCGACAATACGAAGTGGCTTCCTCTCAACAGTTAGATTAGGCTCAATATCCAAACTATCAAGAACAGAAGGCTGGACAATAAGAGATGGATCATGAAGATGATGGCGAAGATGCGAGACATGGAATACATCATGCACTCCAGAAAGCTTATCGGGCAAATCCAGACGATAAGCCAAAGAACCAACTCTTTCCACAATATGGAAAGGACCAATGAACCTAGGAGAAAGCTTCCCTCTACGACCAAAGCGAATGACATTCCTCAAGGAAGAAACCTTAAGGAACACCTAATCACCAACAGAAAATACCAAATTCCGCCTACGCCTATCAGCATACTTCTTCTGCCTATCCTGAGCGGCTCTCAACCTCTTCTTAATCTCCTCAACTTTCTCAGAAGCTTCCAAAATCACATCAGGACCAAGAACCAAACAGTTACTGGATTCAATCCAGCAAGATGGGGATCTACAAGGTCGTCCGTGTAGGGTAGCAAACGGAGACATTTTGAGACTGGCCTAAATGCAAATATGGAATGAGATAGATAAAAAGATTAAGAATAGACTGAAAAATAAAAGATAAGATTTTACCCGATAGCTATTATTGTAGGTAAATTCGGCAAGATGGAGATAATCTTCCCAAGATCCGCCATAATCAAGCACACAAGCACGAAGAAGATCCTAGAGAATCCGATTCACTCTTTTCGTTTGACCATAGGTCTGTGGATGGTAAGCAGTGCTTAGATTCAGACAAGTACCCAAAGATTCCTAAAAAGCCTTCCAAAACTGACTGGTAAAGATAGGGTCACGATCATAAACAATACTGAGAGGAACACCATGGAGACGAACGATTTCTCTCATGTAGATCTCAGATAAGCTAGAAGCAGAACGAGTAGACTTGACTAGAATAAAATGAGCAAACTTGGTCAGTCTATCAACAATAACCCATATACTCTCATTACCCCTCCGAGTCCTCAGTAAACCATCGATGAAATCCATGGAAACCTATTCCCACTTCCAATTGGGAATCTCAAGAGACTGCAACAAACCAGGGATCTTCTAGTGATCGTCTTTGACTTGCTGACAAGTCGCACACCGACCAACAAAGATAGAGATATCCCTCTTCATCCCCTTCCACCAATAAAGCTTCTTCATATCCCGATACATCTTCGACACACCAGGATGAATAGAAAGCCTGGATCGGTGATTCTCCTAAAGCAACTCGTGCCTCAAACCATCATCATTCGGGACACAAATCCTACCATTAATCCTCAAAATCCCTCTATCATCAATCTGAGCTCCACTACTACCACTACTACTACCAACTCTGCTACGAACACTCTACTTCATCAATCTAAGCATCTCATCCTCATCCTGCTTAGCCATAATATGATCCAGAAGAGGAGAAGAAGAAACAACAAGCTAACACTACAAAGCCTTCTTCCGACTCAAAGCATCGGCCACAACATTAGCTTTACCGGGAGTATAGCTAATATCGAGGTAGCAAGAAGCCAAAAACTCAAGCCAACGAACTTGCCTCTGATTCAAATCCTTCTGGGAAAAGTTATATCTCAGAGACTGATGATCTATGAAAAGCTCAAACTTGGTTCCAAGAAGATAATGCCTCCAAAGATTCAAAGTAAAGACAACAGCAAGCAACTTTAAATCATGAGCAACATAATTTTCCTCATGGGTTTTCAACTGACGGCTAGTATAGGCAATGACCCTACAATCCTGCATGATAACAGCACCCAAACCCTCACAACTAGCATCAGTATATACTGTAAATCCCTCACTTTTGTTCGGAACAGTAAGAACTGGTGCGGAAGTTAACTTACTCTTCAACTCATTGAATGCAGCCTTACACTGATCACTCCAACCAAACTTGGCATTCTTACGAGTCAAAGCTGTGAGAGGTGCAGCAATCTGATTAAAATTCTCAATGAATCTCCGGTAGTAACCAGCAAGGCCCAGAAAACTACGAATATCAAATGGAGTCTTTGGAGTTTCCTAATCCTGAAATAGAATAGGGAAAAATAAGGACAACATGAAAGATAGAATTATTAAATGATAAAGAAAAAGAGAAGAAAGACTGACTTACATTGATCGCAGCGATCTTGGCTGGATCAACTGAAACTCCATTACTAGAAACAATATGCCTGAGATATCGGACTTCATCCTTCCAAAAATGGCATTTGGAAATTAAGCCTTCAATTGATGATTTTTGAGAGTCTCTAGAACATATTTCAAATGCAACTCATGCGCTTCCTGGGTCTTAGAAAAGACAAGGATATCATCAACAAAGACTAGCACAAATTTATTAAGCACAACACGAATAACACGATTCATCAAATCAACAAAGAAATCAAGAGCATTAGTCAAACCAAAAGGCATGACTAACCATTCATAAAAACCATTCTCAGTGCGGAAAGCAGTCTTGGGAATGCTATCCTAGGCAACCCTGAGCTGATGAAAACCAGTGGCAAGATCAAGTTCAGAGAAAACCATGGCGCCATAAAGCTGAGCAAACATATCATTGATACGAGGCATTGAATATCTGTTTTTCATAGTGAGCTTGTTCAGCTCCCTATAATCAACACACATCCGAAGAGAACCATCAGACTTGGTGACAAAAACCACCGCAGCTCCCCATTCAGAAAAACTAGGCCTAATCAGACCTTTGGAAGACAAGTCCTCAATTTGCTTTCCCAACTCAACCTTCTTGTGGGGGTGCCATTCTTCTAGGAGGAAGAACAACAGGTCGAGCACCAGGAATAAGATCAATCCGAAAATCAATTTCCCACTTCGGAGGTAAAGAAGCGACTTCACCAAATACATCGGGATATAATCTAACCACAGGAGTCTAATCAAGATCACTGGGAGAAGAATCCAGAGAATAAAAAAAATTGCCAGCAAAATCCTGAGGCAAGCGGCACTGAATAATCAAGGAATTCCCTTGATCATCAACAAGACGAACAGTTCGGGCTTTACAAGAGATACGTGAATCATGATGCACTAACCAATCCTGACCAAGCAGTAAATCAAAAGCATCGAACCCCAAAACATAAAAATCACCACAAAAGCGTTGATCAGAATGGAGAAGTTTCACTTCTCGACAAATCCGATTAAGGTTAGCAGGGCCCCCAATAGGATTTGAAACACATAGCGGATCAGAAGCATTCTCAGGAGATAGGAGATGCTCAAACTTATCACACAAAGCAATAGAAATAAAACTGTGTGAAGAACCAGTATCAAACAACACACGAACAGGATGATGGAATAAAGTAAATGAACCTTGGGGAGTGCCTTGGTTATCACAAGGAACATGAGCAGGTGGAGGAACAGGAGATGAGGTAGAAGTGACAGCAAATATACCATAAGGAGTACCCCTCTGTTGGTTAGGGCAGTCCTTCTTCAAATTACCAGGCTGGAGACAGATATGGCAAAGATCACACCTAGCCAACTGAGCAGGTGGAGGAATAGCAGCACCAGATAGAGTAGGACGGCTATTGGCATAGTGCCCCTTATGATCACACCTAAAGCAAGTGACGGAGGAGAGATCAACTGGTTTCCTCTGAGCAGGAGCAGATGATGAAGATCCCAAACCAGAACGCTTCTGCCAATTCTTCTTCTGCTGTTGGAAATTAGGCTTACGATTCTTGGAATAAGCAGATGAAGACTGAGCACCAGAAACAGCAGGACCTTTGGACGTGGGATTCTCATAGCGAATAGCCATATCCATAAGCTGGGTGAAAGAACCATGAACATGAAAAATAAGGCGACTATAATACTCAGGACGAGCACTAGCAATATATTTATCATTCTTCTTGGGAGGAATGTCAATCAAGCTAGGAACGAACTTGGAGAGTTCGTTGAACTTCCTCTCATACTCAGCAAAAGACATGCTACCCTGCTTAAGATTAATAAACTCACAATAAAGCTTAGATTTCCCGGCTTCTGGCATCCATTTTGCCATAAAAGCCTCCCTAGAAAAGATACAGAACAAGCTTAAGATAGATTCAAAGAAAAGGAAAATAGGAACAAAACTTAGGATATCACAAAGAATACCTAAACTGCTCCCAAGTGATATCAACCTCGACGGTGTTAGCCATAACGGACTCCCACCAATCTAAAGCAGAATCACGCAACTGCCAAGCTGCTAACTGATGCTTCTGGGCATCAGTAATATCAAGACCAGTAAATATCCTCTCAAGACTCCGCAACCACTACCGAGCCTCAATAATGCTCTCTGAACCGGTGAATGGGGTACCACCAAGCCGAGAGAATTCCTTACAAAGAACAGTGAACCAGACTGGAGCAACAGGTTGAGGAGCTGGGGCAATACCACGACCCCTACCATGGGAATTTCCTCGATTTATCCTGAAAAATATCAAGAATGAATTTAGTATATGATAAAGAAAAGCCAAAGATAAATTAAGATATGGTGAGAGAATACACTTGGATGAATATCCTAAAGAAAGAAAAATCTAACAAGGTAATACGAAAGAAAGGAAGTTAGAAAACATTTGAAAATCCTTTAAAACAAGAAAAATTTATATATCAAAATAATCTTTGAAATTTTTTTTGAAAACATTTTGAAAATCATTTTATATTTTGAAAATACGTCTCTCACAAAGATATGATTCTGAGATTGATTTCACTCATTCTAGGGTAGAAATACCCTATCTCAAATGAGTTTTTGCTCCGCAGAGGCAATGGTTTGCGAAAACCAAAGCTCTGATACCAACTGTAACGACCCGCCATTTCGTACCATTCAAATCAAAAATAATCCACACATGTCAGACTTGAATGATGCGAAATAACAGATTGTAAATAAATTTGGAGCAAATAAAATCAAATACACAGAACCACAGACACAGAACAAACATAATAACTCGCAGGGGAATATAAAAATACATAGTAGTTCATGAAGCTACTACAACAGAGTCTCAAACCAAATACATAATACAATATGAAAACAACATAATTGAAATCCCAAATACATAGAAGTTCACTAATACATGAGATAAACTAGAATAGTTGAAACAGAAGTAGATATATGTGTAGATAAGCAGAAACTTCAGCAAAGACCAGCTCCAGAAAGAGAATCCAAAGCTGTGAATACTCAGGCTGACCCGAGCGTAAAGCAAAACACAAAACACTCGAGTCAGGACAATATATACTCATATAATGTAAACTAACTCAAGTGGACTGTAAATAAGAACAAGTAACTTAAAGGATGCCTGAGACTGCCTATCCTCTAAGGATCCGTCAAACTTTTTACTTTATAGTAATATTGCGCTATTATAATAGTGTCTACAGTAAAATAAACATACTTTTAAATAGCGTTTCGGGCTACCCATATCACCCTAAACACATAATAGTCCCAGTAGACCATCCAATATCATGACATCTCCAGATCGAGAAACTGTCAGAGGATACCACACGGGCTACAGAAGAAAAACAAACTTGTAGTAAAGGCTCGGTATGGTAGGTGACACGTCACACAAGGCAATGCCAGGGTAGATATACCAATTACGCACACGGGCTGGTGGTAACGCAGCAGCCACATACGCCCACCCCGAACAACACTCCAAAATCAAAGGGTGCACCCAATCGATCAAAACAGTAATGGAATGGTACCGAAGAAGTGTGTCCGGCCAGAGGTGCTACCCACTTTGGCCCGAGATCGCTTCAGTTTTAGCCACCTTAAGCTAACTCATGGGAGTTAGGTCCACTAAAGTACCTTAGGAACGTCGTCACCATCCTACTTCATTCTGGAATCTCCACTGCGTACACAGTTGTTAAAGTGGTTTTTGGTATCGACAGAGAGTATGTCCATATCCGATCCCGATCTCTTTAACAACCAATCGTTATTATAACCCGTAGTTATAATTTTAAATAGTATTTATATTTCAAAAATCAAATATCATTTAACAAATCAAAATCATTTCAAATCATTTCAAAAGTATCAAACTTATCATTTCATTTCAAAACCATATTCATTTTATTCAATTTAAAATACCATTTCAAATTACATTTCAAAAATAGTTTATATTTCAAATCGAATTGCTTCATTTAAATCATTAAAATGAAGTTATTATATTTAATAATTAAATTATTAAATTTCCAAAAATTTTAAACTTTTCAAAGTTCATTCATTCACTTAATTTTATCAAAACAGTGAAAATTCACTTTTCGCAGCATTTGGAAGAAATGCTACAGAAAGTTATGTTTAAAACTGTTCAATTTAACAAAGGATGGCATTTTAAAATGCTGTAATAGGGTTACATTGGTTTCAAATAAAACTTAGTTTGATTCAATCAATTATAGCACTTACAAAATGCTATAATAGCCTTTAATCTTATTTAACTTTTTAGTTCATTATTATCAACTACAACATTTACAAATGCTATATTATCATTTACATTAGAATAATAGCATTTCAAAAATGCAGTTAATTAACTTCAAATGTTCAATATAATTTCACAAACAATTATTTTTTTATTTAGAACATTTTTAACTTATAAAATCATACATTTTCACATTTATAAACATCATTTAATTTTCCTTAAATTCATGATTTTATAAAGTTAAATTTCCATTCAAAATCAATATTTAATAATAATTCACTTATTAAATTTCAACATTCAATTTTAAATTCATTAAATTAAATTTCAACTTAACACTTAAGTTTAAATCCTCAAATATAACTTAGTTTCGCTTTTATTTTACGTAACTTAAAATTCACTTTTAAGCCAAATTCACTAATTTCAAATTTTAGTTATATTTCAAAATTTCAACTTAAATATTCATTCATTTCACATTTTAACTTTATTCAAAAATCATTAATATATTATAAAATAATTTTTATTTCCTTTAAATTCAAAATATCATAAATTTATCATATTTTCATATTTAATTTAATTTCCAATTATCACCAAATTTAAGTTTCCAAAATACTTATATTCAAATTTTCTAACTTTTCCATAATTTATTTCACTTATAAATTTTCAGAAAATCAATAATATTTTACAAAAATCATTTAATTAAGTTTAAATCAAAATATTTTAATATTTACATTTCTAAAATATTTTAAATTTTTTAGAAAAACATATTTTAACTATGGGTCTGTATGTAATTTTCTACGCTAGGAAAAGTGATACGGGTAATATATCATTTCAACCCGTAATTTACAAAGAAAACCCAGGTTTTATCATTTCAAACCCGCAGTCCCAAGTAAATGAAAATTTTGAAAATCGCTCAGGCCTATCATTTCAGCCCATAACGATTTTCCCTTATTCTAAAGTCCATTCGGGTATGTATCATTTCAACCCATAGTGATTCTAATCTAAAGGGAACTTGCAGTGTGATAAACTGATAATAATAACAGAACAACATAATATAACAGTAACATATGGTATAACAGGTGTTTAAGCATGAGTGAACATCATATAATCATAACATAGCAGATGTAATGTGGTGATGCATTTTACAGATTCAAAAATGGTCAATTTACTTGTTATGTAGGTATACATTGTCAAGTGAGAATAACTCACTGGTTTAGCTGGAGATGACAACAACGAATACACAACTATGATCTACACAAGCACGATAGCACGATCTAGATACGAGTGAGAGAGCCAAAGATCAATTCCCTTGAAAACAAATCAAACAAAACAATACAACAATTATAAGCTTTCAAATTCAAAAACGACTAAATTAAGCTAGAATTAACTGCACAAATCGAAGCAGAAATGCTTTGAACTTGCTTCCAACATTCCTAGGCTCGGCCATAAGGTGAAATACAAGGCTAAAGGATGGTTTTTGATCAGGTTTTGGTTTCCTAAGGATCGGCCAAACATGGATGGAGATGGTGCAAAGGTGAGCATGCATGAAACAACACAACAAGGCAAAACAATGCCACTTCAACATGGATTCAAGGCAATTAAAGGCTCGGCCAAGGCTCATGGGTCACGGCCATCACTGATGTGGTCAAGAGTGGACATGGAAAAGGTGATTCAGGTCGGCTGGAGGAGGTAGTGGTGGAGTAGGTGGCGGCTAAGGGGGTGATGAAGTGGTGGCAACATTGTATGCACGGCTAGTGGTATATAGTTGAAGTTTTTTTGTGAATTTTGTGGTGGATAATCAAACAATGGAGGTTTGGCTTAGGGTTGGATGGAGAGGAGGAGGTGATGGTGACATGCTCAGGTGGTGGTGGAGGCAGCAAGGCTAGTGGTGAAGCATGGGCCGATCCTAAAAAGGAAGAAGATCAAGTGCAAAAATCAAATCAAAGAACAATAAAAGTGAAAAAAGAAGAAGATTACCAAATGTTTTTCTCAAGCAAGGGCCGACTTTTTTAAAAAAAAATGAGAAAGATGAAGTTTACGTGAATGATAGAATGATAGGCGGCTGAAGGAATGAGAAGTTATGGTCAAAAATGTAAAAAGATGTGGTTGAAATGAAAAGGTAGGAATTTAAAAGGCCTTAGGAAAATCAAAAGTCACCCAAAACCTTTCAAATTTCTTTATTTTCTTTCTATAAATTTAAATAACTGAAAATACATATAATTTCAGTTAAAATTCGAAAATATAACAAATATATAAAATATAAATAAATAAATATTAATTATATATGATTAATAATAAGAAAATAACATAAATTGAAAACTAGTCTAGAAAATTTGAAAATAAACAGAATAAGCTTTGGAAAATTTATATGGACTTGGAAAATATTTATAAATAAAAATAAGAACATAAAATAAAAATGCATTCACAAAAAAAATAAATAAATTTTAATTAATTGTAATTTAAATGAAGAAAATAGCAGAAAAATAGAAATTGGACTTTAAAAATAGGAAATAAATGCAATAAATTTTGGAAAAATTCTATTATCACTTTAAAAATATTTAGAAATTAAACCCCATAAATAAAACAAATTTAAAATAATTTCAAAATGAAATGAAGTCGAATTTATATTTATATTCAAAAATCAAGGGTTGTTACACATACCGCTACAAACTCAATAGCCACTACACAGCGGCTATATGATCTTCGAAAATAAATATAGAAATCAGCATAACACAAATCAGTCACAGATATTCATATCACAAAGTCGGAAATAGATATGAATCTAACATATAGAAGTGTACATTAGAGTAGTGGTCAAACAAGATCCACAATATCACAAAAGAAAAGATACAAGTGATACAAAAAAGAATATGTATACGTCATGGAGTCTCTATCTCGAATGTATAACAACAAAACTACTAAACTAGAGTAGTTAGTCAAATGTCAGATAATGTTCCCAGAAGAGGAGTCAAGGAGAACCACCTATAATATCTCGGTCTGACCCTAGTATTATTTAATAAGAAAATAATAAACGGATCAGTCTAGTTATAAATATCAGATAAAGTGATATAGAATAAGAGATATGACAAAAACGTATGACAACAATAATGCCATACTACGACAAGTATACATTAAATAACATAAAAATCATACATTATCACAAGAAATCTCAAAGCACTAAAAGAATGTCATATTCTTTATTTTATTCACCAAACCACAAATATTGACAAATATATCAATGCCAATCACAAAGTTGGTGAATCATAAATTCTAGAAATCACCAACTAGAAATCCAGAAATCACAAAAGGGGGAGGCCTATAACAAACGGGAGCATGAAAACTCACCAACATGTGTATCACAAACGAAACGCTGTTCCATGGTCGCTAACCATCAATTTGAGCCGAGGCTCCATAAACGGCCCGAAGACCATGGGTCGCTACCCCACCAAATTTGAGTCGAAACTCCACAAATGATCAAAAGACCATGGGTCGTTAACCCATAAAAATGAGACGAAGCTCCATAAAACGGGGTACAGCCCCCCACACGGACAAAGAGACATCGCACATCGCTAGTCTAAACCACAAAAATGATCATCATTGATCATCAAGAAGTGTCAATTAACTAAGCTAGTAAATAAATGAGTTTAGCTTCATGTCCCATAACTACTGGCTTAACTTAAATATTTACGAACAAATTGTAGATCTCCACTCGAAAGTTGTCACAAGAGTTTCAATCGAACAAGTCCAAAAAATTAACCGACGAAGTAAACGCAAGCATTTCATACCACTAGTTTTACTATGCCGTTTAATTAGATTTCTGAAATGAATGAGGTAAAGGTTTGTGTATACTAATAGATTGAAAAACAGTTTTATAAACAAGCTTTGTATTAAAAATAGAGTTGAAATCATATTTGAGAAAGAGTTTGAATATTTACTATCAGTATAGAAACCTTTGTATTTTAAAGTGACAAATCACAAAATTGATTGTAAAAACAATCAATCGCCAAAAATTCACATTCGAAGACGTGAATTAAATCCATAGAAATCAATACCAAATCCCATAAGATGGATATTCCTGAAAATCCCAAAGTAGAAGTCATAAAAGGCGATAATAAATGTTAACAACAAATCGGATAATCACGAATCGATAAAAATTGGAATCTCAAGAAAAATAGGCAAATTGGGCTGAAGCAAGCAGGTCAGTCGACTGGACCAGGTGGTCAGTCGGCTGACCCAGAGCCTGGAAACTTTGAGTTTCCAGGTTAGTCGACTGGACCATCAGGACAGTCGACTGATACGGGGACAAAAAGTTTTCTGCCCCCTGGTTCAGTCGACTGACCTCCTGGTTCAGTCGGCTGAACCTGCTTCCCTGCTTCATCAGCAGTTTCAGCCTAGCCCCCTTGTGGGGGCAAAACCCATAACACGGAACGGAAGCAAACGAGCAAACACGACGACTAGGGATTTATGCCTAGTGACAACCTAGCCTTGTATGGCTCTCCGAAACACCCCACTAACGTGTTCAAACATAAAGATTGGATTTTTAAAGATTTGACCTCAAAACACCAAAAATTGGAATATTCACCAATTCCATCCAAATCAAAAGCAAATGAACATAAATAAGTGTTAGGAATTCATACCTAATAACAATGATAGCTATAGAAGTAGATGTGAGTTCAAAAACTCACCTTTAAACCCAAAAACAACGAAGGAGAAGCTCAAATACAAAGGAAAGATAAACTACTCTTCAACTTCAACTCTAAAAGCTCCAAACTAAGATCATAAGCAAATATTTCCTAAGTTAGGTTATAGGAAATTTCTGAAATTGGAGAGAGATTGAGATGGAGAAGAAGAAGAGGATGCTTACCTAAGCTTCTCTTTGATTTTGGAGCTAAAACTTGGATTTGCAAATGAAGCTAGGGCTTAGGAATTCCTAATCTCTTTTCTCTCCCCCCATTTTTGCTTAAAGCTTGAAGTGTTAGGAAATGAGAATGAATGAAGAGGAGAGGGGGTGGAGCTAGGGTCTTATGTTAGGTTATTGGGCCGAAACCCAAACCCAAAGCCCTAAGTAAAAATGGCAAAATTCAAGCTAACACCAAACATATCAATGTTTATACTCAAAAAGGTCGCAAACATCATTTTGAACTTAATGGAAGAGGTCTCGAGTCCTAATTTGACTGTTTGCAAAAAGTAACTTTTCGTACTTAAATCCGACTAACGATGCTATATTTAAAAACATTTAAATATACAATCGTCAAATATGCGGGTTGTTATAGACTCCCCTCCTTAAAGAAATTGCATCCTCGCAATATTTAAGAAGAAAAATAAAAAGTAACAACCATAAGAGCATATCAACACAAAAGAAATTTTAAATAAGAAGTTCACCTCAAAGAGCACGAGAGAGTAAGTCCGGATGTGTTCACTCGATGAATTCTCTAGATTCACGAGAACAATCCTTAGGATTTGAGGACCATTGAACTTTCACAAGAGGGACATCTTTATTTCGAAGGCGTTTTACCTTTGAAGCAATAATACGAATAATATGTTGCTTATAAGCCAAATTAGGTGAAACTTCAATTTCTTCCACAATACGAGCTCAAGAATAGAATTAGAATCTCGAAGGCATTTCCGTAATTGAGAGACGTGGAATACGTCATGAATAGTAGAAAACCGAGCCGGTAATAAAAGGCGATAAGCCACGAAACCAATATGTTCGGTGAAGGAAAATGGACCAATATATCGAGGTGCTAATTTTCCCGATCGACTGAAACGTACAACACCTTTCATAGGTGATACACGAGTAACCACAAAATCTCCCACAGAAAATTCTAATTTCCTTCTTCGGTTATCGGCATAGGATTTTTGCCTACTTTGAGCTTCTTTCATCCTATGACGAATAAGGTCAATCTTTTCTGTGGAATCTCAAATAAAGTCTAGACCTAAAACCAGCTTCTCACCGACCTCAAGCCAACAAGAAGGAGATCGGCATGGCCTTCCATAGAGTGCCTCGAAAGGTGCCATACTAGATTGGAAGCTATTATTATAGGAAAACTCAACAAGAGAAACGTGATCTTCCCAACTTCCACCAAAATCAAAAATACATGCACAAAGAAGATCTTCAAGAGTTTGATTCACATGATGCGTTTGTCCATCGGACTGAGGATGATAAGCGGTGCTAAAATTAAGCTTCATTCCCAAAGATTTTTGAAGACTCTTCCAAAATCCACTAGTAAACAGTGGATCATGATCGCTAACAATAGAAGTAGGGACTCCATGCAATTTAACAATTTCTTTAATAAAGAGTTTGGCCAAGAGAGGTGTCCGATTGGACCGAGTAGGTATAAAATAGGCGGATTTAGAAAGTCTATCAACTATCACCCATAGACTATCATGGCCCGGACGGGAACGGGGAAGACCGTCAATAAAATCCATGGAAATTTTATTCCACTTCCAAATTGGAATGTCCAAAGGTTGCAATAACCCACCGATCCTTTGATGCTCAGCCGTAACAAGTTGGCAAGTCATGCAACGCTTAATGAAGTTAGCAATATCAGATTTCATTCCATCCCAATAATAAAGTCGCTTCATATCTGCATACATTTACTACTACTGGGATTAATGATAAATTTAGAACGATGAGAATCTTTTAAAATGTCTTTACGAAGATCACTAATATTTGGCACGATAAGTCTATCAAATTTTCGAATACCGCCACGAGCATCAATATCAAAGTCTTTCAAACCTTCAGTATCAATTTTATCCCTACAACTTTGGATAAGAAGAGCTAATTCAGGATCTAGCTTTTAGGCTTCAAGAATGCGGTCTAAAAGAGAAGGATGAGCCTCAAGGCTACATAGGACAAGAGATGAACATAAATTGGATTCACGATGTTGAATCTCGCAAGTGGAAAAAATCCCGAGATCATTCCATTCGGATATCATCATAGAAACAACCGCTTGTTGCTTACTACTTAAGGGCATCAGCAACACAATTCCTGTTTCCAGGAGTATAAAGAATATCAAGATCATAAGATGCAAGGAACTCGAACCAACGCTGTTGACGCAAATTAAGTTTCTTTTGAGAAAATAAATACTTCAAAGATTTATGATCGGTATAAAGAACAAAATTTTCTCCCCAAAGATAATGACGCCAAATTCAAAGGGCGAAAACAATAGCCGCGAGCTCTAAATCATGAGTGGCATATCTAGTCTCAGCTGGCTTCAATTTCCTAGAAGCATAAGCAATAACACGTTCCCTTTGCATAAGAATGGCTCCCAAACCAACACGACTAGCATCGGTATAAACAATAAAATCATGGTTCGCTTCGGGAATCACAAGAATAGGAGCATCGGAAAGGGGTTCTTTTAATTTCTGAAAAGAAGCTTCACATTTGTCTGACCAAATGTACTTAACTCCCTTCTTTGTCAGACTAGTAAGAGGCATGGAAATTTTTGAAAATTCTTTTATAAAACGACGGTAATAACCCGCCAATCCAAGAAAACTACGGATTTCCGTCACACTCTCTGGTCTCTTCCAATTTTGAATCGCTTTGATCTTTGAAGGATCCATGGAAATTCTGGATTTGGAAATAATATGAGCGAGAAATCTCACACGAGATTGCCAGAAGTGGCATTTAGAAAATTTTGCTTTCAATTGGTTGCTCCTAAGAGTTTCCAACACAATCTGAAGATACTTTTCATGCTCCTCCTCGGTTTTAGAATAAACAAGAATATCTCTATAAAGTTGAAAACAAACCGATCGAGGAAGTCTTTGAAAACTCTATTCATAAGGTCAACAAAATAAGTTGGAGCATTCGTTAAACCAAATGGCATAACAAGCCATTCATAAGATCCATAACGTGTACGGAATGATGTCAAAGGAATGATATCCTCTGCAATAAGAAGCTGATGAAAACCGGTTGCTAAGTCTAACTGTGAAAAGACTCTAGCACCACTAAGTTGATCGAACAGATCATCAATCCGAGGTAAAGGATATTTATTCTTAATGGTAAGATCATTAAGCTTGCGGTAGTCAACGCAAATCCTAAGTGTACCATCAGATTTCTTCACAAAAATAACAGAAGCTCCCCAAGGAGAGGAACTAGAACGAATAAATTGCTTCGCTTCCAATTTGGATAATTATTTGCGCATCTCCTCATTTTCCTTATTAGACGTACGATAAGGAGGACGAGTGATAGGTAGAGCTCCAGGGATTAGATAAATTCTGAACTCAATTGCTCGCTTAGGTGGTAATCCTAAAACGGGCTCAAATATATCGAAAAATTCATGAACAACATGAATGAGAGAAATGACATCTTCCTCACCATCATTATCATCATCACGAAGGTTTAGAGAATATAAGGATGCTGCCAATTTAGAATCCGAATCTTTAAGAACAACAAAAATCTGCTTAACAGATTGAGAATGTCAAAGATGAATAGTCCGCTCATGACATAGGACTTCATAATGGTTAAGCCAATCCATTCCCAAAATCATTCCGAAGCCTAAGTAACGCATGACATGCAAATCGACTCGGAAAGAAAAATCACATAAAATAATCTCGACATCTTTACAAAGCAAACTGAGTGTTGCAGATCCACCAACCGGATTCGCAATTCTCAAAGAAGTCATTAAAGGCATAACACTTAAAGAAAAAGCATCAACAAGTTCTTTTGATATAAAAGAATGGGATGCACCCGTATCAAAAATAACTCAAATAGGATGATCGTGAAACATAATAATGCCATCAAGAATAGAATGAGAAATACCTTGACCATTTATTAGGAGCTTGCACAACATTTATCTTTCCCTCCCTTTTGCTTTGAAGCTTGGGACAGGAAGATATATAATGACCTGAACTCTTGCAATAGCTACAAGTAAGGGGCTTTGAATACTTATTTGCATAATGGTCCTTAGAACCACAATTGTAGCACTCTCCACGAATAGAAGTAGGAGTCTTTGCTACATGTTTCCCTTTCTTGTTGGGATAAGGACCTTCGAACTTATTACGCCTCTTCTTGTTGTTGTTGAAGTTCGGTTTGGCACTCCTAACTTCAACATCACTCTCTTTATCTGCCTCTTCAAGTCGAAGAGAGATATCAACAAGTTAATCAAAAGAAACTTCCAGTTTCAGAAGTAAAGGCTTTTTGAGATTCTTATTCAAGCCATAAATGAACCTCTGATTTTTCTTCAATGGGGTATTTACATACTTGACCCCATATTTAGAGAGGGATTCAAAAGATGCAACATAATCTGCCACAGAAGATTCACCTTGAACAAGGTCGATAAAATGACGGGCCAAAATCACTTTTTCAGCTTCTGGTACAAACTTCGATTCAAATCTTTCCTGGAATCGCTTCCAAGTAAGATTTTCTTCAATAATTTCAAAAATCAGAAGCTCATACCAACCTAATGCTCTTTCTCGGAGAATACAAGAAGCCACTTGGACATGATGCAAATCCATAAGATCCATGCAAGAAAAATGCGATCGCGTGTTCTAAGCCTAGCTTGGACTTCGATAACGCCCTCGGAACCCTTGAACGGCTTTCTACCCAAATTTGTATAATCACTGCACAGGCGTGCAAATCCAGATTTTGGGTGAGTAGGCTCTGGAATGGGTCCGATAGCTTGAGCATTCTTTACAAGGTCCAGAAGCTATTGGGCAGACATAAATACTCCATCCTGAGGAGTAGCACTGGATTGACCGGCGCTGGGACGGCCTGGTTTAAACATTTCTCTTCTTTAAGAAAGAAAGAAAGAAGGAGAAAAAAGTTATTCTCAGAATGAATATCGAACAATCTTGATTGATGAAACAAGGCATCATAAGAGAAATAGGATAAATTGGTACGAAGACTCGAATTAAATCCTAAAGCACGACTCCTAAGAAGGACTTAGGACAATGTTCCTTGCTAGATTATTCTACATTGTTCCGAAGTTTGTCTCTAATACCAAGCTGTGAAGCCCCGCCTTATACTCACGCTAGCCAAGGACACTATGGAGTAATGCCGTCAACTAACACAAAGAATAAGGCTGTTGAGGAGTGACCATCCGTGTAATTGCTTTGTGCGAGCACCGATATATCAGATAGTATAACATGTATTTCATTTCAAGAGGAAACCTGACATACCGCTACAAACTCAATAGCTACTACATAGTGGCTATATGATTTTCGGAAACAAATATAGAAAGAAGCATAACAAAAATCAGTCACAGATATCCATACAAAGGCGGAAACAGATATGAATCTAACACATACAAGTGTACATCAAAGTAGTGGTCAAACAAGATTCACAATATCACAAAAGAATAGATACAAGTGCTACACAAAAGAATATGTATACATCAAGGAGTCTCTATCTCGAATGTATAACAACAAAACTACTAAACTAGAGTAGTTAGTCAAAAGTCAGATAATGTTCCCAGAAGAGGAGTCAAGCAGAAGCACCTGTAACATCTCGGTCTGACCCGAGAATTATTTAAAAGAAAATAACAAACGGATCAGTCTAGCTATAAATATCAGATAAAGTGATATAGAATAAGAGATATGATAAAAATGTATGATAACAATAATCCCATACTGCGACAAGTATACATTAAATAACACAAAAATCATACATTATCACAAGAAATCTCAAAGCACTAAGAATGTCATATTCTTTATTTTATTCACCAAACCACAAATATTGACAAATATATCAATGCCAATCACAAAATTGGTGAATCACAAATTCTAGAAATCATCAACTAGAAATCCAGAAATCACAAAAGGGGAGGCCTATCACAAACGGGAGCATGAAAACTCACCAACATGTGTATCACAACGGAACACTATTCCATGGTCGCTAACCATCATTTTGAGCCGAGGCTTCACAAACAGACCAAAGACCATGGGTCGCTACCCCACAAAATTTGAGTCGAAACTCCACAAACAGTCAAAAGACCATGGGTCATTAACCCATAAAAATGAGACGAAGCTCCGTAGAATGGGGTACAGTCCCCCACACGGACAAAGAGACATCGCACATCGCTAGTCTAAACCACAAAAATGATCATCATCGATCATCAAGAAGTGTCAATTACACTAAGCTAGTAAATAAATGAGTTTAGCTTCATGTCCCATAACCACTGGCTTAACTTAAATATTTACGAACAAATTGTAGATCTCCACTCGAAAGTTGTCACAAGAGTTTCAATCGAACAAGTCCAAAAAATTAACCGACGAAGTAAACGTAAGCGTTTCATACCACTAGTTTTACTAAGCCGTTTAATTAGATTTCTCAAACGAATGAGGTAAAAGTTTGTGTATACTAATAGATTGAAAAACGGTTTTATAAACAAGCTTTGTATTAAAAATAGAGTTGAAATCATATTTGAGAAAGAGTTTGAATATTTATTATTAGTATAGAAACCTTTGTATTTTGAAGTGACAAATCACAAAATTGATTGTAAAAACAATCAATCATCAAAAATTCACATTTGAAGACGTTAATTAAATATGTAGAAATCGATACCAAATCCAACAAGATGGATATTCCCAAAAATCCCGAAGTAGAGGTCATCAAAGGCGATAATAAATGATAACAGCCAATCGGATAATCACGAATCGATAAAAATTGGAATCTCAAGCAAAATAGGCAAATTGGGCTGAAGCAAGCAGGTTAGTCGACTGGACCAGGTGGTCAGTCGGCTGACCTAGAGCCTGGAAACTTTCGGGTTCCCAGGTCATTCGACTGGACCATCAGGTTTGTCGACTGATACAGGGACAAAAAGTTTTTTGCCCCTGGTTCAGTCGACTGACCTCCTGGTTAAATTGACTGTACCTGCTTCATCAGCAGTTTCAGCCTAGCCCCCTTGTGGGGTAAAACCCATAACATGAAACAGAAGCGAACGAGCGAACAATGACGACTAGGGATTTACGCCTAGCGACAACCAGCCGTGTTTGGCTCTCCGAAACACCCCACTAACGTGTTCGAACATCAATGATTGGATTTTCTATGAAATATTCACCAATTCCATCCAAATCAAAAGCAAATGAACATAAATAAGTGTTAGGAATTCATACCTAACAACAATGATAGCTATAGAAGTAGATGTGAGTTCAAAACTCACCTTTAAACCCAAAAACAATGAAGGAGAAGCTCAAATACAAAGGAAAGATCAACTACTCTTCAACTTCAACTCTAAAAGCTCCAAATTAAGATCATAAGCAAATATTTCCTACGTTAGGTTATAGAAAATTTCTAAAATTGGAGAGAGATTGAGATGGAGAAGAAGAAGAGGATGCTTACCTAAGCTTCTCTTTGATTTTGGAGCTAAAACTTGGATTTGCAAATGAAGCTAGGGCTTAGGAATTCCTAATCCCTTTTCTCTCCCCTCATTTTTGCTTAAAGCTTGAAGTGTTAGGAAATAAGAATGAATGAAGAGGAGAGGGGGTGGATCTAGGGTCTTATGTTAGGTTATTGGGCTGAAACCAAAACCCAAAGCCCTAAGTGAAAATGACAAGATTCAAGCTAACTCCAAACATATCAATATTTATACTCAAAAAGGTCGCAAATATCATTTTGAACTCAATGGAAGAGGTCTCGAGTCCTAATTTGACTATTTGCAAAAAGTAACTTTTCGGACTTAAATCCGACTAACGTTGCTATACTAAAAAATATTTAAATATACAATCGTAAAATATGCGGGTTGTTACAAAAATTAATTTGAATAATATTTACTTTAAAATTCTAAAACAATTAAAAATAATAAATTTCTCTAAACACTCTTTTACAACAATTTTAAAACCTTAAACTTATACATAAAAATCTCCTTTGAAAATTTACTTGGCTTTTCAGGGAAATACACTTTCCATTTCAGTATAACCCATATAATCCTTTATAAATCCTGCTCGATTTGTCCCAATTTATATTACGTCTCAATCCCGTAAACACATTAAAAATAAAATCACTTTTTATTTTTAAAACACATTTCCCATCTCCTTATAATCACTTTCAAAAGTATATACTTAAATTATTTAAAATAAAGCCACTAATTTTTTTATTCAAAATAATACTTATGAAATTCTATAAGAGTTTCCTGAGTAAAACTTAAACCAAATTTTCCTTTTTTAAAAATAAAGTTATTATATCAAATATTTATGTTAAAATTTTCTTTAAAATCATAATAGCAATTTATGTTTAAAAATAATTAAATACCAGAAGTAACTTAAATAAATATTTACTTTTTAATTAAAAATAATTAAAATAATAAATTTTCTAAAACATTCAAAAACAATTTATTTTTTAAACTTCTAGTTTAAACTTTGAAATCTCTTCTTTGAAAATATACTTAGTTTTCTAAGAAAAATATTCTTCCCAACTTTTAAAAAAAAAATCACCTTTTTATTTTTAAAATGAACTGCACCTTTTCTTATAAATTTCCACCGAAAATCTGTACTTCCAAACTTATCCACTAATAAATATTCAACTTTATTTATAAACCCAGTTTACAAATTCCTATTTCTCATTTTCCGTTTAAATCACAGTTTCCAAAATACTTAATCAATTTCAAACTGATGTCCTAGTTTAAATTCCCTTTAAATTTATTGCTTGATTTATCCCAATTCCCAATAATTATTACTAAAGAATTTTCTTCTTATTTCGGTTTAAAAACCCAGTTCATTCTATTATATGATTTAAAATACCAAATTATATCCATCAAAACCATAGCACTAGATAACTTAATTTCTAATTCAATCTATCACAGGATATCACATAACATATCACAGATATGAAAAATAATTACAATAATTTGAGGAATCCAGTTGAATCCCTCCAACCTGTTTTTCCTGCATCCATAGATGTTAGCACAACAAATTAAATATCAAATCTCACTTCGAGGGGGATATCGCGGTATAAAGGGTCATCCGCTATTATGCGGGGGGCATATGGTCTCATCCGCTATATAATGCGGGAATATCAATCACTCCAATATATATATACTACTATATATAATACCATATCTAAACGTATAATAATATTCACATTCAACCAATAAATCAATAGTTTAAATTCTAACTATTTAATTTAACTGATTATCCAGATGTGAGTGAGATTAACTAACCTTGAATTCTTCGAGCGATCCAATTTTAAATTAAATCAAAGCCATTCGATTTATTCTAAAATTCTCACTTGCTCCAAACACCTTCGGATCTACTGCAACATGTAGTTCGCATCGTCGAAATTCCGACGCTTCCTGTTTTGTCGAATTTGGACCATGCATGTAGAAGATATTAGTTTTTAAACATTTGGAGTTAAATTATACAAATTAATTTTCTCTTTAAATTTTAAAATGAATCTGGCCGTACATCTAGAAAAACAAATCAAGGTCGAACATCTCCCTCTTCTTCGTTCGCTAATGCCTGCTTGTCGAACCCATCATGCTCAATCTTTGACCAAAACCGCACCCCACCTCGTCGCATTTGGCGATGATCCAACGCCTCCACGACGAAGCCCATCGAAAACTGCACTTGTGTCCAGAAAATCATCGAACTCGGTCACCCCTTAAGCATGCAAAACGCGAACGAATAGCGGCGGTTCCTGCTCTGATTTCCCCTTCCTCGTTGCTCGAAACGTGATCACCACCGTTAGTTGCATAGCTCTCGAAGAGCTCCACACTTTACTAGTTGAGAGGTTTTGATGATAATGAGTGGACGAGAAGAAAATTGAGGGAATGGAAGGGAGTGTATCGGCCATTGAACGAATATAACGGCGGCTGCGTTTTTTCCGGGCTAGGGTTGGAGACTGTGCGCGTATATATACGTTTATTTTATATTATTTTATTAATGTTCTCAAATTATTTACAAGTTTTCAAACGAACTTCAAACTACACATGCCGCCAGGCGTTTATAAGGCTTTACCCACATTCCGAACACAATGGAACGTGTTTCAGAGGCTTATTCAACGCGTTTCTCACCCGCACGAACAACGGTAACTCCAAATGTTACGAAATTTGAATCTGATAATAATACACTATTACGGATCCAATGGAACTAGTTTCATCGAATTCCGAGACTGTGCCTCGGAAGGCTATTTTAACTCGTCGATTGAATCAGTGATTTTTAAAATCGTCGAAATCATTTAAAACTTCACTTTTAAAACTTTACTAAATTAATTATAAATTATATAGAATTTATATTCATATTTGAAATCATTCTGATTCAATTTAAATCAAAATCTGATTATTTAAATTATTACTATATATTAAATTCCACTATTAAATTAATATAAAAATTCTAGATTTAACTTATCGACTTTTGATTCCATCCAAAAGTCCAATACTAAAATTTAAATCCAACTAAACTTTAAATAAATTTTAGAAACCATTTCCATATCTATATACACCCAGATTCACAAGTTATCCCAATTTCAAATATTAAATTATTATTATCCAAATACAATTAAATTGCCATATTTGAAATTATAACAAATTTTTATTGATTCAACCAAAATCTTCTTATTTCAGAATCCATTTGTAATCCACATTCAACATTTCAGATGAATTAAATGTTCAAAAACTAACGGCCATAATTTCGAGTCGTTACATTCCTTCCCCCTTATAAAAGTTTCATCCCCGAAATTTGCTAAGGTAGGAAAAATGCTCCTAAACTCATTAACTTACCCAAAATCCACTTAACTAAAACATACATTCACTTCTCAAAACCCCTTAGTTTAATCCAAAACACTTAGCTTTCATTTCTAGCTTAAAAACTTAGATTTCTTATACTGTTCCAAAAATCAACTTTATAGTTATCCAAAATTTCAAAACTTTCAAAAAATTTCCAACTCCCAAAAATTTTGAAATTTTTTGACAACGTCTGCTTTGTTCGGAGAACGTTTTATAATATCATAAGAGATATAAATATATATACATCAACCCACACGGTCGAAAAACAAAGTATATCACAAAATATTATCATTTCTTATGTTTATTTGCGTAGGCGTACCTCACATTAGCGTTTTAAGCGAGCGGCTAATTTATTATGCAATTATACGCTCCAAACTCTATCCAATTGCCTCCTATACCTGTACTTACTCAACAAGCGCATAAGTTTCCAAAATCATGGAGTTTTAAAGCATTCTGCTTATCTACTAGCCTAACACAAAGCTTCATAACCCAAACAAATAAACTTCAAAATCCAACATATTAACCATATATAATAAGCAATCACAAGGTTTCAACTCTATTTTAGTTTCTTCCATAAATTCATATATCATTTTAATCCACTCGAAATGATTTACAACCAAGTTCACTATATTCAATTCATCTTTGCACCAACTAATCTCATATTCATATCAAATTGGTTTATATGCCTTATTTTACACAATTTCGCCTTTCCCAATTCCAAATTGATTCAAAAACAAATTTTATTTACTTCTTTTAATTCATTTACTTAGTTTACGACAAAATGACAAATTTCTATGCACATTTTGATGCTATCCAAGCAAATAACAATTTCTTAAACTTATAACCATTTTAAATTAATTCTAATTCAATTTACATTAATTTCATTCCATTCTGAATTATTCACAACCCATACATATTCATTTTCATTACATTATTAATTTAAACCCCTACTCTTGCATTTCAGTTTTATTATCCAAACAAGTCTTATTCAATATCTTTTCAATTCAATTCTATTTCAATTTAATTCAAGTTCAGCTAAATTTTATTTAACCAACTCAAATCTATACCATTACTTCAATAATTTAAATAAGAATTTATTTCCATTCAATATTATTTATAGATCTTCTGATTTTTTGATTCAATTCGATCAAATTTTATTTTTCGATCCAATTAAAATTTTTATTTTTCGATTTATAAGTCCAAAACTTATTTACTCACTTAAGTCCATTCATATTTTATATTTTATTTCACCTTATTTCAATTCACATTTCTCTTAGAATTCAATTTTTTTTTACTTTCTATTCTTTTTACCATAACACTCAACCATCTTTATTTAGTTTTTTTTTTCAATTCCATTTCTCTATTCATAAGTTCACCAACTTATTTACTTAAAATCATATATTACTCACTTAAGTCTATTTACATCTTATAATCACAACTCTAGATTATATATATAACACTTAATAGCTTAAGGGTATAAACTTCATTGCATAATTATAACCCATAATTATATAATCATTTTACATTTCAACTATATATCCAATTTAATTCAATTCTAATTTCAATTTTATTTAACTTATCTTAAGTTAAATTCCAATATATCTTATTCACTTTGATTTACTCAAGTTAAAATTTAATTCTAGAATTAAAATTTCCATTTTCCTTCTTATTTGGATCATATATTATAAATTAAATATCAATTCCTTTTGGCTCACATCACTTAAATAGAATTCCCAGAATTCAATTACCCGGTTTTATTTCAAAACCATTTTGAAATCATTAATATATATACCCACTTGGTATATCAAATCAAACCTCCGGATTTCAAAACAACTTGATTTTACCAAAACAATTTCCCTTTGAAATTTCAAAACAAACTTGTTTATCAAACAAGTCCAAACAAATAATCATACAAAAACACCTGGTAGCAATCCATCACTTAGAAACTCAAAAATGAATACTGATGATATGGCCATCATCACCAGGATTATTTTCCAGCGACTAAAGTGAGTTCAGTGCTTCCTTACTTCCACAAATTCATTTCAAAACAATTTCTATTCAAAATATTTCCACTATAATACTCCATTATTTCCTACAAACACTTTGGAAAACATTTCAAAAATCCCCATGATTTAAAATTCCCAAACTTTTTGTTCAAATTCATTTAAAAAAATTTCCAAAATTCTCGGGACTTAAATTCTAGTTTAAATCAAATTTTGGTAATGTTCCATTGTATTATTTCGTGCTTACGTAATTCTACTTGGTTATAAATTTAGAACATTTTCAATTTTAGATTCTTATTTGATTATAATATTAACAACCAAACATCCAAATATATATAATAATTTTAGAAAATTATTTCTTTTATATCAAAATATAATTTTGGGTAAAATTATTTCATTTTACCCACTTTAAAAACAATACTATGTCGGTTTATCTTGTTTAAGAGTTTAGAACGATACGGTTGTACTTCCCGTACCGACCAGAATTCATAAACACTCAACCGATAAGTCAAAATAATATACAAAAGTTTTATATTCACTAACAAATACGTGCTCAAATCTATTATTACACTCAAACTCATTCTAGAGTACCATTGACTCTATTTCTAATGAGTATTTCCCCCACCAAAGCCTAGGTTATCGCTAACCTAAGTTCTGATACCACATGTGACGACCCATCCTTCACGACCCTTGAAAATTGACACAAATTCGCCACTGTATAATATGCCGACGATCGAGTGCCGGAAAAGATAGATTTCTAAGGATAGAAAGAAGGAGGTAGAAGAAGAGAAAACAAAACAACATCAGCACAATCGCAGCGGAATAAAATATAATAGATAATAACTAATCTTTACACAAAAGGAAACTATATTTATTTTATACATTACATCATCAGAGTACATCACAATCAAAACAATTATCGGACAGTTATATTAACTTGTCCACGCAATAGCTGATTATACAGCTTATACTGTACAGCGGAATATACTTCAAGTACGTGCGATACATCTCACCATCCAGCTCATCTCCCAAGCTCCACAACATCCTATCCTGTATTTATAATACTCGATCTGACCCGAGGATTATAATAAAATAATACCCGAATCAGTCTGGAAAACCAGCGTGAGAAAATACACTCAACTTAATTATTAAAATTTTCAAAATCCTTTGAAAATCAAAGGTATCTCGTAAGACCACTCCACAAATAAACATGTCGGGTTTTTACGTTACGATAACTAAAATATTTCTTATAAAATTCTGATATTATAATAGTGTCTGAGTACAAATACTTAAATCAAATAGCCAAAATTGTTACATTCATTAAATTCCAGCAATTACTAGGCTCTACAATCAAAACCGTAAAGGCACGTAGGGAGAATGGATTTCCAACTAATGACTAGGCATTAGGGTACCACCTGTCACGGTATTTGGTCTAGATCGGTATACCGAGGATCCACCCTTATCCTCTACAACAAATGACCAGACAACCCCTTACTGGATAGCCCGAATAAGATCACCCCGCGGTTGGGATCAACAACCGCCCACACAGCCGAAAAAAGGGACATCTAGACAGGGATGACTTTACCCTAACTGGTTGCTAGCCACTTAGCCTTGCTGCATATCCCCTGATTTTCAGTCATTCCCGATTGATGAGGCTCGAGGCTAAGTGTTACCTTTTTTAAAACACATCTCACTTAGAATGCTCATCGTCCTCCTAACGATGTTTTAAAAGCATTCATCCATACAAGTCTGTTTCGGGTTCGAACGGAATCAAAGGCACTACTCCTACTACATCCATTTTGAAACCACCCTCAGGATTAGCAGCGATTATCCCTTGCACTTCACTGCTCCATCTTCGACTCCACGCTCTTGTCTTCATCACGAAAATGTACTTATTGGATCGAAGTGGTTTTCGGATTATAAATCCGATCCCGGTCTCCTCGAAACAACGTTCACTATTTCCCAGTAAATTCAACCCCGGTTCTTTAGGAATACTCATACGAGAATAAGATCGGAGATCACCTCCTAACCGTTTAGTGGACGGATTTCCTTATAAACGTTTTAGAAGAACGAACGAGTTTATACATACAGTATAGCACCTCGAACGGTAGTTGTACCATACAATACATATTCTAGATATTCCAAAGTTATATTTGGGTCCAGATTTGATAGTCGGTTATTTAACTATCAAATAAACAATCAATTCAACGAATTATTTTATTTCCACTGAAAAGCTCCAAATCTTATTAAATTAGATTTTTAATAATTTAAATCATTTTACCCAAAAATATATAGTTAAAACATTTTAAAGAAAACTACTTAAGTTACTTTACTCAAAATAATAGTTATGAAATTCTAAAATAAATTTCCAAGTAAAACTTAAGCCACGAACTATTTTTAAAATAATTTTTTTATATAAAATATAAATATTAGAAAGTTTCTTTTAAAAACATAATATTAATTTAACTTTTAAAATAATTAGTACTAAAATTAATTTGAATAATATTTACTTTAAAATTCTAAAACAATAATAAATTTCTCTAAACTCTCTTTTAAAACAATTTTAAAACCTTAAACTTATACATAAAAATCTCCTTTGAAAATATACTTGGCTTTTTAGGGAAATACACTTTCCATTTCAATATAACCCATATAATCCTTTATAAATCCTGCTCGATTTATCCCAATTTAATTTACGTCCCAATCCCGTAAACACTTTAAAAATAAAATCACGTTTTCTTTTTAAAACACATTTCCCATCTCCTTATAATCACTTTCAAAAATATATACCTAAATTTTTTAAAATAAAGCCACTAAATTTTTTTATTCAAAATAATACTTATGAAATTCTACAAGAGTTTCCTGAGTAAAACTTAAATAAAATTTTCCTTTTTTAAAAATAAAGTTATTATATAAAATATTTATGTTAAAATTTTCTTTTAAAATCATAATACTTTTTTTTTGGCATGGCCGACGGTTTTATAGTGGACCGACCACTTTTATTACGAACGTAATAAGGTTGAAGTACAGGAGTAAGGTAGTGGCACCTTAGCTACTATGAATGAGAAATTAAAAATACAGCACAGGAGTATGACAGATATGTCACAGCTACTAGAAATATATAACAAAGCTAGTTCTCCTCCGCAGAGGAAGAAACACCAACGTCCTTATGAACCCGAGTAGAATCCAGAGAACCACCTCCAAGTAGACCAGAAAAGGGTCGAAAATGAACAACAAGAGAAGGATCATAACTGTCAATGGCAGTAGAGTAAATGAAAGAACGGTCCCATGCAGAATCAGCAAGAAGAACAGAATTAATCTCAGCATACGTACCATCCATGTCAAGGACCAAGGAATCACCAGCAATACTATAATATAGGCATCGTAGATCCAATAAGTCATCAGAAACATATCTAAAGAAGGAGTCATCCACAGGGTTAAATCTCATATCAGAAGAAAAATCAACCCAACAATGTTCAGACTCAGCCCAAACAACATGCGACAGAGAGAGAACCGGAATAGCAGGGAGAACAGAAGGAACATCACCAGGATCAGGGGAAGCAGGACTCACTAAGGAATGGGAAGGACCAGAGTGAGAAGCATCCAGAGAGGCTTTGGGAACCCATTTTCTTAGCGGAGGCCGAGGCAGAGGTAACTTAGGAGCAGCAGCAGAAAAAGTAGATCGCGTGCAGTCAGAGGCAATATGGCCAAAAGAATGACAGGAGGAACAAATGGCAGGGACCCATCCATAACGAACACGAACATCCACCACGTGACCAACAGCTAGCTGGACAGGAATAGAGGTAGGTAGAGGCTTATGGGGAGTAATCTCAATCAGGGCCTTGGCGTAAACTAGCTTATCACGCGCAACAGTATTAGAGTCAAAACATTTCAATTTACCTATATTGCATGCAAGCCAATTAAATCCAAGTAACGGTTGTAAAGCAGATGGAATTTGGGAGAAATAAACCCAAACAGGTATAGAAAAAACTTGGTCACGAACACTAGCTACCGTCGTCGACCAAGGGGTAATAATAAAAGGCTGTCCATCAAAGAAGGTAGGCTCAGACTCAAGAACACGACTTCGTTCCTCAGAGGAGGAGAACAATAGGTAGTACAAGGAATCTACCATCTTAACTTTAATCCCACCCTGAAGTCTCCAGGCCCTACGACAAACAGCAGCCGCATCATGTAGACGGTGTTTAGGATCCAAAAAGAAACCAACTACGTAGCCTGACCAGAAGTCCAATCCGGCTTGTATCACACAGGGGGGAGGGATCATCACTCCGTTTTCCTCAACGATGTCGAACTCAACAGGTTTGTAAACACCGGAATTACGGGGCATGGATGTAAAAAGTGATGACCAAGTTTTGTTTTCAGGCATGCATGGTTCAACAGGGCGACATACATTAACTGCAGAAGAGGCCACAGGATTGGGGCATTGAGCAATAATGTTCTCTGGTACAACAGTGGCAAAGGCAGAGCCACTAGCTGTTCCAAGAGAGGGGCCTACATTACAGTCAGCACTCAATACAGGGCAAAAACCCACTGCTGCATTGATACAATCACTTGATGTGCACGACTTAGGAACAACAGACTCCACCAAGCGAACATTACTTCCCGACTGACCACTTAAGACACGTTCATTGACCAAAGTAACCGACGCTAGCTTGCCCATCTCACAATTGGGTATTACAGGGAAGCACAAATTGGTTCCAATCGAAGGTAGACTTCGCAGCAAATCTGAAGACAAAGGCGAAGTCGCTCCAGAAGAGGCATCTGCAGTAATTAAATTCGTGATGGGCTGAGCATTAGGGTTACTGGGGGACAGGATGTTAGCACCTAGGGGAGGGAAATCCTCAGTCGAGAGTAGGTTAGGAAGAGCGTTGTCATCAGAAGTTGTGGATCTATAACAACGGCCAGATCTTGTTGAGGAGGATGAGGGGAGACGCGGGGAAGAGGGACGTGATGGAGAGGAGGACATGGAGGGGACTCACGCAGGGGTCAGAGCTTTCACCTGGAACAGGTCGCCATTAAATCGATGTTCTTAAAATCATAATACTAATTTACCTTTAAAAATAATTAAATACCATAATTAAATTAAATAAATATTTACTTTTCACTTCAAAATAATTAAAATAATAAATTTTCTAAAACATTCAAAAACTATTTTTATTTAAACTTCCAGTTTAAACTTTGAAATCTCTTCTTTGAAAATATACTTAGTTTTTTAGGAAAAATATTCTCCCCGACTTTTAAAAATAAAAACGCCTTTTTATTTTTAAAATGAATTGCACCTTTCCTTATAAATTTCCACCGGAAATCTATACTTCCAAATTTATCCACTGATAAATATTCCACTTTATTTATAAACCCAGTTTACAAATTTCCATTTCTCATTTTCCGTTTAAATCACAGTTTCCAAAAATAAAGTTCATTCTATTATATGATTTAAAATACCAAATTATATCCATCCAAACCATAGCATCGGATAACTTAATGTCTAATTCAATCTATCATAGGATATCACATAACATATCATAGATATGAAAAATAATTACAATAATTTGAGGAATCCAGTTGGATCCCTCCAACCTGTTTTTCTTGCATCCACAGATGTTAGCACAACAGATAAAATACCAAATCCCACTTCGAGGGGGACATCGCGATATAAAGGGTCATCTGCTATTATGCGGGGCGCATAGGGTCTCATCCGCTATATAATGCGGGAATATCAATCACTCCAATATATATGTACTACTATATATAGTATCATATCTAAACCGATAATAATATTCGCATTCAACCAACCAATCAACAATTTAAATTCTAACTATTTTAATTTAACTGATTATCCAGATGTGAGTGAGATTAACTCACCTTGAATTCGATGAGCGCTCCAATTTTAAATTAAATCGAACCCATTCGATTTAATCTAAAATTCTCGCTTGCTCCAAATGCCTTCGGATCTGCTGCAGCGCGTAGATTGCGTCGCTGCGATTTCGACGCTTCCTGTTTCGTCGAATTCTGACCATGCATGCAGAAGATATTAGTTTTTAAACATTTGGAGTTAAATTATATTAATTAATTTTCTCTTTTAATTTTAAAATGAATCTGGCCATACATCTAGAAAAACAAATCAAGGCCTAACATCTCCCTCTTCTTCATTCGCTAATGCCTGGTTATCGAACCCATCACGCTCAATCTTCGACCAAAATCGCAGCCCACCCCGTCGCGTTCGGCGACGATCCAACGCCTGCACGCCGAAGCCCATCGAAAACCCCAACTGTGGCCAGAAAATCATCAAACTTCGTCACCCCTTAAGCATTAAAAAGCGAACGAACCACGATGGTACCTGCTTCGACTTCCCCTTTCTCGTTGCTCGAAACATGATCACCACCGTTTGTTGCATAGCTCTCGAAGAGCTCCACACTTTACTAGTTGAGAAGTTTTGATGATGATGAGTGGACGAGAAGAAAATTGAGGAAGAAGAAGGGAGTGTATCGGCCATTAAATGAATATAATGGCGTCTGTTTTTGTTCCTGGCTAGGGTTAGAGACTGTGCGCGTATATATACATTTATTTTATATTATTTTATTAATATTCTCAAATTATTTACAAGTTTTCAAACGAACTCCAAACTACACGTGCCGCCAGACGTTTATAAGGTTTTACCCACATTCTGAACATAATGGAACGTGTTTCGGAGGCTAATTCAATCATATGTGGAAGATAGCTTTTTGAATCGATATAAAATATTCAATTTCGATCTTAATTTCAACGCGTTTCTCACCCGACGAACAAAGGTAACTCCAAATGTTACGAAATTTGAAATCCGATAATAATGCACTATTACGGATCCAATGAAACAAGTTTCATCGAATTCCGAGACTGTTCCCTGGAAGGTTATTTTAACTTGTCGATTAAATCGAGCGATTTTCAAAATCGTCGAAATCATTTAAAACTTCACTTTTAAAACTTTACTAACTTAATTATAAATCATATAGAATTTATATTCATATTCGAATCATTCTGATTCAATTTAAATCAAAATCTGATTATTTAAATTATTGCTGTATATTAAATTCCACTATTAAATTACTATAAAAATTCCATATTTAACTTATCGAATTTTGATTCCGTCCAAAAGACCAATACTAAAATTTAACTCCAACTAAACTTTAAATAAATTTTAGAAACCACTTCCATATCTGTAAACACCTAAATTCACAAATTATCCCAATTTCAAATATTAAATTATTATTATCCAAATATAATTAAATTGCCATATTTGAAATTATAACTAATTTTTATTGATTCAACCAAAATCTTCTAATTTCAAAATCCATTTATAATCCACATTTAACATTTCAAATGAATTAAATATTCAAAAACTAACGACCAAAATTTCGGGTCGTTAGATTCCTTCTCCCTTATAAAAATTTCTTCCCTGAAATTTGCTAAGGTAGGAAAAATGCTCCTAAACTCATTAACTTACACAAAATCCACTTAATTAAAACTTACATTCACTTCTAAAAACCCCTTAGTTTAATCCAAAACCCTTAGCTTTCATTTCTAACTTAAAACTTAGATTTCTCATACTGTTCCAAAAATCAACTTTCTAGTTATCCAAAATTCCAAAACTTTTAAAAAAATTCTAACTCCCAAAATTTTTGAAATTTTTTGACAGCGTCTCCTTTGTACGAAGAGCGTTTTACAATATCATAAGAGATATAAATATATATACATCGACCCATACGGTCGGAAAACAAAATATATCACAAAATATTATCATTTCTTAATTTTATTTGCGTAGGCGTACCTCACATTAGCGTTTTAAGCGAGCGGCCAATTTATTATGCATTTATGCTCTCCAAACTCTATCCTATTGCCTCCTATACCTGTACTTACTCAACAAGCACATAAGTTTCCAAAATCATAAAGTTTTAACAACATTATGCTTACCTACCAGCCTAACACAGAGCTTCATAACCCAAACAAATAAACTTCAAATCCAACATATTAACCATATATAATAAGCAATCACAAGGTTTCAACTCTATTTTAGTTTTTTCCATAAATTCATATATCATTTTACTCCACTCGAAATGATTTACAACCAAGTTCACTATATTCAATTCATCTTTGCACCAACTGATCTCATATTCATATCAAATTGGTTTATATGCCTTATTTTACATAATTTCGTCTTTCCCAATTCCAAATTGATTCAAGAACCAATTTTATTTACTTCTTTTAATTCATTTACTTAGTTTACGACAAAACGATAAACTTCTATGCACATTTTAATGTTATCCAAGCAAATAACAATTTCTTAAACTTAAGACCATTTTAAATTAATTCCAATTCAATTTATATTAATTTCATTCCATTCTGAATTATTCACAACCCATACACTCTCATTTTCATTACATTATTAATTTAAATCCCTGCTCTTGCATTTCTGTTTTATTATCCAAACAAGTCTTATTCAATATCTTTTCAATTAAATTAAATCTCCTTTCAATTCAATTCTATTTCAATTTAATTCAAGTTCAGCTAAATTTTATTTAACCAACTCAAATCTATACCATTTCTTTACTAATTCAATTAAGAATTTAATTCCATTCAATATTATTTATAGCTTATCTGAAGTTTTGATTCAGTTCGATCAAATTTTATTTCTCTTTCGAATTAAAATTTTTATTTTCCGATTTATAAGTCCAAAACTTATTTACTCACTTAAGTCAATTCATATTTTATTTCACCTTATTTCAATTCACATTTCTCTTAGAATTCAATTTTTTTAACTTTCCATTCTTTTTACCAATACACTCAACTATCTTTATTTAGGTTATTTTCAATTCCATTTCTCTATTCATAAGTTCACCAACTTATTTACTTAAAATCTTATATTACTCACTTATGTCTATTTACATCTTATAATCACAACTCTAGATTATATATATAACACTTAATAGCTTAAGGGTATAAATTTCATTACATAATTATAACCCACAATTATATAATCATTTTACATTTCAACTTTATATCCAATTTAATTGAATTCCAATTTCAATTTTATTTAACTTATCTTAAGTTAAATTCCAATATATCTTATTCGCTTTGATTTACTCAAGTTAAATTTTAATTCTAGAATTAAAATTTCCATTTTCCTTCTTATTTGGATTAACTTCATATTATAAATTAAATACCGATTCCTTTTGGCTTTTCACATCACTTAAATAGAATTCCCAAAATTTAATTACCCAATTTTATTTCAAAACCATTTTGAAATCATAAATATACATACCCACTTGGTATATCAAATCAAACCTCCGGATTCCGAAACAAATTTGTTTTACCAAAACAATTTCCCTTTGAAATTTTAAAACAAACTGTTTTATCAAACAAGTCCAAAAAAATAATCATACCAAACCATCCGGTAGCAATCCATCACTTAGAAACTCGAAAATGAATACTAATGATGTGCAACGACCTGATATTCTCAACCATTCGCGTCCGTACATGCCAACTTGAATTGCTCAAAATATTAGATTGTTAATTTATATTTGGCAAAACTCAGCATATACAGTAAATAAATCAATCACAGAATCACAGATACAGAGTAATATAATGCAGCGGAATAGATAAATAGTAGTTCATGAAGCTACCATATAAACATCAGGGCTAGAAATAAAATACAACAGAATATCTCAAGTACAGTGAAGTCTCCAGTACAAACACACGACTTCTCTGAACAAATCAACTGGAAAGATGAAAGCTGAATCAATAGTTGGATCTCCAAGCGAAGATCCAAACTCCAAAGTCCCAAATGCTGTATCACTCAGTCTGACCCGAGCGTAAAGCAAAACACAAAACACTCGAGTCAAGATTAACATTCTTATATCAATAAATCCAACTCAAGTGAAACATCTACTATAATGCAAGTAACTTAAAGGATGTTGGGATAACCATCCTCTAAGGATCCGTGGAACTGTCTACAATGTAGAAATATACACTATAACAACGTGGTCATTTCAAATTAATTTATACTTCAAAACCAAAATATCATTTTCATTTCAAATATATCTATTTCCCAAAATAGTATATATATTAAATGATTTATAAAGTAAAGTATTTGTAATTTCCTCAAACTTCACAAATCGCTTCAAAATCAACTCGACTTCCCCATTCAAATTTAATTCAATCCCAATTTATCAATTTCCATTCGATTTAGTTTTTGACTAAACAAATTCAAATTTATCAATTTCAAATACGGCTTTGAACCACAAATAAACCATTTAAATTACTATGGAATTCAAAGTCAATATATTTCGAAGCTTTAAATATTCAACATTTCAACGACTAAATTTGATAATTGCATTTATTTCCCAATTTGACTTCACTATTATTTAGTTTTGAAATATTCACTTAATAAATTCAATATTATTTATATGACCTTAAATTACATATTCTATATATTACCTTCGGTTTCTTTAGACGTGAAATATCCTTTAAATTACTTAAATCAAAATCAAGTTATAGATCATATTTTAAGGTTTCAAATTCAATAGCATCAAATCAATTTAATTAAGTTTCTTAATTAAATGCAATTTCGACCAATTCAACTTTATCTTCCTTAATTTATACAAATCATTGAAAATCTATTTATAAATATAATACTTAACATATTATATTAATTAAGTCGAACTTTATTAAATTTAAGTTTATTATTGAGTCTACTTTACACTTAAACATATTTATATAAAATATTTCAATATTAAATAAACCATATATATTCCCTTTCAAAACCATGGAAATCATTTTCTTAATATTTATATATATAGACCAACGGTGTCTGTATAATTCTCTATCCTATGGTCAAGTAATACGGATATTTATCATTTCAATCTGTAATTTAATATATACGGGTTTATATCATTTCAACCCGTAATCCCAAATTTAATGCAAATGAAAATCGCTTGGGTCTATCATTTCAACCCATAACGATTTTCTCTTATTCTAAAGTCCATTCGGGTATGTATCATTTCAACCCATAGTATATAACAACATAATATAAACAATAGGATATGGTGTCATATCCCACAGGTGAACAGTTACGTAATAATAGCATATAACATTTTAAATAACTAACAGCAGCATATTTCAATTATCGTTTCAATTGAAATCAAATTTAATAAATAAAAGAATGTTAATCGTGAATGGTTTCTCATCTTCCGAGGCTTGAGAATGAATGATGAAATGAGATGAGTTACGAATCCAAGCACGAATTTCGAAACAAAACATGATGGACATGAGTTTGACGATCAAAGCTGATAAATAGGAGTTGATGAAATAAATCAGAATCATCTAGATATGATTGAAACAAATATATTAATATTATTTCTCTGGAATTAATATTTTAAAGATCAAATATATGTACATTTTATACCTTTGAAATAACTACATATATATAGGCTATTGCTAAATCATATACAACATATACTTTAAAATAAACAATTAACTTTGAAAACATATGTCCTGTAGAAATAATAAAATACTTATATACAATATATAACTGGAACTTATCAAATTTATACAAACTAACGAATTGTAAAACACAAACAGCAACATATAAACTATAATAAACTCTGCATGTGAAATATTACATACATACATACATATATATATATATACACACACACTCTCTTCATATTTTTAAGTGTGTAGAAATCCAAATATAAACTTTATATCTAATTTAATTCAATTCAAATTTCAATTTTATTTAACTTATCTTAAGTTAAATTCAAATATATCTTATTCACTTTGATTTACTCAAGTTAAATTTTAATTCCAGAATTAAAATTTCCATTTTCCTTCTTATTTGGATCAACTTCATATTATAAATTAAATACCGATTCCTTTTGGCTTTTCACATCACTTAAAATAGAATTCCCAAAATTCAATTCCCTAGTTTTATTTCAAAACCATTTTGAAATCATAAATATACATACCCACTTGGTATATCAAATCAAACTTCTGGATTTCAAAACAACTTGGTTTTACCAAAACAATTTCCCTTTGAAATTTCAAAACAAACTTGTTTATCAAACAAGTCCAAACAAATAATCATACCAAAACACCCGGTAGCAATCCATCACTTAGAAACTCGAAAATGAATACTGATGATGAGGCCATCATCACCATGATTATTTTCCAATGACTAAAGTGAGTTCAGTGCTTCCTTACTTCCACAAATTCATTTCAAAACAATTTCTATTCAAAATATTTCCACTATAATACTCCATTATTTCCTCCAAACACTTTGGAAAACAGTTCAAAAATCCCCACGATTTAAAATTCCCAAACTTTTTGTTCAAATTCATTTAAAAAAATTTCTAAAATTCTCGAGATTTAAATTCTTGTTTAAATCTAATTTTGGTTATGTTCCATTTATTATTTCATACTTACGCAATTCTATTTGGTTATAAATTTAGAACATTTTCAATTTTAGATTCTCATTTGATTATAATATTAACAACCAAACATCCAAATATATATAATAATTTCAGAAAATTATTTCTTTTATATCAAAATATAATTTTGGGTAAATTATTTCATTTTACCCACTTTGAAAACAATACCGTATCGGTTTATCTTGTTTAAGAGTTTAGAACGATACGGTTGTACTTCCCGTACTGACCAAAATTCATAAACACTCAATCGATAAGTCAACAAAATATAAAAACATGTTTTTATTCACTAACAAATACACGCTCATATATATTATTACGCTCAAATTCATTCTAGAGTACTATTGACTCTATTTCTAATAAGTATTTCCCCTACCAAAGCCTAGGTTATCGCCAACCTAAGCTCTGATACCACACATGATGACCTATCCTTCACGACCTTCGAAAATCGACACAATTACGCCACTGTATAATATGCCGACGATCGAGTGCCGAAAAAGATAGATTTCTAAGGAAAGAAAGAAGGAGGTAGAAGAAGAGAAAACAAAACAACATCAGAATCTCACAATCGCAATGGAATAAAATATAATAGATAATAACTGATTTTTACACAAAAAGAAATATATCTATTTTATACATTACATCATCAGAGTACATCACAATCAAAACAATTACTGGACAGTTATATTAACTTGTCCACACAACAGTTGATTATACAACTTATACTACACATTAGAATATACTTCAAGTACGTGTGGTACGTCTCGCCATCCAGCTCGTCTCCTGAGCTCCACAGCACCATATCTTGTATTTATAATACTCGGTCTGACTCGAGCATTATAATAAAATAACACCCGAGTCAGTCTGGAAAACCAGCGTGAGATAATACACTCAACTTGATTATTAACGATTTCAAAATCCTTTGAAAATCAAAGGTATCTCGTAAGACCACGCCACAAATAAACATGCCGGGTTTTTACCTTACGATAGCCAAAACATTTCTTACAAAATCCTCTAATATTATAATAGTGACTTAAATTAAATAGCCGAAATTGTTACATTCATTAAATTCCAGCAATTACTAGGCTCTACAATCAAAACCGTAAAGGCACGTAGGGAGAATGGATTTCCAACTAATGACTAGGCACTGGGATACCACCTATCACAAAATCTAGTCTAGATCATCATACTGAGGATCCACCCTGATCTTCTGCAACACAAGACCGGACTAACCCTTACTGGATAGCCCTCATAATATCACCTCGCGGTTGGGATCAGCAACCGTCCACACAAACGAAAAAAGGGACATCTAGACAGGAATGACCTTACCCTTAATTGGTTGCTAGCGACTTAGCCTTTCTGCATATCCCTTGATTTTCAGTCATTCACGGTTGATGAGGCCCGAGGCTATGCGTTACCTTTTTAGAACACATCTCACTTAGAATGCTCATCGTCCTCCTGACGTTGTTCTGAAAGCATTCATCCATACAAGTCTGTTCCGAGTTCAAACGAAACCGAAGGCACTACTCCTACTACATCCATTTTGGAACCACCCTCAGGATTAGTAGTGATTAGCCCTTGCACTTCACTGCTCCATCTTCTACTCCAAGCTCTTGTCTTTATCATGAAAACGTACTCGTTGGATCGAAATGGTTTTCGGATTATAAATACGATCCCGGTCTCCTCGAAACAACGTTCGCTATTTCTTGGTAAATTCAACCCCGGTTCTTTATGAATACTCAGACGAGAATAAGATCGGAGATCACCTCCTAACAGTTTAGTGGATGGATTTCCTTATAAACGTCTTAGAAGAACGAACGAGTTTATACGTACAGTATAGCACATCGAACGGTAATCGTACCATATAATTCTCATACCTCTTCTAGATATTCCAAAGTTATATTTGGGTTCAGATTTGATAGTCGGTTATTAATTATCAAATAAAGAATCAATTCAACCAATTATTTTATTTCCACTGAAAAGCTCCAAATCTAATTTAATTAGATTTTTAATAATTTAAATCACTTTACCCGAAAATATATACTTAAAACATATTAAAGAAAAATACTTAAATTAAAATAATAGTTATGAAATTCTAAAATAAATTCCAAGTAAAACTTAAGCCACAAACTATTTTTAAAATAAAAGTCTTATATAAAATATAAATATTAGAAAGTTTCTTTTAAAAACATAATATTAATTTAACTTTTAAAATAATTACTACTAAAATTCATTTGAATAATATTTACTTTAAAATTCTAAAACAATTAAAAATAATATATTTCTCTACACACTCTTTTAAAATAATTTTAAAACCTTAAACTTATACATAAAATCTCCTTTGAAAATATACTAGGCTTTTCAGAGAAATACACTTTCCATTTCAATATAACCCATATAATCCTTTACAAATCCTGCTCGATTTGTCTCAATTTAATTTACATCCCAATCCCATAAACACTTTAAAAATGAACTCACTTTTTATTTTTAAAACACATTTCCTATCTCCTTATAATCACTTTCAAAAATATAGACTTAAATTTTTTAAGATAAAGCCACTAAAATTTTTATTCAAAATAATACTTATAAAATTCTATAAGAGTTTCCTGAGTAAAACTTAAACCAAGTTTTCCTTTTTAAAAATAAAGTTATTATATCAAATATTTTTGTTAAAATTTTCTTTTAAAATCATAACACTAATTTACTTTTAAAAATAATTAAATACCATAATTAACTTAAATAAATATTTAATTTTCACTTAAAAATAATTAAAATAATAAATTTTCTAAAACATTCAAAAACAATTTTTTTTTAAACTTCCAGTTTAAACTTTGAAATCTTTTCTTTGAAAATATATTTGGTTTTCCAGGAAAAATATTCTTTCCGACTTTTAAAAATAAAATCACCTTTTTATTTTTAAAATGAATTGCACCTTTCCTTATAAATTTCCACCGAAAATCTGTACTTCCAAATTTATCCACTGATAAATATTCCACTTTATTTATAAATCCAGTTTACAAATTCCCGTTTCTCATTTTCCGTTTAAATCACAGTTTCCAAAATACTTAATCAATTTCAAACTGATATCCTGGTTTAAATTCTCTTTAAATTTATTGCTCGATTTATCCAAATTCCCAATAATTATTTACTAAAGAATTTTCTTTTTATTTCCTTTTACAAACCCAGTTCATTCTATTATATAATTTAAAATACCAAATTATATCCATCCAAACCATAGCACCGGATAACTTAATTTCTAATTTAATCTATCACAGGATATCACATAATATATCACAGATATGAAAAATAACTACAATAATTTGAGGAATCCAGTTGAATCCCTCCAACCTGTTTTTCTTGCATCCACAGATGTTATCACAACAAATAAAATACCAAATCCCACTTCGAGGGGACATCGCAGTATAAAGGGTCGTCCGCTATTATGCAGGGCACATATGGCCTCATCCGCTATATATTGCGGAAATATCAATCATTCCAATATATATATATACACTACTATATATAATATCATATCTAAACTGATAACAATATTCACATTTAACCAATCAATCAATAATTTAAATTCTAACTATTTTAATTTAACTAATTATCCAAATGTGAGTGAGATTAACTCACATTGAATTCATCGAGCGTTCCAATTTTAAATTAAATCGAACCCGCTCGATTTATTCTAGAATTCTCTCTTGCTCCAAATGCCTCCGGATCTGCTGCAGCGTGCATCGCTGCAATTCCGGTGCTTCCTGTTTCGTCGAATTCTGACCATGCATGCAGAAGATATTAGTTTTTAAACATTTGGAGTTAAATATATAAATTAATTTTCTCTCTTAATTTCAAAATGAATATGGCCATACATCTAGAAAAACAAATCAAGGCCGAACATCTCCCTGTTCTTCGTTCGCTAATGCCTGGTTATCGAACACATCACGCTCAATCTTTGACCAAAATCACACCCCACCCCATCGTGTTCAGCGACGATCCAACGCCTCCATGCCGAAGCCCATCGAAAACCCTACCTGTGGCCAAAAAATCATTGAACTCGGTCACCCCTTAAGCATGCAAAACGCGAACGAACGGTGGTGGTTCCTGCTCCGATATCCCCTTCCTCGTTGCTCGAAATGTGATCACCACCGTTAGTTGCATAGCTCTCGAAGAGCTCCACACTTTACTAGTTGAGAGGTTTTGATGATAATGAGTGGACGAGAAGAAAATCGAGGGAGAAGAAGGGAGTGTATCGGCCATTGGACGAATATAATGATGGCTGCGTTTGTTCCTGGCTAGGTTTAGAGACTGTGCGCATATATATACGTTTATTTTATATTATTTTATTAATATTCTTAAATTATTTACAAGTTTTCAAACGAACTCCAAACTATATGTGCCGCCAGGCGTTTATAAGGTTTTACCCACATTCCGAACACAATGGAACGTGTTTCGGAGGCTAATTCAATCATACATGGAAGATAGCTTTTTGAATCGATTTAAAATATTCAATTTCGATTTTAATTTCAGTGTGTTTCTCACCAGTATGAACAAAGATAACTCCAAATGTTATGAAATTTGAAATCCGATAATAATACACTATTACGGATCCAATGGAACTGGTTTCGTTGAATCCCGAGAATGTGCCCGAAAGGTTATTTTAACTCGTTGATTGAATCGGCGATTTTCAAAATCATCGAAATCATTTAAAACTTCACTTTTAAAACTTTATTAACTTAATTATAAATCATATAGAATTTATATTCATATTTGAAATCATTCTGCTTCAATTCAAATCAAAATCTGATTATTTAAATTATTACTATATATTGAATTCCACTATTAAATTAATATAAAAATTCCAGATTTAACTTATCGACTTTTGATTCCACCCAAAAGTCCAATACTAAAATTTAAATCCAACTAAACTTTAAATAAATTTTAGAAACCATTTCCATATATGTATATACCCTGATTCATAAATTATCCCAATTTCAAATATTAAATTATTATTATCCAAATACAATTAAATTGCCATATTAGAAATTATAGCTAATTTTTATTGATTCAACCAAAATCTTCTTATTTCAAAATCCATTTATAATCCACATTCCACATTTCAGATGAATTAAATGTTCAAAAACTAACCACCAAAATTTCGAGTCGTTACAAAACTATTTCTAATTTACATAAAAGTTGTCGATTCACGAACTGCATGCATAACGACTATCGCTATATGGACCATAACTTTTAAACTGGTTTTATACATCAAATTAGTCTTTAAATCTTTTACTTTTATATTTAAAGTACTCAAATAACTTTGTATAAAGATTTTGAAACCCGAAAGTAAAGTGCGGAAACATTTTAGAAAACATTTCAAAAAGACAAGTAAATAAACAAGTTTTAAACTACACGGGATTTCAATGTCGACAATAAACTAATTCAAATGTTAACCTTCCATTCAACATCCAAACATCCATATACACAAGCACATACTTATACAAGAGTAAATAACATCCCTAAAGCAAAGGAAGGCTTTTACTTTTACATTATCACTTTAAATACATCGATTACATTTTCAATTTGTCACAAATCAGCACATATAAGCACATATACGTATTAACAAAATCAACATTACTTTGCAAACCAAACATCCAACGAAAATTATTACCACCAAATATAATGTTTAAAACTTTGTTTTCAAAAGTGAGATAAGTCAAATTATTACCACCAAATATAAATTATTACCACCAAATATAGTGTTTAAAATTTGTTTTAAAAAGTGAGAATCAAATCAAACTACACCACACTTTGCACCGACACTCGAACTTGGTTTTTCTTTTGAAAAAAATTGATTTTTAAAACTTGGGAAGGCTAGAGGGGCACGAACTAGGCATATATGGGTTCAACCATGCTTAAAGAAGGGTGTTTTGGGCTTATTTTTGGAAGCTAAGAGAAGAAGAGAGAAAAGGGAAGGTTTTTAAATAGTTTTTAAGGATTTAGGAGGAAAAAAAGGATTTTTAACTTGAATTTTTTTAAGAAGCCATGGAAGGCAAGGTGGAAGCTTGAAAAAGAAAGAGAAGAGTTTGAAATAGAGAAATGAAATGAAAAAAGAAATAGAAAAAATATGAAGTTGTTTTATGTAAATTGAAATATAGAAAATTACTTTTTTACCCCTTAACTATTACCCTCCATTCTTCATGCCACATCACCACTCCCATTCCTCCTTGCACACACAACCTCCACATCCTCCTCTTGTCCTTCTGTTCATTTCTTTTGTGACGTGATAATACCTCTTACACACTATTTTTTAATATATAAAAGAAAGAAAAATCAACTTTACCTTTTTACTTAGGCAAATAAATTTAAACCTATTTTACTCTAACCATTTCTATGTTATTCATACAAGTGTAAATGTTCTAAAGTGTACACAACTTTTAGATGATGAAAAATCTAAAATCCAAAAAATAATTTTTGATCACATTTTTGGTTTCTCTCCAAACTAGTTCTTTTTGTAAACTAAATTTGAAAACAACTTCACCATCATTAGCTATTATTTAAAAGAGGTATATTTGAGTTATAAATCCGTTAATTGATTATTTAAAAATATATCCAATACTCCTATTTAAAGTAATTAAATCGTGGGTCATTACATTCTCCTCATTTGAAAGAATTTCATTCCGAAATTAACACAAGAAGATAACTCAAAGTAACTCAACAGGGCATATATCATATACGATGAAATGCATATAAAAGATAAATGCTAAGCAACTACATCATAAACATTGAGCACACAATCCACACAATAAGAAATCAACTATTCTATCATCAATTCAGGATAAGCCTCCCTCATGCTATCTTCCATCTCCCAAGTGCAGTCTCGGGAATCTTCATCCACTGAATCTTAACCAATCTCATGATCTTATTCCATAATTATTTCACATCTCGATTTACAATGCGAACTAGGTGTCTTATCGTGTCAAATTTGGTTCCACCTCTAAATCCTCTTGAACGGACGACTCTATAATCAGCGATGGGTCACACACATACTTCCTTAAATGTGACACGTGGAAAACATTATGAACCGTTGACAACCTCTCTGACAACTCAACTCTATAGGCAAGTGGCACAATCCTTTCAAGAATTTGAAAAGGTCCAAAATACCTTGGCGCTAACTTCTCTGCTCTTGCAAATCGAACAAATCCTCTAACAATGGAAACCTTCACAAACATAAAATCTGCAACTCCCTAGCTTTTTTATCGATCTTAAGCTTCCATCATCCTCCTCTTAATCACTGCATCTCCCTAGCTTCCCAAATCATATCAAGCCCGAGCACTATGTAATCCTCAGTTTCTACCCAACACGCTGGTGATTTGCATGGCTGTCCATGCATAGCTTCATAGGGTGTCATGCCAATGCTTGCTTGATAGCTATTGTTGCAAGAGAATTCCAACGAGTGAAGATGATCTTCCCACGATCCTTCAAAGTCCAAGATACATGCTCACAACAGATCTTCGAAGACTTGGTTAACTCTTTCTGTTTGACCATCCGTTTGAGGGTGGTAGGCTGTGTTCAAACTTTGTTTTGTTCCCAAAACTACCTATAATGCTTCCTAAAACTGACAGGTAAAATGATCACTTACAATGCTAAGTGGAACTCCATGCAGTTGAACGATCTCCCTTATATAAAACTCTGTCAAAGTTGTTGCAGTCCTCGTTAGCTTTACTGGAATAAAATCGGCGCTCTTGATTAGCCGATTCACAATGACCCAAACAACTTCATTTTCGTTCCTTGACCTTGGCAAGCCGTAAGTTAAACCCATTGATACTTGCTCCTATTTCCATTTCGGGAGCTCAAGCTGTTGGAGTAACCTAGTGTTCTTTGGTGATCAGCCTTGATTTACTAGTTGTTCGCACATCAGCTGACATAGTTTGAGATATCCCTCTTCATCCCTCTCCACTAGAATACTCGCTTCATATCCCGATGCATCTTCGAAACACCAAGATGTATACTCAACTAAGATAAATGACATTCGGTTAAACTTCTTGCCCAAGACCATCAACATTAGGAACACGTATCCTCCCATTTATACGTAATATGCCACGGTGACCTATCTCAAAGCTTGAACTATGACCTTCCTCTACATACTTGATGATTTCCATTAAGCGACCATCTTTCCTTTGTTTGCTTGCAATCCTCTCCAGAAGAGTCTGAGTAACTTCCAAAAGAGCCAAGACTACATTCTTGCTCAGAGCATCCGCTACCACATTTGCCTTTCCCGGTGTATATAAAATATCCAAGTCGTATGCTGCTAGAAATTCTAACTACTGTCGCTGCCTCATATTCAAATCTTTTGCATAAAATATACTTTAGGGACTTGTGATCCACAAAGAGCTCAATATTTTCACCCAACAAGTAATGCCTCTATTTCTTCAATGCAAATACAATAGCCAACAACTCCAAATCATGTGTTGCATAATTATTCTCATGAGGCTTCAACTACCTGCTAACATAAGCAATAACTCTATTGAGCATCAGAACTACACCCAATCCAACGCCACAAACATTCGTACACACGGTCAATCTTCTACATCCATCTGGAATAGCTAGAATTGGAGCGCTGGTCAACCTCTTTTCAACTCAACGAACGCTTTCGAAGTCCAAAAAAACTTCTCACCATTCTTCTTCAACTTGGTTAGGTGCGAGCAATCTTAAAGAAGTCATGGATGAACCTTCTATAATATCTGCCCAATCCTAAGAGACTTCGGACCTCTGTAGGAGTCTGTTGTGTCTCAAAATCTTCAATAGCGCTACCTTTGCTGGATCAACTGAAATACCATCCTCTGACACAGCATGTCGGAGGAACCTCACTTCCTACTGCCAAAAATGACACTTATAAATTTTTTCCTTTAAAACATGTTTATTTAATGTTTCCAGTACCATTTCCAAATGATGTTTGCGTTATTCCTCGATCTTAGAAAACGAGAATATCATCTATAAAGACTAAAATAAATATATTCAGCACATCCTTAAAAACTTGATTCATAATATCTATAAAATAAGTGGGTGCATTGGTTAGCAAAAAGGGAATAACCAACCACTCAAAAGAACAATATGGTCCTCTAAATGCCGTTAGGGGTATGTTATCCTGTGCTACCCTTGGTTGGTGGACTCCTGTAGCAAGGCACATCTGGGAAAATACTCGAGCACCACGTAGTTGGTAAAACATGTCATCTATATGAGGTAAGGGATACTTATTCTAAATGGTTTGTTTGTTTAACTCCTATTAATTAACACAAAGTCTTAAAGATCCGTTTGATTTCGCCATAGAAACTACAGCTACTCCCCAAATCAAACGACTTGTGTGATGACCCACATTTCGAAAGGTTTAAAATCAACAATAATCCACACATGTCCGACTTAAACAATCCAAAACATAGACAATCAATGAGGTTAATTAAGAAAAATGAGAAAATAAGAAGAAACAAACACAGCAGTGGAACGACAAAATATAATAATCAAATAAACAGTTCATGAAGCTGTTTATACAATACATTTGATTATAATCTATACGACATTTATCAGAGTAATATATACATACATCAGGAATGAATAAAGTAATGCAGTAGACAACATGATGCAGAAGTACTAAAAGTAATGGTATACCAAATCCTAGTCTTCGTCCTCCAGAATAAATCTTCAATAAGCTGAAAAACTCATGACTGACCTGAGTGTAATGAAAAGACAAAGCAATTGAGTGAAGAATAAAATATTCTTATGTGAGTTAAATCAAAATCGCATATAACATGAGTGTCATGGCATCAGGATGTTTATGGGTTTTCACATCTCCTATTGTAACATCCCACCTTTTTGTACGCTTTAAATCGACGATAAACCATACACGTCAGACTCAAACCATACAAAAGAGCGGATTGTTATTGGGGTGAATAAGAAAAGCAGAGAAAGAAATAAAACAAAATAGAATTTCACAGCGGAATGACAAAATATAATAATCAAATAACAGTTCATGAAGCTGTTTTACAAAACATTTGATTATACTTATACAACATAGATCAGAGTTACACATAATAGAGAATAATAAATAATGCAGCAGAACAGCGTGATGCAGTGGAACAATACGGTAAATAATAGTAATAATAAAATCTTCGTCTTCGTCCTTCAGAAATAAGGTCTTCAAACCCTAAAATGCTCAGACTTACCCGAGTGAATTGAAAAGACAAAACATTCGAGTCAGAACTAAAAGATCTTATGTAAGTTAAATCAACGGTGAATAAATATGAGTGTAAATGGTGTCAGAGATGTTTACGGGATTTGACATCTCCTATCCAGTGTCTAACGTGAGTGCAGTAACTTAAGAGATGCTCGGGATTCACATCTTCTAAGGATCCGTTAAACTACTTACTATGTAGCAATTCGCTATTATAATAATGTCTATAGTAAAATAAACTTACTTTTTTTTATAGCGTTAAGGAGTTACCCAATCTTTCCCTTAACACAATAATAGTCCCAGTAGTCCATCCAGTATCATCGCATCTCCAGATCAGGAGACTATCCTAAATACTCCATGGGAAACGGGAGAAAACCAAACACGTACAAGGCACGCTAGGGTAGGTGACACGGCACAACTAGGCAATGCCACGGTAGATATACCAATTACGCTTTCGGACTTGTGGTAACGCGTAGTAGCTATTGCCGCTCACCTCGAGCCACACCCCCAAAATCAAAGGGCCCCAATTAATCACAAAGAAATAGAATGGTATCGAAGGAGTTTGTCCGATAAAAGGCGCTACCTTCTTAGCCAGTAAATCGCTCCTGCTTTAGCCACCTTATGCCAACTCACGGGAGTCGGGTCCACGTATATACCTCAAAGGAACGCTGCCGCCATCCTACTTCATTCTGGAATCTCTACCGCATACACGGTTGTTAAAGTGGTTTTCAGAGTTGGCAGAGAGTATGACACTTCCGATCCCGGTCTCTTTACTAACCAAACGTTATTATAACACCACGGTCATTTCAAAATAATTATACTTCAAAAACCAGGATATAATATCCATTTCAAAACCATATAAATACGATATCATTTCCATTTCAAAAACCAAATCAATATGATATCATTTTGATAAAAACCCAAATTAATATAATATCATTTTTGTTTCAAATATATCTTTTTTCAAAATCATAGCACTTTCAAATTTATAACACTTCGAAATCAAACACTTAAAGTATAACACTTTCAAATCATAATACTTTGAAACTCACAACTTTGAAACATAACTTCACCACTTAAATGGTTTAAATATTGGAATACTTTATATAATAAAATAGCTTCTTAAATTTGACAAATCAATTCCAAAACAATTCGAATTTATAAATTTTAAATTTAACCAAATCCCAAATCATAAATTTCAATACGATTCAGTTTCCAAATAAACTATTTTAAATTTTATCGATTTCAAAACAGATTTGATCCACAGAATAAACCATTTCAAATTCAATATATTTCAAACTTAAATTATTCAACAATTTCAAAACTAAGTTTGGTAATTACGATTCAACAATTCAATTTTCTATTATTTAGTTTTGAAATATTTTGCATAATAAATCCATTACCATTTAAATAAAACTCAAATTACCAATAACTAAATATCTCCTTCAATTTATTTATACTTAAAATATTCATTTAATTCCCATTGAACCAAAATCAAGTTATAAAAATCATACCTTCTAAAATTTCAAATTTAATAAATTTCACATCAAGCTTATTTGAGTTTAATTCTTAAATAAATTCAATTTCAAATAAATCTCAATTTACCTTCCAACCTTAATTTTATTTAAATCATTATAAACTCTATATTAAAATATAATTCAAATACTTAACCATATTATCTTCAATAAAATCAAACTTATTATTAAGCTTATTCTATAATGCAACAAATTATACATAGCTTAAAATCAAGGATAAAATAACATTTATATAATATCTAAAACCAATATTTATCTAAAACCATATATTTCTTCATAAACCATAGATATCATTTCAAAATATTTTTATATATAGACCACGGTGTCTGTATATAATTTTCTATCCTATGGTCAAGTGATACAGATATTTATTATTTTAATTAGTAATTTAAAATATAAATACGGTTATATATCATTTCAAACCGCAATCTCAAATGAAATAAAAAATCCATAACTTGCAGTTTATAACAATATAAAATAAACATCCATTCGTCCAATATCAATCATCAAACATTTATCACAATCATCATCCAATTTAATCAATAACATCAGTATAGAACAGATAATAAATAACAGGTATTTACTGGTAGTTTATATTCAATAATAAAGTAAATAACTATTTTATCCAAATAAATTCAAATTAACCGAGATGATGATTTAAAATATGCCAAGCAGTCATAAATAAATTTCTAATCACATCATAAATCAATTTAACAAACATAAGAAATTTTAGAAGTTGTGAGTGGGTTAAAACACTCACCTTTGAATTTAAATTGAATTTAAATCCAATTTAAACCCATAATTCAAATGGTCTTAGAATATGTCCAAACAAAAGTCAAAGTGTCAGAAATTTAAATACGATCCTAAGGAAAGAAACCGCGTGTAAATCGGATATCGTATGAGATAGTTATGATAATTAGAACAATATACGATTCAAAATTAAATTAAAGAAGTAAATAACTTAACTTACACGTCATCCTCTCTCCCCCAAAAATCCTAGCTACACACGATCGAAATTTGTTCATGCGTCGCCATCGAGATTGACGTCGCCGAACACAGCCGCGCAGCCTCCAGTCACGCCGCAGTGCCGCCGACCACTACCTAACGCCTCTGCATGCTCTCAGACCTCCAGATGATTACGCCGTGCTCACGAAAACAGCAGCCGCCGTTAGAAATTTCATGCCCTAATTCGAAAATTGCTGAGCATCCCACCGTTGATTCGACGCAAAACCCACCTAGATGAAGTTTCCTCGGTCCACTCTACAATAACCACAAATTAATTCGACAATTGGACAAGTTTGATTGGGGCCCGATGAACGGCCGTGAATAGTTCGACGCTTTCTGAACAAACGATGAACCAAAACGAAAAATGAATTTCAGATCTAAGATGCGCTCGTCGAGAGCATCAATTCGATATATAATTTGATATATATTGAAGAGTTTGAATTTTTTAAGTTGAATTTTGAATTGAAACTGGGTTGTGAATTTTAGGGTTTGTCTGCCATTGAGAAAGAGGAGGAACAGAAATCTCTGTACGTACAGAAATGAGAAATAGAATGGATGCTAGAGTTTATAATGACGTATATATAGGCAGAACACAATAGAAACAAATGGGCTTGATTGGTTTGGAAAAATTGAACGATAACGACCCAAAAAGCCCGTTTCGACTCCGGAATGAAAATGGATCAACCCATATATCAAAATAGATGTTTTAAAATATTTTAAAATCAATGGAACAAATTTCAAGTCCAAATTACATCATATAAAGTAGTTATGCTAAGAATAAATTTATTTCAAATTGATTTCAATTGATTTCAATTAAATTGATTTCTAAGCGTTTCGAGTCCGTACAATAAAATGAGAAGTCCAATCGCTACGCAACTTGAAATTCCACAATAATTCAATGAAGCGGATCCGATGAAACTGGTTTCGTCGAAATCCGAGTTCGTGGCCAAAGTGGCTATATTTTAGATAAATATTAAATCGATTAAATCAAAGTTTTCAAATTCCAATTCATAATTAACAAATATTATCATTTTTTGATTTCTTAAACAATTACCATACTTTAAGTAATTTAGATATCAATTGGAAGTTAATTAATTTACCCATTTCCGTATTTAATTTAAAATTTAATACATTCATTAATTATCAATTGAAATTCCAATAAAATCCATTTATTTGATTTTCTCAACCTAATTGTGAAATCCATTATTAACTTATATTCTCATAGGTAATATCAACATAGGTTTATAATCTAATACATTAATGATTTCTCATTTCATTCTAGTTTCAATTAACATAGTTTTAATTTCATTACCTATGTTAAATCCATTTATTATGAATTGAATTCCAATTAAATAATTCCAAAAAAACTGATTTGATTCAATTCTAATCTTTCTATTAAGTCTATTATTACTCTATAAACTTAGTTACTATTTGTTTGTCTTTCGATACCTTAACATATCCAACTTCCCATCTTTTCTTTGAATTAACTATCCTATTTCCGTTATATTACACCTTTGCCAAACATATACATTAATTACGATTAATAGTCTCAATTAATTTAATTACTTGGTTTCATTCCTTTATATCATCTTATGAATACAATATACATTTCTATTACTTTATTACATTCATACTTAACAATTGCGGTTCTTACTCATATTAATGAACATTTATTTACGTTTAAATTTTATCGATTTCCAATTAATTTGGTAGACTAAATATATAGGTAATTTGCAATAAATGGTATCATTCTTATATACCCAATCATTATTCAATGGTCATTTATTACATATTATCTCATTTATAAATTTTAATGTTTGCATTTGTTTTCTTACATTAATTCATGGCCAAGTATAACAATTTACATTACTTCAAATAATTGTAACTTCCTTTCAATTGTTAATACTTAGTTTTGATTTCCATGGTTGCATTTTATTTTAGCATTCATTTCATCATTAAATTATAAAGTTTCTATTTCTTCTTAATTTATTTCCCAAATGTCTTAACAAATCAACAAATTTAATTATTGAAAATTATCGTGTCGTTACACTCTCCCCCACTCAAAACTTTTCGTCCCCGAAAAGGAAAAAGAAGGGAAAAGAAAGAATTAAGAAAATCAATATATATATCTTATTTAAAATATTAAACTTATAACAATTAATTTACAAAATCCAATAATTTAAACATAATATATAAATTTATAACACTTAAATCTTTTTATATTCAAGTAACAAAATTTTGGAAAATGTTTCATAAAATTTGCTAAGTCTAAAATTTTTGAAATTTTTTGGCAGAGTCTCATTTGTACGGAGAGGTCTGGGAGAAAATATAATATCAAATATAACAAAATATCACATATATTTTTCAAAATAATATATCCCAAGATGGAAAAACAATATTATAACGCTATAAAACTGTAATCTGGGAACGTACCTATTTGTCGGGCAATTAACGCTTATTTTATGAAACCAAAAGCAGTAGCAATTGCTTCCATAACCTGTATTTCACTTATATAATCCAAAAAGAGTTAATAATTATATAAAATAAAATATTTAAAGTTTTTTTAATAATTAACAAACAATTCAATACAACACAGCAACCATTATTTGCAAACAAACATACTCATCACAAGGATCAAAGTAATCAACCATTCATCCATAGTAAGCAAAACAAATGGTTTCTTTTGGTCCAGTAACTTTTAATCGCATAGAATGTCAATGATGCATGCACTCATCACCGAAATTATTTTCCAGCGACAGAGAGGGGAGTACAGAACTTATTTCTTTTCAAAGTTTCTTTAAAACAATTCTTTCAAATCATATTGAAATATTTATATCGGAAAATGCTTCTAAATAATATTATTATATTCCAAAATCATTTGAAATAAGTTTTCAAAACCCCGGACTTAAGTTCTAAAATTTCCAATTTCATTTATTTTATTTTCTTCAAATCTTGTTTCGAATCAATATTTATAAATTACACTACCTAACAACCAATATATTACAACAAAATATATATCATTTATAAAATTTTATTTTATATATAGAAAATATAATAGGCAAAATTATTTCATCTGCCTATATTCAAAACGAATATTGTGTAAGTCTGTCCTATTAAGTGTTTAGAAATCCATATTGATGTCATAGCGTCCTATGCACCAACTAGAATTTATAAATACAAAACAGAACAAATTAACACAATATCAAAACCTTTTTATAACACTAACAAATATGCTCTCTCATATATATTCACTCAGCGACTCATCATAGGGTATTAGTACCCTATTTGTAAAGAGTTAGACCCCACAAAGCTAAAGTTTATCGCTAAACCAAAGCTCTGATACCAAATGTAACATCCTACCTTTTTGTATGCTTTAAATCGACAATAAACCATACACGTCAGACTCAAACCATACAAAAGAGCGGATTGTTATTGGGATGAATACGAAAAGAAGAGAAAAAAATAAAACAAAACAGAATCTCAAAGCGGAATGATAAAATATAATAATCAAATAACAGTTCATGAAGCTGTTTTACAAAACATTTGATTATACTTTTACAACACAGATCAGAGTTACACATAACAGAGAATAATAAATAATGCAGCAGAACAATGTGATGCAGTGGAACAATATAGTAAATAATAGTAATAATAAAATCTTCTCTTTGTCCTCTAGAAATAAGGTCTTCAAACCCTAAAATGCTTAGAATGACCCGAGCGAATTGAAAAGACAAAACACTCGAATCAGAACTAAAAGATCTTATGTAAGTTAAATCAACGGTAAATAAATATGAGTGTAAACGGCGTCGAAGATGTTTACGGGATTCGACATCTCCTATCCAGTGTCTAACGTGAATGCAGTAACTTAAGAGATGCTCGGGATTCACATCTCCTAATGATCCGTTAAACTATTTACTATGTAGTAATATACGTTATTATAATAATGTCTATAGTAAAATAAACTTACCTTTAAATATCATTAAGAAGTTACCCAATCTCCCCCTTAACACAATAATAACCCAGTAGTCCATCCAGTATCAGCGCATCTCTAGATCAGGAGACTACCCTAAATACTCCATGGGCTACGGGAGAAAACCAAGCTCGTACAAGGCACGCTAGGGTAGGTGACATGGCACAACTAGGCAATGCCAGGGTAGATATACCAATTACGCTTCCGGATCAGTGGTAACGCGTAGCAGCTACTACCGCCCACCTCGAGTCACGCCTCCAAAATCAAAGGGCTTCAATCAATCACAAAGTAATAGAATGATATCGAAGGAATGTGTCCGATAAAAGGTGCTACCTTCTTAGCTCGTCAATCGCTCCTTTTTTAGCCACCTTATACCAACTCACGGGAGTCGGGTCCACGTATATACCTCAAAGGAACGCCGCCGCCATCCTACTTCATTCTGAATTCTCCACCGCGTACACGGTTGTTAAAGTGGTTTTCGAAGTTGACAGAGAGTATGACAACTTCCGATCCCAGTCTCTTTACCAACCAAACGTTATTATAACACCGTAGTCATTTCAAAATAATTACACTTCAAAACCAAGATAAAATATCCATTTCAAAACCATATAAATATGATATCATTTCCATTTCAAAAACCAAATCAATATGATAAAACCCAAATCAATATAATATCATTTTTATTTCAAATATATCTTTTTTAAAAATCATAGCACTTTCAAAGTTATAACACTTCGAAATCAGATACTTAAAGTATAACACTTTCAAATCATAATACTTTGAAACTCACAACTTTGAAACATAACTTCACCACTTAAATGGTTTAAATATTAGAATAATTTATATCATAAAATAGCTTCTTAAATTTGACAAATCAATTCCAAAACAACTTGAATTTCTAAATTTTAAATTTAACCAAATCCCAAATCATAAATTTCAATACGATTCAGTTTTCAAATAAACTGTTCCAAATTTTATCGATTTCAAAACAGATTTGATCCACAGAATAAACCATTTCAAATTTAATATATTTCAAACTTTAAGTATTCAACAGTTTCAAAACAAAGTTTGGTAATTACGATTCAAAAATTCAATTTTCTATTATTTAGTTTTGAAATATTTTATATAATAAATCCATTATCATTTAAATAAAACTCAAATTACCAATAACTAAATATCTCCTTCAATTTATTTATACTTGAAATATTAGTTTAATTCCCCTTGAACCAAAATCAAGTTATAAAAATCATACCTTCTAAAATTTCAAATTTAATAAATTTCACATCAAGCTTATTTGAGTTTAATTCTTACATAAATTCAATTTCAAATAAATCTCATTTTACCTTCCAACCTTAATTTTATTTAAATCATTATAAACTCTAGATTAAAATATAATTTAAATACTTAACCATATCATCTTCAATAAAATCAAACTTATTATTAGGCTTATACAATATTGCAACAAATTATACATAGCTTAAAATCAAGGATAAAATAACATTTATATAATATATAAAACCAATATTTATCTAAAACCATATATTTCTTTACAAATCATAGAAATCATTTCAAAATATTTTTATATATAGACCACGGTGTCTGTATATAATTCTCTATCCTATAGTCAAGTGATACAGATATTTATCATTTCAGTCCGTAATTTAAAATATAAATACGGTTATACATCATTTCAAACCGCAATCCCGAATGAAATAAAAAAAATCCATAACAACTTGAAGTTTATAACAATATAAAATACAACATCCATTCATCCAATATCAATCATCAAACATTTATCACAATCATCATCCAGTTCAATCAATAACATAAACATAGAACAGATAATAAATAACAGGTATTTACTGACAGTTTGTATTCAATAATAAATTAAATAACTATTTTATTCAAATAAATTCAAATTAACTAAGATGATGATTCAAAATATGTCAAGCAGTCATAAATAAATTTCTAATCATATCATAAATCAATTTAACAAACATAAGAAATTTTAGAAGTTGTGAGTGGGTTAAAACACTCACCTTTGAATTTAAATTGAATTTAAATCCAATTCAAATCCAAAATTCAAACGGTCTCAGAATCTATCCAAACCAACGTAAATTGTTAGAAATATAAATACGATCCTAACAAAAGAAACCGCGTGTAAATTGGATATCGTATGAGAAAGTTATGATAATTAGAACAATATACGATTTAAAATAAAATTAAAGAAACAAATAACTTAACTTAAACGTCATCCTCTCTCTTCCAGAAACCCTAGCTATACACGATCGAAATTCGTTCACGCGCCGCCATCGAGATCGACGTTGCCGAACCCAGTCGCACCCGCCTCCAGTCACGTCGCAGTGCCGCCGATCACCACCCAACGCCTCCGCATGCTCTCCAACCTCCAAATGATTACGCCGTGCTCACGAAAACAACAGCCGCCATTCGAAATTTCATGCCCTAATTCAAAAATTGCCTAGCATCCCACCGTTGATTCGACGCAAAACCCACCTAGATGAAGTCTCCTCGGTCCACTCTACAATACCCACAAATTGATTCGACGATTAGACAAGTTTGATTGGGCCGTGATGAACGGCCGTAAATAGTTCGACGCTTTCTGAACAAACAATGAACCAAAACAAAAAACGAAATTCAGATCTGAGATGCGCTCGTCAGAGCTTCAATTCGATATATAATTTGATATATATTGAGGAGTTTGAATTTTTGAAGTTGAATTTTGAATTTAAACTGGGTTGTGAATTTTAAGGCTTGTTTGCCATTGAGAAAGAGAAGCAAAAGAAATCTTTGTACGTACAGAAATGGGAAATAGAAAGGCTGCTTGGGTTTATAACGACATATATATAGGCAGAACACTATAGAAACAAATGGACTTGATTGGTTTGGAAAAAATGAACGATAACGACCCGAAAAGCCCGTTTCGACTCCGGATCGAAAATGGGTCAACCCATATATCAAAATAGATGTTTTAAAATATTTTAAAATCAATGGAACATGTTTCAAGTCCAAATTACATCGTATGAAGTAGTTATGCTAAAAATCAAGTTATTTCAAATTGATTTCAATTAAATTGATTTCTAGGCATTTCGAGACCGTACAATCAAACGACAAGTCTGATCGCTACGCAACTTGAAATCCTACAATAATTCATTGTTACGGATCCGATGAAACTGGTTTCATCGAAATCCGAGTTAGTGGCCAAAATGGCTATATTTCAGTTAATTAAATAAATAAATATTAAATCGATTAAATCAAAGTTTTCAAATTCCAATTCCATAATTAACAAATCTTATCATTTTTTTTTATTTCTTAAACAATTACCATACTTTGAGCAATTTAGATATCAATTGAAAGTTAATTAATTTACCATTTTCTATATTTAATTTCAAATTTAATACATTCATTAATTATCAATTGAAATTCCAATAAAATCCATTTATTTGATTTTCTCAACCTAGTTGTGAAATCCATTATTAACTTATATTCTCATAGGTAATATCAACATAGGTTTATAATCTAATACATTAATGATTTCTCATTTCATTCTAATTTCAATTAACATAGCTTTTAATTTCATTTACCTACGCTAAATCCATTTATTATGAATTGAATTCCAATTAAATAATTCCAAATGAACTGATTTGATTCAATTCTAATCTTTGTACTAAATCTATTGTTACTCTATAAACTTAGTTACTATTTGTTTGTCTTTCATTACCTTAAGATATCCAACTTTCCAACTTTTCTTTGAATTAACTATCATATTTCCGTTATATTACACCTTTGCAAATATATACATTAATTACGATTAATATTCTCAATTAATTTAATTACTTGGTTTCATTCCTTTATATTATCTTATGAATACAATATACATTTCTATTACTTTATTACATTCATACTTAACAATTACGATTCTTACTCACATTAATAAACATTTATTTACGTTTAAATGTAACTGATTTCCAATTAATTTGGTAGACTAAATATATAGGTAATTTGCAATAAATTTTATCATTCTTATATACCCAATCTTTATTCAATGGTCATTTATTACATATTATCTTATTTATAAATTTAAATGTTTGCATTTGTTTTCTTACATTAATTCATAGCCAAGTATAACAATTTACATTACTTCAAATAACTATAATTTCCTTTCAATTGTTAATACTTAGTTTTAATTTCCATGGTTGCATTTCATTTTAGCATTCATTTCATTATTAAACTATAAAGTTTCTATTTCTTCTTAATTTATTTCTCAATATTCTTAACAAATCAACAAATTTAATTATTGAAAATTTTCGGGTCATTACACCTATCCAGTGTGTAACATGCGTGCAATAACTCAAGAGATGTTACAGGATTTTCCATCTTCTAAGGATCCGTCAAAATATTTATATGTTGTATAATACGCTATATATAATGTCTAATCAGTAAAATAAATATTTTCCTTAGCGTTAAGGCTTTATATCGATTCCCTTTAATGCATTTTTAAGCATTGTGGCACAATTTGCATATAAAATACCAGTAAACCGTCGACGGATAGGAACGCACCGTGATACAACACTAAACCAAAGTCTTAGGGGTGCCATATAGGGATAAAAGTATGACAAGACACGTGAGGCAATGCCCAAGATAGGATGCTACCAATTCGAGTCGTAGGGCTGGTTGTAATGCATCATAGCCATGACCGCCCACCACGTCCATCCATCCCATATCGAGTCAAAGGGAGGCTATCCCAAATCAAGGTGCACCAATCAAAGCCAACAACAAGAGTAATAATATAGACCGAGTCCAAGGAAATCGAAGAACGGATGTCCGCTCGGGGTAATTAGCCTGTTTGGCCCTGTCAAGCCGTCCTGTTTTAGTCATTTCAAATTGACACAAGTGTCGGGGTCTATCCATCATCGTTCTCTTTCTTCAAATACAGCAAATTATGCCTAATCCAACCACTTTGTTCCAGAGTCTCCTCCGCATAAACAGTTGTTAAAGTGGTTCCAATATTGATAGAGAGTATGCCAATAAGAGGCTCCGGTCTCTTTAACAACCAAACATCGTTTTTCACACCGGTTGGATCTTTTATATTTTGAAAATAGTTTGTACTTGATACCAAAATATCATATTCACTTCAAAATCAAATCCATTTCAAAATCATTATGTTTACTCAAAATATACCATTTCATTTCAAAATCCTTTTCCCCTTAATATCTTGATTTCGGTCCCAAAATTGTTTCGAATTTCAATCTGGGTTATAACTTCATTTAACCCAATTCGTACTTGAATCCATGATTTAGAAATAAACATTCCACCCTTGACCAGTTTGAATTTTTTGAAAAATAGTTTGAACAGTTATAAAATAGTTTAAATAATTAAAAGAGTTAAAAATAGTTTAAATGGTTAATATAGTTAAGAATAGTTTAAATGGTTGAAATACTTTAATAGAAAATAGTTTGAGCATATTTTTTTGGAAAAGCCAACTGGGTTATAAGGGGCCCTACCGTTTATTATAACATGTAAAAAGTATTACAAGCATAAATATAGAAGAACAGTGGAATTATAGGAGAAAAGAAAGACTAAAAAAACATAACACAGTAAAACAAAAAATAAGCCATAAGGAAATCCCGAAGCATAGGATAATTAAACTCCAAGCAGACCAAGGCAAACTCCATGCAGCCACTAGCAGGACAAAAGATCAAGTAAATAGTCGAAGCAAACCATAAGATGACCCCAAGCAGCACATACAAAGAAGTTTGCAAGCATAGAAAGATGCAGATGACCAAGATCCACCATTGCAATTGCACAACATTGACTAAGATACGAAAGACACTGTGTTTAGAGAAACTAATTCCTGAAAACATTCTAGAGTTTCTTTCACTCCAAATCAAATGAATTGTGGCCTTTAGAACCTTTAAAAGAAGTAGAGATTTTGAGCATCTCCATTTATTAGCCTTGAAGATGGTGTACCATTCAAGTTTGGAATCTACTGAGTGTCTATGAAGTTGGCAATGACTTAATATGCTCTGCCATATGTAGAATAAGTATGTGCAGGCAAAAAATAAGTGCTCAATAGATTCCAAATGATGACCACATGGTAAACAGTTTGAAGAGAGGAGAAATCCCATTGAAATAATCCTATCACGAGTGTGTAAGCACCCCTTAATTACTCTCCAAAGAAGCAAGTTGTGTCGAGGAGTAGAGTTGGATGACCATATTCTTTTATGCCAAGGGAATTGAACAGAGCTTGAGGAAAGGGTAATAAGCTTATACACTCTATTGATAGAGTGACTACCTTCATCCCATAAACATGAAGCATCATTCCAAGTATATCTTTTGCTTTCAAAAATCTTCCAAACCTCCCTAACAACATAAGAACTGGAATGTGGAAAGTTGATTAAGTCATCACATAAATAAGTTCTCAGTTTAGCCTCCTCATGAATTCGAGTAAGACTTCTTAAGTGATATGGTAGAAAAATTGCCAGAATTAACCCCATTGTGTGGCCATAGGTCAAACCAGAGGGAAACAACTGTGCTTCTCCTCACAAGTAGCTTAAAAATTGGAAGGAGGAAAGGCCTAAACTTAAGCAAATTCCTCCAAGTTGTACTGCAATCATCAGGAATGGGCATATTCTAGAAATGATGTTTTTTAATAAGGTATTTCCTGCACCAGATTCCCCAAAGATTGATGTCAAAGCTAAACAATTTTTGAATATGAGAAGAAAAGGCAGCAATGTTCCACTTTTTAATATTCATCATCCTTAGATCTCAAGAAGATAAAGGCCAGCAAATAGACTGGAATGATATTGGGATAAGCTTGTTAGAAAAAGGATTACCATGCCACAAATAATGGTTCAAAGCAGAGTTGATCATGGTAACTTGTTTCGCAGGAAGAATGAAAATTCTTGCATAATATAGGCACATTGTAGAAGCTATGGATTTTGCTACGACTAGCCTCCCAGCAATAGATAGTTTAGAAACCGTTTAGGAAGATAACTTAGCTGTAATTTTTTCAAATAAAGGAAGGCATTGAGATTTGTGAAGAGATAAAAAAATAAGGGGGCACCTAAATAAGTTTCATCATGATCAAAGGGAGAAAAAGTGGAAAGATTGATCATAATGGATTTGACTTCATTAGGAACACTATCTATAGGGATTTTTGATTTAGCTTTGTTTATACAGACACCAGAAATAGACTGGACAGAGTGTAGGATGTTTAGAACTGTAGAAATGGACTTTTCATTAGGTTTAGTGAATAGCAGTAGGCCATCAACAAACATCAGAGCGGAGATTTCACAGTTTCTACAAAAGGGTTGAAATATCAATTTATTTTTTCAAGGCAAAATTAAAAAGACTTGATAGTAATTCCATAGCACATAAAATAAATATGGGGAAATAGGATCACCTTGCCTTAACCCTCTAGAACCATTAAAGAAACCAAATATAGTTCCATTAAGACTGATAGAGTAAGAGACAGTTGAAATACAAGTGTATATCCAAGCTAAGAAAGTGTGGGGAAATTTCATGCAATGAAGAATGTAGATGATAGATTTCTAGTTTACAGTATAATAAGCCTTCTAAATGTCCAACTTCATAGCACATCTAGGAGAGATGTGTTGCCTCCTATAACCTCTCAGTAACTCAGTGAAAAGAAAAATGTTACCAATAATTTGTCTTCCAGGAAGAAAAGCATTTTGATTGTCAGATATCACTGGAGCTAAAGCATGCTTTAACCAAGTTACTAAAATTTTAGAAATACATTTGAAGATAACATTGCAACATGCTACAGGTCTAAACTGAGAGACTACATCAGGATGATTTACTTTTGGGAACAAGGCAATTTTGGTTGCATTAATACCAGATAGCATGCATTACATTTGAAAAAAAATCACTTCCTTGATAACATCTTTTCCAATTGTATGCTAGCAAATTTTGTATAAGTGGGTATTAAATCCATCAGGACCAGGGGAGCTATTGTTATTCATACTAAATATGGATATTTTAATCTCCTCATCAATGACCCAGTTTAATTAAATTATGAATTTGAGCTAATGATATGGTAGGGAGATCTATCTCAGAAATAAGAGAAAGTTGAGGATCATCTTGATGTTTACTGGCCAGAAGCATAGTATAATACTCAAGAAAAGCATTTTGAATTGAATCAGAGGAATTACACATTTTACCTTCCATGTCATGAATGCTATGAATGTTTGAATTTGCCTTTTTAATTTTCAAAGAACTGTGAAATGCCGCTGTATTCTTATCACCATGCAAGTGCCACTGAATTTTAGATTTTTGACTAAGCATCATATTTTCCTCTGACAAAGCTTTAGCTAATTCAATCTTTAATTTGTGTTCTTCTAAAGATAGAGAGGAATCAGTTGGATTTGAGATAATTGAAGACTGAATATTCTGAAGTTGAACCCTTAAGCCTTCAAACATTTTTAAGCCTTTGCCATAAGTAATAAAAGCCCAGCTTTTAAGCTTCTCTTTAAGTACACTTAGCTTGAACTGCAAAATAAACATGGGATTCCCATAAACATTTCATTTCAAATAACTAATTTAAAAACGTCAGGATGATCAATCTAAGCATTAAAAAATGAAAATGAGGAAATTCTTTTCATGGCTACACGACCTTAGTCAAGAATTATGGGGAAATGGTCTAAAAGAGTGGGAAGAAGAGAGTGATAAAGAAGGTTTAGCCACTAGGAAAGAGAAGCAATGTTGGAAAAAGCTTTGTCAAGTCTGTAAAAGGTCCTAGCACCAGATCTACTACAATTATTACATGTGTAGAAGCAACCATCAGAGGGGATTAATGATAAACTGGATGAGAATATTGAATTGTTTAAAGGATTGGTTTGATGAATGGACATGGGGTTACCCCCACACTTCTCAAAATGATTGCATGCAATTCCAATCCCCCACACATATCCATGGGGCATTAGATAAATGAAGAGTAGGGATGAGATCAAGCAATGGTTGTTTGCTAGCCACAAAGTTCTCAGCATAATTGGCAGTTAAAAAGAGGATTTTGTTAGAGGGGAGGTGAGTAATTTTTGTATGGATGAACTGTCTCTGCACTGAAAATGGGTCTACAGTAAAAGTTGATTGGTTCCATATAATTAACAGTCTACCAAAGGGGGCTTGAGCTAGGTTATGAAGTTTAGACTAACTGGAGTTGATGACATCAGCACACTTCATGGTTGCAATATAATTAAGCTTAGTTTTAGCTAGGATTATCATTTGGAGATTATTTATGGATATTAAGTTCTTAACTTCAAGTTGCTTGGCAATAGAATTTGCACCCCTAACATTCCAAAACCCAATGCTTGAAATTTTGTGAAACATTAAAGAATTAATGAGGAGGACTTGGTCTTCACACCAGGTGATGCTTCAGTTTTTGTTGATATAAATGAAACTTGATCATAGGAAAACTCAGTGCCAATGTCCATGTCGTCAGAGAGTGAGTGCGAGGGTACCTTTTCTGGTCTACCTCTTTTCTTATTTGAAGAGGAGTTAGAAGACAACATAATAGGTTTTGGGAGGTTCGAGAAATCTTTTGAGGGAATGGCAACTATAGGGTAAAGTAGTGGAGGGATAATGAAAGGTTCAGATGCTTGATTTTCAGTAGATGTTTGAGTGGGTTGAAATTTTTTGGTGAAATCAGATGAAATAGAGGCTATAGCTGGGATGTGCATGTCATTATGCATGTCAGTGCATGAGTTAGACCGCATAGGAGTGTAGGATTGAGTATGAGTTGATGTTTCATAGGAATTTAAAGGAGTTGTGTCATTTTCCTCTAAAAGAAGAAGAGGATCAAAGGGATTTGAAGTAGAAGCTACTTCACGGATAGTACTTGTCAATTTAGATGGCTATATTGGAATTTTGAAGGGTTCAGAATAAATGTTGGCTAGTAAAGAAATAGGAGAGGGTAGTGAGCTTTTTAGGTCCTGAGTCCGAGTAATACCAAGAGAATACTCGGGCAATACTTCATTAGGCTTAGTATTATGGGCTAGAAACACAATTGTTGTTTCCTCTTTCAAACTGTCTTCTTTGTTAGCCAAAGCAAAAACATCCGTTTCACTTGGAGAAATCTCTTCAAGGTCTTCAGAGATATCAACTACATCACTTTCATATTGAGCTTTCTCGGCATCAGAAATATTTACCACTGTTTCAACAATCAAATTTGAACTGGACTCATTAATACTGTCCACCATTGTCTCTCCCAAATCTTTATGCCTTTCATCATCAAAATTAGTGACCACTCCATCATTAGCAGCTTTTGATTTACCAAAGGAGTTAGAAAGATTAACTTTTTTCAAATTTTCTTTACACTTTTCCATTTTCTCTTGACAAGAGTAAATTTTCTTTTGCTTTCTCAACATAGTTAACTTCAGAATACTATTTGTTTTCGTCATAACCAGTGGTTCCATCCTGATAATTCACTATAGCCTCATCTTTGCCAGGACCCATAGCTTCACACTGCTTTGTTGAGTGACCAAATTTTTTGCAAAATGTACAGATCAAGGGTGTCCAAGAATACTCAACTATAACATCAGGGCAATCTCCTTCACCAACAACAATTGTATTGGGTAGTTCCTTGTCAGGCATCACCTCTACCAAGCATTTTGCATATTCAAACCTTTTTATCTTCTCAATGTTTTCATCAAAGCACACTAATTTCCCCAAGTGGCATGCTAACCAATTTATACCAACAAGTGTCCATGTCATCAGTGGGATTCTATACAAATGAACCCATACTGGCACACCTTTAATAGTAGATTGGGCAGAGCTAAAATTTGGATTCCAAGCAGAGATAATAAACATGTGGCCTCTGATGAAGGTTAGGTCTTTATGAAGGACATAGGCTTTATCTTCAGAGGAAGAAAATCTGAAATAGAAATTTTATTTATCTGACAACATTTCATATGATCCCTTTAGTTTCCACCTCTTTTCTATATGGGCCTTGATAGCCATAAATTTCATTGTTCTATCAAGAAAGAACCCCGCCAGAAACTCTAACCAAGCTTTAACACCAGCATTCACAACTACAGAGGGAGGAACCATGGGTTTGCCTATGTAGTTTACATCAAAATGGATAAGGACCAACATTCTTTGGTTTAGAAGAGGTAGGACCAGTTTGGAAGAGAGGCAGATGAGGGGAGAGAGGAAGAAGAAAGAAGGGTAGATAAAGGCTGAACAAGAGGTGGAAAAGGGTCTAGAGGTAAGGGAGGAGGGGACAGACTTGAAGGGGGTGGGGATGGGATGGTGAGGAGGCTAAGGGACGAAGGAACAGAGGCTACAGGAAAGGAGAGGGATGAGATAGGAGGAGGAATGGTAGGTAAGTTGATGGGAGAGGGGATGGGTATGGGGATGGTGCTATAAACAGCCATGAAAAGAAAGGAGATATGAACTATTTTCGAATTAGCTAAAGCTTTATCGACCAAAATAATTTGAGTATTAAAATGGTTTATATAGTAAAATAGTTTGGAAAATCAAAATAATTTGGATATTTAAAGAATATAGATTTTAAAAAGTTTATACTAAATAAATCATTTGAAAAATAGTTTCAAAGTCAAACTGATTCAATTTCCAAATATTCTCAATTCAAATCAATCTAATTTCCATTTTCATTTATATCGAATTCAATTCCGATTTCAATTCGAATTAACTTCGATTCCAGTTTATATTCAAATCAGTTTTAATTTCGATTCCAAATTAATTCAATTTCGATCTCAATTCTAATTAATTCAATTCTATTCCAGTTTGAATTAATTTCAATTCAATTCTAAATTTTAAACCTTTTTTATTTATATAAATTCAAGTTAGATTTTCAAAAATATTGATTAAAATCACTGGATTCCAATTAAGCTTCAATTTTGAATTAAGATTCTAAACATAAAACAAATTCCATTCTTGAGTCCAAATCTATATATCCAATTACATTACCTTCACTTAGCAAAATTTCAAAGTTTGAATGGAATATCAAATCCTTTTAAAACAAATCAATTTTCGAAATTCAAATCATATTGCGATTGTAACTTCAAAATCTTAACTTCAGTTATTTAAACAATTGCGATTACCAAATTAAAATTTTAAAATTTCGAGCTCAAGTTCGAAAATAATTCGATTTCCATAAATTCAATTTTTTTACTCCTTTAAATCAAATCATTTAAATGATTTCAATTAAAAAAAAGTTAAAATCATTTAATTTAACCAATTCCGTATCCATATATAATTTTCTATCCTATGGCCAAGTGATCGGTTATTTCAAATTAATTTCAGGGATTGATATATATCATTTCAATCCAAAATAAATGTCATAGGTATATCATATCAACCTATTTCTTAATTTATTCAAAATAATTCAATTTACAGTTTGTATACTATAAATAATATACAGGGCGATAACATGATATACAAAATATATAAACATCCAATCATCCAAACATCAATCAATTGGCATCCATCAAAATTAATCATACAAACAGACAATATAATCCATAACAATTTCATAGTTATCAATATCGGGTATTTTACTGGCAATTAAATTCCAATTCCAAATTTAACCCGTTAATTTTAATTTTAAACAGTTAATTTGAATGACAATTAAATTTATCAAACAATGATCAATAATTTATATCACCCTATAATTTCAAATTTAACTATCATAAAAATATTCTAGTACGTTGTGAGCATTACAAAACACCCACGTTCATTTTCTGTTATCGCTTTCGCGTTTTGGTTTTGATTTAACTAAAAAATCTAAAAGCACCAAATTCAATCAATCCAATTTTTATGCGTCGTATTCATCGATGCGAACAAAACGCAACCAACCATGTCTCGATTGGACCTAAAACGAACGAGATATGATATTTATAAGTTTAACGATCATATACTTTAAAATTAATTATATAAATACAATTCTTTTACCCAAAAGCAATCAGGGCTGGCCCAACACGAATGAACCCGACCCATCTTATTCTTCTTCCCCCTCTCTCAAATGCCTGTGCACAAAAATGAACAACCCATTCCAGGTACGCACGTTTAGCACTGACACAGAGCACTAAGCTTTAAATCGACATTTCGACATCACCATCCAACTCCACTTCTCAAGTGCTATGTGACCATCACCTTCACGCAACGCACGGCCTCCCTTCTTGAGTCATGAGCTGACACGCCTCTCACGAACACTGTAGGGACGAAAACCATAAACGACGATCGAGCTTCACCAAAACACGTCTCCAGGTGTGCCTCACCTCCCTCATCATGATTCTGCCCTCCATTTCCCAGAACGAGGTCCAAATCAATGGCGTACTCCAACCCTAGTTTTTGACTCGCCTACGAAATCACTGTCGGACATGACCGTACCTCCCATACGAAGATCAGAATGAAGCTCACGGTGAAAAACGAATTTTATAACTTTTTTGAAGATTTTTAGTTGAGTGGATTGCAAGAATTTGATTTTTGAAGTTTCATTTTTTCCTTTACTGAGAAACAGAAAGGAAGATGGAGACGTGATATAAAAGAAGAAGAGAAGGAAGCGTATAGTAGAAGTAACAATAACATCTGATTGGAAAGAATATACGGTGGTGATAGGCTTAAAACAATTTAAATATTATTTAATTAAAATATCTCGTTTAAAGCATCACAAAATTTCGAACCCCTATCAAGGCGTGTCGCTAGGCGTTCTAATATTGTACCCCTATTCCGAACGTAATAAAAAAGATTTCGTGTCTTAATTCGATCATATAGAGAAGATAGCTTTTAGAACCCAATTAGTATATTGAATTTTCAATATTAAATTCAACGCGTTTTATCCAGTACGACCAAATGATAACTCCAAACACTACGAAATTTAAAATCCAATAATAATACACTATTGGGGACCCAATGGAACTGGTTTCTCCGAAATTCAAGACCGTGTCAAAAATGGCTATTTTTATACAGGTTAATTGAATATTAAAATTTCCAGTTTTTACAAATTAACTTTTAATTCAATTTTAAAATGTTAACAATATATCTTCGTTGTTGTTTAAATAAAATTTACATCAACTTCCGATATTATTTTCAATCATATTAAATTCAAAATTCAATTATTTAAATAATTTTCAATATTAAATTTAAACAATTTAATTGTTCAATATTCCAAAAAAATTATTATTAGGTTTTAAATGAATTTTAATTACCAATCAATTACTTCATTTACATCTAATGAATTCAACATTTATTATTTAATCCAACTATTGATTGTAAACTCATACAATACATAGCATTACCTTTTAATACTTGTTATTACTTAAATATTTGAAATTAGTTTATTTAAATTTTTATTCAAGTTCATATCCCATAACTTACATTCAAAATCATTAATTTTTATTTTTAACCATCTTTATTTAATAATTACATTAATTTTAATAATTTAAATTGGCTAAAAATGCGGGTCGTTACGACTTGACCTAATCAATCCTCTTCTCAACAAATCACCAGTCCAATCCCTCAACTCCTCTCTCGGGGCCATTTTATGAATAGGTTGAATAATTGGTTTCTAATCAGGAATTAAGTCAATATAAAACTCAATCTCCCGATGTAGAGGTAGACTGTTAACTGGTTCAAAAACATAGGGAATCCTTAACAATAATATAGACCCTAAATCTTCTTGGGATTACTTCAATGCATAAAGGAAACTCCTCATCGGCTTGCTGGGATCCTCACATAATATCCTTTCCAATATCCTTCTGGACTCGGCTTGCTACACTACTATTCACTTGACACGGTCCAAAATGGCTCCATATTTTGATAACCAGTCCATATCAAGTATAACATCAAACCCCTTAAAGTCTAGGACAAATAGGTCATAAGAAAAATGGTGGGTAAGGTAAGTAATCGGTATATCTTCATAAATAATGCATAGATTAGATACACCACCCATCGAGTTAGACACACAAATAGGGGTTTCTAAAATTCTTGGGGAAAGTTGTAATTTACCTACCAAGTCTATAGAAATGAAACTATGGGAAGTACCAGTATCAAACAATATTAGAATGAAAATGCCATTGACAATTAAAGTACCTTCAAGCAATCCCTTCTCATTCACCTCCCTTAAGGTCGATGGTTCAACCCTGATGGCATAAACCTTGACTTGTTGACCCTTCTTAAGTAACGGGCAATCCTTCACCATGTATCTTGGTTCTTGGTAGTTGTAGCAAAGTGTATTCTGAACCATTGGAGAGATAGTTCCTGCCTACTGCTTCGAGGCTTCAGAAATCTTACAAAACCTTACCAGATGGCCCTTTTGCTTACACTGATAACACTCAGCATCCTTGTACTCATTCCTTTCATCTCCTTCTGACTTTCCCATCTATTGCGGGTTAAACATCCTCTTGTTTGGGTTGTTATTATTACCACTAGGTGCTGCTGCCGGCTTCTTCTTCTCAAGAACTTCATACCTCAAAGCCATGTCTACCAAATCCATAAAAGATCTATTTAGATGGGCAGTCATCTTCTCCTAAAATTCTTCTCTCATCCCCATCACAAACATCTCATTCTTCTTAAGAGGGGTATCAATCAACTTTGTCCCAAATCGCAATAGCTCATTAAATTTGGTTTCATATTTAGATATCGACAAATGTCCTTGCTTAAGATCCAAGAAACTCCTATACATACGGGTCTTTCTTGTAGCAGGAAAAAACTAGTCTTCAAATGTCTCCTCAAATCTAGCCAAGAAAAATCATCCTTTAGAACATTCGCCGTAACAGAGTCCCACAATGCCGCAATTCCATCTTGCAACTGCCAAGATGCTAAGAAATGCTTCTGTTCATCTGCAATATCCAACCGTTTGAAAATCTTTTCATAAGAATGAATCCACTTTTATCTTTAACTACTTTGCAATATGGATTCCATGTCCTTAAGTGGCTTTCCTCCCAGATTAGTATAGTCATTGCATAGAGCTGCAAAGTTCACACAAGGCTGCACTGGTGCTGCCTCTTCAACTACTCCAACTCTTCTAACATTCGAAGCTTGGCCATTAGTGGTCGTGGTGCTACTAGCTTTTCTACCTTGTCTTGCCCTATTACTAATTCTTACCTGAAAAAGTAACTTTGGAATACTTATACAAGATAATCTAAGGAAAATGGATACTAAATTAAATGTATCAAAGCTGAACGAAATAATTCAAATATATATATATATATATATATATGTGTGTATATATATATATATATATATATATTATAACTACACGCTCTCACGGACTAAAATCATTCTAGGGTATTACTAACCCTATGTCTAATAAGTTAACCCCAACCAAGACCAAGATGTTCACTCAACCTAAGCTCTTATACCTCTTGTCGATCCATTTTTCTAACTCATAAAGACGACACTTAATACATCCAGGGTATTCATGTGTCTTGCAACTGGGTATTCGAAAGACTGGCTGTTAGGGTAAAAGAAAAGAAAAGACAAGAAGAAAGAAACACAGAATCTCATAGTGCAAGGAAGTCATATGGAATATAAGATAGTACATATGGTCACTTCGAAATTGAAACATCAGAGTCACAACAAGTACTAACTTCAACTAGGGATAGTTATAACCGTCTGCCCCTACAATGCCGATACAAAACATACATAAGGAGAAAAAATAAATAGATAATTAGCTAACGCTGAAGCCACCTGCTCTATGCTTCTCCAAATGCATCCATCAGAACCTAGACTACTTGGTTGCTTATACAAATTTGAGTATCCAAGAGTTGAAAAACTCCGGGTCAAACATGAGTCTGGTGTGAGTAAACTCTCAACAAATGAATTATTATCCTTATAAATTTTTTGAAAAATAAAGGTATCTCGTAAGACTACGCCGGACATAAACACGGATATGTTTTTATCTTACAATAATCAAAACATATCAATTATCAAATCCAGTGACATTATGATAATGTCTAGGGGTTTAAAATAAACATTGAACATAGTCAAAATGGTTACATTAATTACATTCTAGCATAATAGGTATACGACTAAGTCCGTAAAGGCACTTACTGGAGAATGGATTCCATGCAATGATAATGCTACCGGGGTAGCGCCTGCCATAGTACACCTCAAGGGAAAATGTACAAAGGGCCTCACATAGACCCTCTATGAATCAAGACTGGCCTACCCCTTACTGGATAGTACAGAATATCTCATCACCCTATTTTTGATCAACAATCATACTGGGCCCCGAAAAATATATAGATTTATGAATAACATTAAAGATAGGGTGATGACCAATATGCTAATGGGTGCGACCCACATAGCCATGAAGCATATCCCATATATTTGTCATTCCCAATTGCGAGGCTTGAGGCTATGTTTGCCTTTTATATAGCAATCTCACTTGAAATGTTAATCCTACCCTCCAGGCGTCAATGCAATGCTATCATTTGTCCATACAAGTTGTTCAGGATATGAACAAATCGAAGGTACTACTTCTACTACCTTAATTTTGGAATCGTCCTCAGGATTAGTAGCAAGTAGTCCTTGCACTTCAACGAACTCTGTCTTCAATTCCATCATCTGCAAGATGTTTTCCAATTCAAATACTCATGTTGGTTCGAAGTGGTTTTCGAATAACTCATGTTATCTGATCCCAGTCTCTTCGAGCCAACATTCTATAATTTTAAAACGGATCAAGTTATGGATAGTGGACAAATCCAATATCTGGTGTAAGTATAGATTCGCAAATAGAAATTGAGACATCCTTTACTTATCCCCACTTTCTGATTTCAAACATTACTATCCCTTGATTAGCAATGAAGTTGGATAAGTTAGAAACTAACCTTGACTCGATGTAAAATTTTACTTCTCGGGATAAAGACGAGCTTCCATACCTTGGAATTTAGTGTTAAGTATACAATGAAGTGTTTCCCTATACTTAATTAATCATCATTGAAATTAGTTCTCTTATAGTTATCACATTTTCGACATTTCGACCACTCTATCTCTCACCTAGAAACTATGGTTCTGGATCTCACGGATAGAGAAACGTCTACTCGTCGGCTTTTAGTGCTAAATACAATATGACTTACTTTTCATAAAATGTGTCAATGTTTTAACATAACTTATCATATATTTTTGGCTACTTAATAGCACAGACAAAGAAATCCATTTAATTTAAAATCATTCTTTGTAAAAAAAAGTTGTTTCTAAAAAAACCGACCATTGGAAATAACGTGATTTAATATTTAAAATTTTATTTATTTAATTAAGATTAATTTAAACCTTTTATTTAAATATTAATTGAATAATAATTAAAACTTTAATTAATAATTAAATAATAATTGAACTCTAATAAATTAAAAATCAAAAAAATAATTATCCTTAACTTAATTAATAATTATTTAATAATTATCCTTTACTTGATTGTTTTTTGAACCTACATAGTTAATTAAAACTTTTACTTAATTAATTAATGATTAATTAATCAATATATTTTAATACTCCCTTTATAATACTTACAATACAATTTAAAAGATTTTTCAAAAATATTTAAAGTAAAAACTATTTCTAGTTTACACAAAATTTGTCGATTTACGAACTGCATCCATAGCGACTATCGCTATATGGACCATAATTTTTAAACTTGTGTTATATATCGAAATTGTATTTAGATATTTTCCTTTTATATTTAGATTAATTAGATAAATTTGTATAAAGGTTTTGAAACCCAGAAGTAAAGTTCGTAAACTTTTTAGAAAACATTTTAAAAGGACAAGAAATAAACAACTTTTAAACCGCATGGGACCTCGAGTCGACAATAAACTAATTCAAATGTTAACTCCTCATTCAACATCCAGCCATCCATATACACAAGCATATACTTATATACAAGAGAAAATAACAACTCTAAAGCAAAAAAAGATTATTACTTGTACATTATCACTAAATACATTGACTACATTTTCTATTCATCACAAATCATCACATATAAACACAAATATGTATGAAAAAAAGCAACGTTACTTTCCAAACCGAACATCCAACAACTAATCACCAAACATAAAGTTTAAAACTTTATTTTCAATAGTGAGATTTACGCACCAAAGATCAACCGAATCAAATCAAACTACCACCACCGTTTGCATCGGCACTCGAACTTGGTTTTTCTTTTATAAAATTTTGATTTTTAAATCTTGTGGAGGCTAGAGGGGCTAGGCGGGCCTAAGCATACGTGGATTCGGCCATGCTTTGAAAAGTTAGTTTTGGGCTTATTTTTGAAAGCTAAGAGAGGTAGAGAGGAAAAAGAATGTTTTTAACGATTTAAAAAGAAACATAAAGGATTTTTAACTTGAAATTTTTTTAAGAAGCTACGGAAGGTAAGGTGGAAGCTTGAAAAAGAAAGAAGAGTTTTAAAATAGAGAAATGAAATGAAATGAGAAATGAGAAAAATATAAAGTCGTTATTATACAAATTGAAATATAGTAAACTGCCCTTTTATCATTGAACCATTACACTTCATATCTTTTGCCATATCACCACCACCATTCCTCCTTGTACACGCAACCTCCTCCTCCCCCTCTTGTCCATCACTTCATCACTTTTGTGATGTGATAATATCTCTTATACATATTTCTTTATATAAAAGAAAAGAAAAGTCAACTTTCCCTTTTACTTAAGTACTATTTTCCTCTAACCATTTCTATGTTATTTATATAAGTGTGCATATATGTTCTCTAGTGTACACAACATGTTCCAACAACTTTTAGACTATATGAAAAGTCGAGAATCCGAAAAACGACTTTCAATCACATTTTTGATTTTTCTACAAACTAATTATTTTTGTAAACCAAATTTGAAATCGACTTCATCATCACTAGTTATTATTTAAAAGAGGTTTATTTGAGTTATAAAATCCATTAATAAATTATTTAAAAATATATCAAATATTCCTATTTAAAGTGATTAAATTAAGGGTCGTTCAGTCTTAAGGGCTTAAAATAGTCCATTATACTTATTGTAACAACCCGTACCCCAATGTGCATGAATTTTCACTAATTCAAAAAATCAAGTTCACCAAAATACAGATCGTTGATTTAGTATCCTGGAAATAAACAAATGGATGCATATCAGAGCACTATTAATATAACTCACAACAAAATAATAAAGTACAATAGAACATATAGTCACTGACCAAGGTCAGATATGTAATGACCCTAATTTTTAGTAACATTATTTAGGGTGTTTAATTAGCTAAATAAAATAAAATAATGCGATGATTAGGGGATTGAGATTTGTGATTAATAGAGATAGTCGTGCCATGTTAATGAGTAAATTAAAATGAACTAACATGAATTAAAATAGACAAGGGTAATAGGCAAGGGAAAAGTTGGAATAAGAATATTCTTATACCCTAAAACCTTAGGAATTCATTCACAGGTTCATTTGCAATATCAAACTAAAGTAGAATCCTGCCAAAAGATAAATAACAAAAGCTAAGGAAGAAGATTAATCAAGTCAAAGCTATTCAAATCTCAAACTCCTTAATCTCAAAGCTAAGGGATTAATGACTACATCTTCCTTTTATAATTGTTTTCGGTTTTAAGGATAATCCAAATTTATTTGCAATGCCATGTTTTGGAAGAATTAAATGCTTATATATGCTTGTTGATGATTTATGCTTATTCGTATAGGTTTTATGATATGTTTTGATGTGAAAACCCTACTTATTGACATCCAAATATCTTGCGATTGTAGATTTAGATCGAAAATGATATATTAGAGATGAGTTTAAATTTTTATATTTTTCTGAATTTATGTGGATTTAATATAAATTTTCTAATGAAGAAAATGATTATTTGGGTTTAGAATAACACATGGCTAAATTATTTATGTTTTGGTCTGAAATTATATATGTTGGAAAACATATTAAAAATGATTTTTTTGGAAATTTGTAGAATTTTCCTAAGTGTTTTGATGAATATATAAAATCATTTAAGGTATGAGACTTAAATGTTTTATATATTTATAAAAAGAGAAGGGGTATTTTGTAAATTATTTAAATTGTCTATTTCTGAAATATTGGCAGAACTTTTAGAAAAGAAAATTTGCAACCAATAATATTTTGACAAACAAGGCAGATTAGTTGAAAAGGATTTCTTTTTAAAGTAAAAATCAGTTTTTACATGCTTTTGGCATGTTTCGCCTCTTTCGGCATAGGGGTTTCGATTGAGAGCATCCACCTCCATTACCATCAAAACCAATGCACATTGTATCAGTAACCAGGCACATAGTGAATTGGATAATGGCGGAAGGAACTGGGTCCAGACCATAGGTTTCGATGGGGTCGAAGCATGACTTTGTCTTAAAATTAAAATTTTCCCTACTTTACTTTCGAAGGAAGTGCTTCGACCTGGTTGGCTTTCGATTGGATCGAAATTTCTTAAAGGAAAGGTTTCAAATGGGTTCCGGCTTTTGTTTTTAGTAAACGCTTTCGAAGGGGTCGAAACCCCTAGCTGCCGCTTTTCTACCTTTCGAAGTCAATGATTTCGGAAGGTATACTTTGTTTTAAATTCCAAGCCACTTCTCCAATGCTTTCGGAAGGGTTGGTTTTGACACCATCACTTCTTTGCTTGGGAACTATTTTCATAAGAGAGCATTCGACTTAAATGTTTTATGACCCTTTTGCTTTGTTGAAGGTAGTACCCAAAGTTTTTGAAGGAGTTAATTTTAAATGAATTCAAAAGGTGTTTCAATATGTTTTAAATTGAACCCAATGGTTTCAAAAGGTTTGTTGTTTGCAAAGGAGTTGAGTGCTTTCGAAAGGTTTTAAAGAATGGTTTTGAAAGGGTGGTTCCCTACTTGTTTTGAAAGGTCAAAGGAAGGTTTTCAATGTTTTCAAAAGGCAATCCTTTAGTGTTTTAAAAAGAAGGATGTCTAAGGTCTTTAAAGCATTCGATGGAAAGATTTTTCAATGGCTTCGAAAGGAAGATTATGAATGGTTTTGAAAGGAATGTTTTGGCTTTCGACCTAGGTTATAAAGAATGGTTTACTTGGTGTCGAAAGGGGTACTTTCAATGGATTCGAATGTGGTACTTTCAGAGATTTAAATGTTTTCATCGACAAAGATTTGAGTAAAGTACATAACATGGCAAGATGATTTTGAGTAAAGCACAGAGTATGTATTTTCCTTGTTAAAATATAATTTAAAGGTTTAAATCAATTTGAGAAGAAAAGTTTTTCAAGGAAAATTTAAGGAAAGATTACCCTAAGTAAAATGACTCTGATATTTGTATACCAGATGGGACTAAAATTCTAGTGTGTAAGGCTTTAGTCCAAAATGATTGCCTCTAGCTATTTTACTAAGATTACCCTAAGTAAAATGACTCAGATATTTGTAAAGCCCCTAGCTAATTTAGTCCAAAATTCCAGTGTGTAGGGCTTTGTCACAAGTAAGACTAAAATGATGATTACACATAGAAGGGAATATATAAACTTTTACAAAGATAGGTTATCGGGGAGCCCGCAAAACCATGAGGATCAGTTGACCAGAAGAAAGTAAGTTAGGGACAGACTGTCCAGAAGAGGACTATCTAACTGATGTTAGATTATTTATTTATATTGTCTAGCAGGCCCAAGTCAGCCAAAGGTTAGTAATTAGCCAAACAAAACTATAGTGTTCGGACAGATAGTTCATTTGTTACCTGATATGTATGTTTACATGATAATGCTTTATAGTTTTAACCAGTTTTGGTTGCAGGATTATGAGTTGCAAAAGATATATTTTAAAAGGATATAAGTGAGGGGAAACCTGTTCCGCTAAGCGGCATGGTCTCACTTAATATCAAATAACCGAGATGTACAGTATTATTCACACCAGGCTTTATGTATGGCTCAAAGTTTATGTTTTCCCCTTAAACTCTCGTGTGCTCAAAAGTGATTTGAGTAGGCCGAGGGTTGAGGATTTACAGGTTTTTAGTAGGTTGGCGAATAAAGCTTCCGGAGATGAGTAGGTGGCTGATGGATAGCTATTCAGGAGTTGTTGTTTTATTTTTTTGTTTTCGTTGTGTTGTATTAAGTCAATTATGACTATTTAGTACTCTGGTCATCCAAGGGGGCATCCTCATATGTCGCTTTTAGCTTATCTTATAATAATTATATTGGATCTGAACCTGGAAAACGTTTGGGATTATGTAATTTGAATATGAATGTTGTTTTGAAATGTAATCTAAAAAAATGTTTTTAATCTGTGATGCTTGTCTTTCATATTGAAGTGCTTCTGATATTATGGATACCATTAACATTACCGTATTTGATCATAGGAAGTTAATACTATGGATGACTGCAACATCTATAGCGCTTGGCTTCGGGACTCCAGATAAGGGATGTTACAACTTGATATCAGAGCATAGGTTTATGTAAAACTTTACACTAAAATGATCTTGAAAACATAATCCTAAGGTGTAACAACCCTTGTTCTGGTGATTACCGATAAACATTAAATTATACCGGTTGTTATAATTTAATATTGTGAATTAAAAATAAATTAGAGATTTAAATTGTTTATTTGAAATAAACAATGGGTTTTTGAAATAATATGAGAAAATAAAGTTTTGGTAACTTTATTTTGTTTATTTGTGAGAATATGAGTGAAATATGATTTTTATTTAGTGATAATGCAATAATTCTTGTAATTATTGCCAAATGCTTCTTTTAATAATTTTTAAAGGAAATATTTGATTTTTAAATGTGTTTATTTAAATGAAAATATGAAATTTTGTTTAAATATGAGTTTTGGATATAAAAATGATGAAATATGATTTATTACGTTTAACTATGCAAGAAAATAATTTTTATACAATTTTTGGTATTGAAATAGTGTTTTATGTTAATATTTGTGCAAGTTGGGAATTTATTTAAAAATGAGAGTTTTTGATAATAAAAATAATTTTTTTACAAAATTATCTTTTCATTAGTGGTAAAATGTTTTATTAAACATAGGAATATGTTTGCACAAATTTATTGTGTTGAATTTCGAGGAAATATGTTGTTTTATTATTAACATGAGTGTATATTTATGTTAGGTGATAAATTCGATTTTTACTTAGGCTAATTAATTTGCAACTGGGTCTTAGCCCATTTATTTTTCCTTAGCAGGTAGAATGATGAGAAAAACATCTCTTCTTCTCTAAAGAAAGTACGTTTACTTTCTACTTATAGTAAAAGAAACCAGAAACCAAAAGAAACCCTTCTTCTTTTTCAAATCTAAAGCTCAATCTCCATTTTTCTTCAACAATTTGTTGTTTTCCTTCAAATTAAAGCTCTATTTTAATAGGTAATGAACTCTAAACATAGGTAATTTCGATGTATTTCATCGAAATTTGATTCTAAGATTTGGGTTGTTTGTAATTGAGATGTTCTTCTTGCATGTCTCTATAAACTCCATTTTCAAGTTGTTGAAGCCCTCTTGAAGCCATTTCACAGCAAAAGCTCGCCTATTTTCACCAATTTGATCTTATAGCTCATGTAATTTGAAAGGTGAGTATCAATCTCATAAAAGCTATATTATGAAATGCCAAAAATGCAAGCTGAAGTGAAAATTTGCTTACAGTAAATCTTTTTTGAGTTGTTTTGATTGTGTAAATTTGCTCTATGTAGCATCTGTGTTCTATTGTATATCTCTATTACGGCAATGAAATGTTGCCGGATTTGTTGAATATGCGACTATATGAATTTTGTTTGATGATAATAAACATATATACATTCATTTAAATGTATTTGTTAATATACTATTTTATTTTCATAGATTAAATAAATATTTCATGAATAAAATAAATAACACATAATTTGAATTCAAACAGATATTTTATTCAAACAAATATTTATTACAATTTTTGAATAGTACAAATTTCAAGCTCTCACTATATATATATATATATATATATATACAATTTAAATTACAATACAAACTTAATTACATCACAATTCACATTTACATTTGCACCTCACTACATATCACTCAACCTCGTATTTATCTTCAACTTCATTTCAATGTGAATCCAACATCTGAGCAATCTGCAAAAATATACGTTGACGCGGTAAAATTGAAAATAAAATATTTTTGCAGTATAAAATAAAATGTGATTTGAAAATAATATTTGCCTCTATTATTTGGGTTGTTCGTCTTCATTTAATTTTGAATTCGTCATACACGAACAGCTTGTGACATACACAATGTATCACTGGATATACCACAAGGCCGTGCACACCAATATATATACTTGATAAAATTAGAGGGATAGGTGAGCACAGGTCAAACCCAAAATGCCGGGTTCAACTCAAGTGCAATAAAAATAATGTCACAATATCAGCACAAGGTCAACCCAAGCTTTAAGATGGATTCAACTCAGGTGCAATACAAAATTGTCAAGTACAAGTGACCAAAGTTCAAGTCGTGCACATGAAAACGACTCAAATGAACAAAGTGCAAACCCAGACCAACATACCCAATGAAGACTTGAACAAATGCAATACTTAAGTGCAAATAATGAAAATATACAGGTGCAAACAGCAGCTACAACACAAACTGCCTCAATGCATACATATGGCCAAGCGATGCATCACTGAAACACGAATACATGGAGCAAATACAACTGATTCAAGTGAAAGGCAACTATACACATGAAGTCAATATGATCAAGGCAACAAGCCCAGAACCAAGTTGACACAATGTGCACATATTAACAAATCGAAAACAGTTCAATCAACACTTCAACTGAGCCAGACACAGTGCAGACACAAGAGTACAAGTCCAAATACACTAACACAAATGACCAAAGTCTATACAGAACAACTCAACTGTATGCAACAGTGAAACGAAGTGGACAATGCACCAATACTAAACAGAAGAATACATGAACACAATATCCACAGCAAACAACATGATGTAGCAACCCATATATACAGTGAATAGTGCAGTCATGATATGCAAGCATCAGGTCGAGTCAGGGAAGCAAACAAGTGTATCAGATAAACCAATGCCAACAGACCAGAGTCGAGCACAAAGGAATGCAACACTGCTTCACATACATGACAACTAGAGTACATGAAATGACAAACAACACAAGTGCATAAAGGCAGTGGTACAAACTATCCAAAGACTCCATATGCATACACCTATACACACACATAACTGTATGTATGTATACAAGTGGAAATCAAAGTGAACTACTAAATCAAGAAATGATGACTGGAAACACAGAACACAATACAACATGAACCAGACCCTAGCACAGTTGAAGTTCAACGTAAACAAGAGGTGGCAACATAAAACTTCATCAAATCAGAGAATACAAACTATGACACAAGACCACAAATCCAAACCAAGTTCAACAGTCAAAGCATCATCAACAAAGTGATACAATAATTCAGTGAATAAGTGAAGCATATTTGTTTATATGTGTAAATATATGTATAACAAGTTCAAGCTGCAGGTCAAAGACATAATGGCCGAAGTAAGTACACAAAGGAAATGCAAAGTCAACTCAAAGCCATATGCAATTACCAGAGGCAGTTCAAAGTAATGCCGAAGTCACAATCGAAAACGAGTCCAAAAAATCATGGAACAGCAGTTTCAGATCAAGACAGTGCCAAACCTAAAATATTTTCATAAAATCAACGTAATCAATTCAAGTGACCGAAGTCAACAGAAATCGAAATCGTGGTGGTCACAAACGAAATCAACATCGTCACACCAGAATCGTAACCGTGATGACCAAGAAAAACGAACAGTTCAAAATCAGCACCGTGTTATTCTAGTAAATTGAAAAAGTCAGTAATCAATCTCAAGCACCCAAATGAATATCGAATGGCCGAAGGACAGTATTGACGAAATCAAAAAACTATCAGACGAACGTAAATATAGGAATTCGACTTTTATAAATCCCATTTATCATCGACAATTTCAAATCCATCGAGTACAAGTATTTAAACTAGAGAGAAAAAGCATAAATTACATACCCGACTCAAGGTCGAACTCAATCAAATAGAAGCAGCTGAAAGCATCTCAAGAGACGATCAATCGACAGTGCAAGGAAATCGAAATCAATTACTCGATCGATCTGATTAAAGTTAGCGTCTTCAAATTTGTTCAAAACCTTAATTTTTAATTAGAGAGGAACGAACGAGAACGAACAAGAAGCCACCATTTTTCACAAGGAAGCAGACCAATTAAATAAAGAGAATAATATTGGGCTAGGCCTTTTTTTCTTTAGTGTTGGTTTATACTAAAAGGGAGATAATTAGGGTTTTGTTTTTTTGTGTTTAAATTGTATTTTCCATTTCAAACCGTTGTAATTTCTAGTCGTGTGACTAGGGGACAAACTACGTGGCGTAGTTTGAGAATTCGCAACTCAGTGGCTAAGTTGTGGCAGGGTTTTGAGCATAGAGGTAGGTTAGTCAATAGCAGGTGTCGCGGGTCTACGTGTGTAAGCATGTGCTACTTAATTTCTTGTAGATACCTTGGGGGCAGCACGTAGGCAGGTTTTTGCCGAAGCTGGATAAATTCTGTGTTGTTCTATTTCTGCATTTATTTTGCTATTATCTATGCTATTATTTTGATATATCAGTGTTGAAATAATTTTATAAGCTTCTGCAATAATTTTTATAATTAATAGCATCACCCTATTCACCACCCTCTAGGGTGAAATCGATCCTACAAGTGGTATCGGAGCTAGTAATAGAAGTCAACTTTTGTTTTTTTTTAAAAAATTAATTTTTTTTCAAAAACCAATTTTCGCTTTAAAAATTTGAACTTTTAAAATGGCTTCTTTTAATAATGCTTTTGCAGAGGGTCAGTCCATAGTTAGACCACCAATGTTCAATGTTGAATATGCTTACTGGAAAAATAGGATGGAGATTTTTTTAAAAACCATTGACGCTTGGGACATTGTTGAGAGAGGGTATAAAGCACCAACTATAATTGAAAATAATCAGGCAGAAAATAAACCAAAGGATCAATGGACTGAACTAGAAAATAAATTACAAAATGCTAACGCTAAAGCTAGGAATTCTATTATCTGTTCATTGGATCAATTTGAATTTAATCGTGTCTCACATTGTCTAACTGCGCAGGAAATATGGCATACACTCGAAGTACTCATGAAGGAATATCTCAAGTCAAAGAATCTCGTCTTTCCATGCTGAGTAGCAAATACGAGAATTTCACAATGGCAAAGGAAGAAAATGTCAAAGAAATGTACTGACGACTTTCTAATATCGTATACAAATTAAAGGCTCTTGGAAAATTATACACAGAATTGGAGATAGTCCGAAAAATCCTCAGAGTCCTTCCATGAAGTTTTGAAGCCAAAGTAACTGCCATTCAAGAATCAAAAGATTTGAAACAAATGAAAGTCGAAGAACTCATCGGAAACCTCACCACTTACGAGCTGGAGATGAAATTCAAGGAAGAGCATGAAGGAGGAGACACTCGAAAGAAATCAATAGCTCTTAAAGGGACAACTGAAAGTGAAGATGATGATGATGATGATGGTGAAGCAGAACTAGCACTATTAATAAGAAGATTCAAAAGGTGGAATCGCAAATATGGCAATTCGGTCAAAAATCAACAAGTAAAGAGCAGATTAAACAAAGCACTAGACAACCCAAAAGAGTAGAAAATCATTTGTCACAAATGCAATAAATCCGATCATATCAAGCCAAATTGTCCCCAAAATCGACTCAGTCAAGGAAGGAAACTAAAAAGGAGAAGTTTTGCAGCTACTTGGGATGAAAGCGACGAAGATGGAAGTGATAGCACTGGAAGTGAGAGTGAAAAAGCAAATTTGTGTCTTTATGGTGAAATAACCGACAGTGATGATGACGAGCCAAGTGTGGTATCAAAACTTACTCATTCAGAATTACTTATATATTTTCACAAGCTAAATGGGTGCTTTGAACGACTTAGGGATAATATGCTAAAATTGAACCACAAAGAGATAGTTTGATTGAAGTAAATGATCAGCTTGAACAATTAGTTAAAAACTATCAAAATAAGTGCCCTAAGTATGACAATGTCCATTGTTTGAAGAAGAGATTAAAAAATTCAGATATTAATATAAAATCACTTGAAAATGAAATTCTGATTTTGAAAGAAAGTGAAAATACAAGACGAGAAAATTCTATTAGAATGTGCACACAATTGTTAAACGAAAATGAATCTCTCAAAACATAAGTCCAAAAACTATCAACGACCCTAGATAAATTTTCAAAAAGTGAGAAATTGTTGAACATGCTATTAGGAAAACAAACTATGAATACAGTTAGACAAGGACTTGGGTATAAATCTAAAAATGTTAGAAATAAGATTAATCAAGTAAATTCAATGTGCTCAATTTGTAGAAAATTTGGACACGATCAAAATAATTGCTGGTACAGACCCAAAACGTGAAAACGATTCCGATTTGGGTTCCAAAAGGCACAAATATAAAATCTCACAAAGTAAACAAATTTGGATGTCGAAAGGAACATATATAAATAGTTTTGGATCTCCACAAAATTATTTTTCAAAATCAATTACCACTAACAATCATGGACCTAAAAACAAATAGGTCACTAAACTCTCTTCCTGTGTAGGTATGCTGGCAGGCTAAGGAACAACAACAATGGAACTTGGATTCTGGCTGTTCCAGGCACATGACAGGCGATAAATCAAAGTTCCTTAGCCTAGAAAAGTACAGAGGTGGCAGAGTCACAATGGGTAACAATGACAAGTGTAGAATTGTCGGTAAAGGTAAAGTAGGTAATAATACATTTACCTTAAATGACGTACTATATGTTGAAAATCCGCACCACAATCTGATATCAATCAGCCGGCTATGTGATAAAGGTACGAATGTTATTTTTGATTCTGACTGGTGCAAAATTGTTGACAAATCATCAAAAGAAATCTTATTTTCAGGTAAAAGGAAAGGTAATATATATTCTCTATCTTTTGATGATCTCACCCTTTCAAAATGTTTGGTAGCTAAGGATATAAAAGTAAATTTATGGCATAGACGATTGGGGCATGCTAGCATGAATTTGTTAAACAAAGTAAAAAGGAAAAATTTGGTAAGAGGGTTGCCATACATGATTTAGAAACAGAAAATTTATGTAAAGCATGTACCTGGGGAAAACTTAAAAAATCATCATTTCATGCCAAAAACAATGTAGGCACTTCTAGAGTTCTCGAACTAGTTCTTATGGATCTGTTAGGACCTAACGACATTGCTAGCTTAGGTGGTAAGAAATATTGCTTTGTGTTAGTTGATGATTACTCAAGATATACATGGGTATATTTCTTGGCTAAAAAATCAGAAACTTTTTCATACTTCACAAAATTCACGAAATCGGTTCAAAATGACAAAGGAGTTCCTATTGTTTCGTTAAGAAGTAATCATGGTGGAGAATTTGAAAATTATGAATTTGAAAACTTTTATGATGAAAATGGATTTAAACAAGAATTTTCTGCACCACGTACTCCATAACAAAATGGAGTAGTTGAAAGAAAGAATCGAACATTGCAAGAGTTGGCTAGGTCTATGATAAATGAGTATGAGCTACCTTTGCATTTTTGGGCAGAAGCAGTAAATACAGCTTGTTATGTAATGAATAGAGTTATGATTAGACCGATTCTTAAGAAAACACCCTATGAGCTATGGTTCAAAAATAAACCAAACATTGCTTACTTCAAAGTATTTGGGCGTCCGTGCTATATTCTAAATATAAGTGATCAATTAGGAAAATTCGAAGCAAAAGCCGATGAAGGCATATTCATGGGATACTCTTCTAGAAGCAAAGCTTATAGAGTCTACAACGAAAGGAATAAAACAATTGTGGATTCAATCAATGTGAAGTTTGATGAAGGCATTAATAAACAGGAAATGGTCAAAAGCAATGTTGAAGAGGAGAACGAAAAAGATGAGAATGAAAAACCAAAAGAAACTACAACAACAAAAGAAGTACGAAGGAATCTAGATCCAGAGAGATTGAAATTCAAAGCAGATCATCCTCCAGAATTGATAATAGGAAATCCTATCACAGGTGTTCAGACTCGTTCCACCTTTAGAAATCTGTATGATCTGTGTCTATATAGTGGATTTATTTCAGAAATAAAACCCAAAGACATAGATACAGCTCTTAATGATGTAAACTGGTTTATGGCTATGCAAGAAGAGCTAAATCAATTTGAGCGAAATGATGTTTGGAGTCTAGCACCTAGACCTAAGGATTATCCAGTCGGAGGAACAAAATGGATTTTCAAAAATAAATATGATGAATCTGGAAATGTGATTTGAAATAAAGCTAGATTAGTCGCTAAAGAATATAATCAAATCGAAGGAGTTGGCTTTGATGAAACTTTTGCACCAGTACCTAGACTAGAATCAATTAGGATATTGTTAGCTTTCGCTTGCTACAAATGATTTAAATTAAGACAAATAGATATTAAAAGTGCCTTTCTTAATGGAATTTTAAAAGAAGATGTATTTGTTGAACAACCAGAAGGTTTTGAAAGTCATGAATATCCTAACCATGCATATAAGCATAAAAAGGCATTATATGGATTAAAACAAGCTCCTAGAGCTTGGTATGAATGCCTTAGTACTTATCTTCTTGAAAATGGGTTCAAAAAGGGCTGTGTAGACACCACACTATTTCTGCTGCATGAAAACGATTATCTTTTGATTGTTCAAATATATGTTGATGACATCATTTATGGTGCTACTAACAATTTTTTGTATGAGCAATTTGAAAAAGTTATGCAGGAAAAGTTTGAAATGAGCTTGGTTGGAGAGTTAAAATTCTTTTTAGGATTTCAAGTCAAACAAAGCGATAAAGGTACATTCATTTCTTAAACAAAATATATCAGGGAACTTGTCAACAAATTTGGATTAAAAGATGCTAAACCAGCTAGAACCCCCATGAGCACAACAATTAAACTTGACAATGATGAAAAAGGTAAGGCGGTTAATCAAAAGCAATATAGAGGTATGATTGGATCACTCCTTTATCTTACCGCTTCTAGACCTGACATCATGTTTCCTGGCTGCTTGTGTGCACGATTTCAATCTAACCCAAAAGATCCTCATTTAAAAGCCGTTAAAAGAATCATAAAATATTTGTTGCACACCCCACAATTTGGTCTTTGGTATCCAACAAATGATAATTTTGAATTAAAAGGATTTTCAGATGCGGACTATGAAGGAAGTCAAGTTGATAGAAAAAGTACTAGTGGTGCATGCTTTATGTTAGGACATTCATTAGTTGCATGGTCAAGTAGAAAACAGAATTGTATTGCGTTATCCACCACAGAGGCAGAGTATATTGCTCAGAGTGGTTGCTCTGCTCAAATCTTATGGATGATACAAACTTTGCAAGACTATGGTCAAAATTTTAAACGTGTACCACAAATGTGTGATAGTAAAAGCGCAATTGATCTCACAAATAATCATGTACATCACTCACAAACAAAACATATAGATGTTAGACATCATTTTATTAGAGATCATATTTCCAAGGAAAATATCTGCATAAATTTCATTTCAACCGATTCTCAATCGGCAGACATTTTCAAAAAACCCCACCAGAAAATAGATTTTGTAAACTACGTCTCAGCTTAGGTGTTTTAGAAATTTGATTTTCTAAATATTTAACATTTGTTTTCTCCCTACTAATTATCGAAAAAGTGAATAGTAATTGAAAAAGTGATGAGTGTGGATATTAATCTTATATTATAACTCAAGACGGTATAATTAGTAAATTTCTTTAGAAATTTAAACAAGAGTGATAAAACTTTTTGTTGGTAAAAAATTCCATGACCATCTCAATTTCTATCATATTTCTAACGACCATCACTCATCAAAATTCTATATAGTTTGTCGATATGTGGTACTTTAAACAGGAATAATCCGTTTTTCATTTTATATTTTTAATAAAATAATAATAATAATATAATATAATATAAAATAAAATCCAAAGTATTCACTCTCATTTAAAAGTCCTCGCGGTTATGCATGGGTGAATAACTTGGAATTTTTGGTTATGTGCTTTCATGCTCATTTATAAGTCCTCACGGTTAAGCATGTATGGAACGCATATCAAAATTGATATATTAAATAAACAAGTTGATTCTAATCTCATTTAAAAGTCCTCACGGTTATACGTGGTTAGAAGATACTTGAATTCATTTTTTTTAAAAATAAAATTGGAATACTACTAATCTCATTTAAAAGTCCAAACGGTTATGTATGGTTGGTAGATATTCAAATTCCTGATATAAATATACCACAAACAGACACAACTGTATGGTTTTATATGATGATATCATTCCCATCATTCTAAAAGTGGAATATGTGCCTCATAGAGTATTTATGATTTTTGTTTGATTTTTTTATTGAAATTTAGTATTTATATTCGATTGAGTTTTAATGTTGTATTAATATTTATCACTTTATCTCCATTTTTCTAACACTATTACTCTTTTGCTGATAACAAAAGAGGGAGAGAAAAGTTAGGATTTTGTCAAATAAAATCAAGTAAAGGTCAAATATTTTCTATTTGCATCTAGGCTTATTTGCATATTTTTATTTACATGCATATATGTAGGGGGAGCTTTGTGTAGAGAGGAAGCATTCAAATAGAGGGAGCAAATTGAATGTTCAAATACATTTAACAAATTCAAAATCTTAAATATATGTTTGTTATCACAAAAGGCGGAGAATGTTGAATATGCGACTATATGATTTTTGTTTGATGATAATAAATATATATATACATTCACTTAAATGTATTTGTTAATATACTATTTTATTTTCATGGATTAAATAAATATTTGGTGAATAAAATAAATAACACAGAATTTGAATTCAAACAGATATTTTATTCAAACAAATATTTATTACAATTTTTGAATAGTACAAATTTCAAGCTCTCACTATATATATACAATTTAAATTACAATACAAATTTGATTACAACACAATTCACATTTACATTTGCTCCTCACTACATATCACTCGCACTTGTATTTATCTTTAACTTCATTCCAATGTGAATCCAGCATCTGAGCAATCTGTAAAAATATACATTGACACAGTAAAATTGTAAATAAAATATTTTTCAGTACAAAATAAAATGTGATTTTGAAAATAATATTTGCCTCAGTTATTTGGGTTGTTCGTCTTCATTTAATTTTGATTTCGTCATACACGAACAGCTTGTGACATACACAGTGTATCACTGGATATGCCACAAGGCCGTGCACACCAATATATACCCTTGATAAAATTACAGGGACAGATGAGCACAGGTCAAACCCAAAACGCCGGATTCAACTCAAGTGCAATAAAAATAATGTCACAATATCAGCACAAGGTCAAACCCGAGCTTTAAGATGGATTCAACTCAGGTGCAATACAAAATTGTCAAGTACAAGTGACCAAAGTTCAAGTCATACACATGAAAATGACTCAAATGAACAAAGTGCAAACCCAGACCAACATACCCAATGAAGACTTGAACAAAGGCAATACTCGAGTATAAATAATGAAAATATACAGGTGCAAATAGTAGCTACAACACAAACTGCCTCGATGCATACATATGGCCAAGCGATGCATCATTTAAACACGAATACATGGAGCAAATACAACTGATTCAAGTGAACGACAACTATACACATGAAGTCAATATGATCAAGGCAACAAGCCCAGAACCAAGTTGACAGTTACAATGTGCACATATTAACAAATCGAAAACAGTTCAATCAACACTTCAACTGAGCCAGACACAGTGCAGACACAAGAGTACAAGTCCAAATACACTAACACAAATGACCAAAGTCTATACAGAACAACTCAACTGTATGCAACAGTGAAACGAAGTGGACAATGCACCAATACTAAACACAAGAATACATGAACACAATATCCACAGCAAACAACATGATGCAGCAACCCATATATACAGTGAACAGTGCAGTCATGATATGCAAGCATCAGGTCGAGTCAGGGAAGCAAACAAGTGTATCATATAAACCAATGCCAACAGATCAGAGTCGAGCACAAAGGAATGCAACACTGCTTCACATACATGACAACCAGAGTACATGAAATGACAAACAACACAAGTGCATAAAGGCAGTGGTACAAACTATCCAAAGACTCCATATGCACACACCTATATACACACATAACTGTATGTATGTATACAAGGGGAAATCAATGCGAACTACTAAATCCAGAAATGATGACTAGAAACACAGAACACTATACAACATGAACCAGACTCAAGCACAGTTGAAGTTCAAGGTAAACTAAAGGTGGCAACATGAAACTTCATCAAACCAGAGAATACAAACTATGACACAAGACCACAAATCCAAACCAAGTTCAACAGTCAAAGCATCATCAACAAAGTGATACAACAGTTTAGTGAACAAGTGAAGCATATTTGTTTATATGTGTCAATATATGTATAAAAAGTTCAAGCTGCAGGTCAAAGACATAATGGCCGAAGTTAGTACACAAAGGAAATGCAAAGTCAACTCAAAGCCATATGCAATGACCAGAGGCAGTTCAAAGTAATGCCGAAGTCACAATCGAAAACGAGTCCAAAAAATCATGGAACAGCAGTTTCAAATCAAGACAGTGCCAAACCCAAAATATTTTCATAAAATCAACATAATCAAATCAAGTGACCGAAGTCAACAGAAATCAAAATCGTGGTGGTCACAAACGAAATCAACATCGTCAAACCAGAATTGAAACCGTGATGACCAAGAAAACACCGTGTTATTCAAGTAAATTGAAAACGTCAGTAATCAATCTCAAGCATCCAAATGAAGATCGAATGGCCGAATCCCAGTATTGACGAAATCAAACAACTATCAGACGAACGTAAATATAGGAATTCGACTTCTATAAATCCCATTCATCATCGGCAGTTTCAAATCCATCGAGTTTAAGTATTCAAACAAGAGAGAAAAAGCGTAAATTACATACTCGAATCAAAGTCGAACTCAATCAAATAGAAGCAGCCGAAAGCATCTCAAGAGACAATCAATCGACAGAGCAAGGAAATCGAAATCAATTACTCGATCGATCTGATTAAAGTCGGAGTCTTCAAATTTGTTCAAAACCCTAATTTTTAATCAGAGACGAATGAACGAGAATGAACAAGAAGCCACCATTTTTCACAAGGAAGCGGACCGATTAAATGAAGAGAATAATATTGGGCCGGCCTTTTTTTCTTTTGTGTTGGTTTATATTAAAAGGGAGATAATTAGGGTTTTGTTTTTTTGTGTTTAAATTGTATTTTCCATTTCAAACCGTTGTAATTTCTAGTCGTGTGACTAAGGGACAAACTAGGTGGCGTAGCTTGAGAATTCGCAACTCGGTGGCTGAGTTGTGGCAGGGTTTTGAGCGTAGAGTTAGGTTAGTCAATAGCAGATGTCATGAGTTTACGTGTGTAAGCGTGTGCTACTTAATTTCTAGTATAAACCTTGGGGGCAGCACGTAGGCAGGTTTTTGCCGAAGCTGGATAAATTCTGTGTCATTCTATTTCTGCATTTATTCTGCTATTATCTGTGCTATTATTTTGATATATCTGTGTTGAAATAATTTTATAAGCTTCCACAATAATTTTTATAATTAATAGCATCACCCTATTCGCCCCCCTCTAGGGTGAAATCGATCCTACAAGTGGTATCGGAGCTAGGAATAGAAGTCAATTTTTGTTTTTTTTTTAAAAAATTCCATTTTTTTTCAAAAACCAATTTTTGTTTTAAAAATTTGAACTTTTAAAATGCCTTCGTTTAATAATGCTTTGGCAGAGGGTCAGTCCATAGTTAGACCACCATTGTTCAATGGTGAATATGCTTACTGGAAAAATAGGATGGAAATTTTTCTAAAAACTATTGACGCTTTGGATATTGTTGAGACAGGGTATAAAGCACCAACTATAATTGTAAATAATCAGGAAGTAAATAAACCAAAGTATCAATGGACTGAACTAGAAAATAAATTACAAAATTCTAACGCTAAAGCTATGAATTCTATTATCTGTTCATTGGACCAATTTGAATTTAATCGTGTCTCACATTGTCTAACTACGCAGGAAATACGGCATACACTCGAAGTGACTCACGAAGGAACATCTCAAGTCAAAGAATCTCGTCTTGCCATGTTGAGTAGAGAATACGAGAATTTCACTATGGAAAAGGAAGAAAATGTCAAAGAAATGTACGGACGACTTTCTAATATCGTATACAAATCAAAGGCTCTTGGAAAGTCATACACAGAATTAGAGATAGTCCAAAAAATCCTCAGAGTCCTTCCACCAAGTTTTGAAGCCAATGTAACTGCCATTCAAGAATCAAAAGATTTGAAACAAATGAAAGTCGAAGAACTCATCGGAAACCTCACCACTTACGAGCTGGAGATGAAATTCAAGGAAGAGTGTGAAGGAGGAGACACTCGAAAGAAATCAATAGCTCTTAAAGGGACAACTGAAAGTGAAGATGATGATAATGGTGAAGCAGAACTAGCACTGTTAATAAGAAGATTCAAAAGGTGGAATCACAAATATGGCAATCCGGTCAAAAATCAACAAGTAAAGAGCAGATTAAACAAAGCACTAGACAACCCGGAAGAGCAGAAAATCATTTGTCACAAATGCAATAAACCCGGTCATATCAAGCCAAATTGTCACCAAAATCGACTCAGCCAAGGAAAGAAACTAAAAAGGAGAATTTTTGCAGCTACTTGGGATGAAAGCGACGAAGATGGAAGTGATAGCACTGGCAGTGAGAGTGAAAAGGTAAATTTGTGTCTTCATGGTGAAATAACCGACAGTGATGATGACGAGCCAAGTGTGGTATCAAAACTTACTCATTTAGAATTACTTATATATTTTGACGAGGTAAATGGGTGCTTTGAACGACTTAGGGAGAAATATGCTAAAATTGAATCACAAAGAGATAGTTTGATTGAAGTAAATGATCAACTTGAACAATTAGTAAAAAACTATCAAAATAAGTGCCCTAAGTGCGACAAATGTCCATTATTTGAAGAAGAAATTAAAAAATCAGAAATTAATATAAAATCACTTGAAAATAAAATTCTGATTTTGAAAGAAAGTGAAAATACAAGACGAGAAAATTCTATTAAAAGGTGCACACAATTGTTAAACGAAAATGAATCTCTCAAAACACAAGTCCAACAACCATCAACGACCTTAGATAAATTTTCAAAAAGTGAGAAATCATTGAACATGCTATTAGGAAAACAAACTATGAATACAGTTAGACAAGGACTTGGGTATAAATCTAAAAATGTTAGAAATAAGATTAATCAAGTAAATTCAATGTGCTCAATTTGTAGAAAATTTGGACACGATCAAAACAATTGCTGGTACAGACCCAAAATGTGAAAAGGATTTCGATTTGTGTTCCAAAAGGCACAAATATAAAATCTCACAAAGTAAACAAATTTGGATGCCGAAAGGAACATATATAAATAGTTTTGGGTCTCCACAAAATTATTTTTCAAAATCAATTACCACTAACAATCATGGACCTATAAAAACAAATAGGTCACTAAACTCTCTTTCTGTGTAGGTATGCTGGCAGGCTAAGGAACAACAACAGTGGTACTTGGATTCTGGCTGTTCCAGGCACATGACAGGCGATAAATCAAAGTTCCTTAGCCTAGAAAAGTACAGAGGTGGCAGAGTCACAATGGGCAACAATGACAAGTGTAGAATTGTCGGTAAATGTAAAGTAGGTAACAATACATTTACCTTAAATGACGTACTATATGTTGAAAATCTGCACCACAATCTAATATCAATCAGCCAGCTATGTGATAAAGGTATGAATGTTATTTTTGATTCTGACTTGTGCAAAATTGTTGACAAATCATCAAAAGAAATCTTATTTTCAGGTAAAAGGAAAGGTAATATATATTCTCTATCTTTTAATGATCTCACCCTTTCAAAATGTTTGGTAGCTAAGGATATAGAAGTAAATGTATAGCATAGACGATTGGGGCATGCTAGCATGAATTTGTTAAACAAATTAAAAAGGTAAAATTGAAACAGAAAATTTATGTAAAGCATGTACCTCGGAAAAACTTGAAAAATCATCATTTCATGCCAAAAACAATGTAAGCACTTCTAGAGTTCTCGAACTAGTTCATATAGATCCGTTTGGACCTAACAACATTGCTAGCTTAGGTGGTAAGAAATATTGCTTTGTGTTAGTTGATGATTACTCAAGATATACATGGGTATATTTCTTGGCTAAAAAATCAGAAACTTTTTCATACTTCACAAAATTCACAAAATCAGTTCAAAATGAAAAAGGAGTTCCTATTGTTTCGTTAAGAAGTGATCATGGTGGAGAATTTGAAAATTATGAATTTGAAAACTTTTATGATGAAAATGGATTTTAAAAAAAATTTCTACACCACGTACTCCATAACAAAATGGAGTAGTTGAAAGAAAGAATCGAACATTGCAAGAGTTGTCTAGGTCTATGATAAATGAGTATGAGCTACCCTTGCATTTTTGGGCAGCAGCAGTAAATACAGCTTGTTATGTAATGAACAGAGTAATGATTAGACCGATTCTTAACAAAACACCCTATGAGCTATGGTTCAAAAATAAACCAAACATTGCTTACTTCAAAGTATTTGGGTGTCCGTGCTATATTCTTAATACAAGCGATCAATTAGGAAAATTCGAAGCAAAAGCCGATGGAGGCATATTCATGGGATACTCTTCTAGAAGCAAAGCTTATAGAGTCTACAACAAAAGGAATAAAACAATTGTGGAGTCAATCAATGTGAAGTTTGATGAAGGCATCAATAAACAGGAAATGGTAAAAAGCAACGTTGAAGAGGAGAACGAAAAAGATGGGAATGAAAAACCAAAAGAAACTGCAACAACAGAAGAAGTCCGAAGGAATCTAGATCCAGAGAGATTGAAATTCAAAGAAGATTATCCTCCAGAATTGATAATAGGAAATCCTATCACAGGTGTTCAAACTCGTTCCTCCTTCAGAAATATGTGTGATCTGTGTCTATATAGTGGATTTATTTCAGAAATAGAACCCAAAGACATAGATACAACTCTTAGTGATGAAAACTGGTTTATGGCTATGCAAGAAGAGCTAAATCAATTTGAGCGAAATGATGTTTGGAGTCTAGCACCTAGACCTAAGGATTATCCAGTCATAGGAAAAAAATGGATTTTCAAAAATAAATATGATGAATCTGGAAATGTGATTAGAAATAATGCTAGATTAGTCGCTAAAGGTTATAATCAAATTAAAAGAGTTGACTTTGATGAAACTTTTGCACCAGTAGCTAGACTAGAATCAATTAGGATATTGTTAGCTTTTTCTTGCTACAAAGGATTTAAATTAAGACAAATGGATACTAAAAGTGCCTTTCTTAACAGAATTTTAAAAGAAGATGTATTTTTTGAACAACCAGAAGGTTTTGAAAGTCATGAGTATCCTAACGATGCATATAAGCTTAAAAAGGCATTATATGGATTAAAACAAGCTCCTAGAGCTTGGTATGAATGCCTTAGAACTTATCTTCTTGAAATTGGGTTCAAAAAGGAATGTGTAGACACCACACTATTTCTGTTGCATGAAAACGATGACCTTTTTATTGTTCAAATATATGTTGATGACATTATTTATGGTGCTATTAACAATTTGTTGTATGAGCAATTTGAAAAAGTTATGCAGGAAAAGTTTGAAATGAGCTTGGTTGGAGAGTTAAATTTATTTTTAGGATTTCAAGTCAAACAAAGCGATAAAGGTATATTCATTTCTCAAACAAAATATATCAGGGAACCTGTCAACAAATTTGGATTAAAAGATACTAAACCAGCTGGAACCCCCATGAGCACAATAATTAAACTTGACAATGATGAAAAAGGTAAGGCAGTTGATCAAAAGCAATATAGAGGTATGATTGGATCACTCCTTTATCTTACCGCTCCTAGACCTGACATCATGTTTTCTGTCTGCTTGTGTGCACGATTTCAATCTAACCCAAAAGAATCTCATTTAAAAGCCGTTAAAATAATTATAAAATATTTGTTGCACACCCTACGATTTGGTCTTTGGTATCCAACGAATGATAATTTTGAATTAAAAGGATTTTCAGATGCGGACTATGCTGGAAGTCTAGTTGATAGAAAAAGTACTAGTGGTGCATGCTTTATGTTAGGACATTCATTAGTTGCATGGTTAAGTAGAAAACAGAATTATATTGCGTTATCCACCACAGAGGCAGTGCAACGACCCACAAACCCGTACCCCTTGAGTCAATGCAATTCTACATCAATCAACTCAACTTGAACTGAAATACGAACCATTTGGGTTAAAGAAGAAGAGGTAGAAGAAGAAAATAGAAAACAAATCAGAATCTAACTATCGCAGCGGAACAAAATATAATAGATAATAAATGATCTTTACATAAAACAAAACTATATCTGTTTATACATACATCATCAGAGTACATCAATCACAGTTCAACATCAATAACATACAATTGGATACACAGCTACTCAACACAGCGGAATATATATATAAAAGAAGTACGAAAGTACGTATCGTCATCCAGCTCATCTCCTGAGCTCCACAGCATCATATCATATATCCTATAATACTCGGTCTGACCCGAGCATTATAGTTAAATAACACCCGAGTCAGTATGGAATACCAGCGTGAGAAATCGCACTCAACTTGATTATTAACGTTTCAAAAATCCTTTGAAAATAAAAGCATCTCGTAAGACCACGCCACAAATAAACATGTCGGTTTTTTACCTTACGATAGCTAAAACATTTTTTTTTATTAAAATCCTCTGATATTATAATAGTGTCTATAGAAAGTAAAATAGAATCTAGCTGAAATGCTTGCATCTCACGTTTCAACAATAGTTGGGCACAATCAAAACCGTACGGGCGCGTAGGGAAAATGGATTTCCAAACTAATGGCTAGGCACTGGGGTACCACCTGTCACAGTACCTGGTCTAGATCAGCGTACCGAGGAGCCACCCTAACTCCCCTGCAACACAAGACCGGAACCATCCCTTACTGGACAGTCCCGAGCAAGATCACCCTGCGGTTGGGATCAGCAACCGCCCACTAAGCCGAAATAAAAAGGGACATCTAGACAGGGATGATCTCACCCTCCAGTGGGGGCTACCCACGAAGCCTTGCTGCATAACCCCTGATTTTCAGCCATTCCCATTTGATGAGACTTGAGGCTAGCATTACCTTTTTAGAACATATTCCTTAGAATGCCCATCGTCCACCTGACAATGTTTCGCATGCATTCATCTATACAAGTCCGTCCCGGGTTCGAACGAAACCGAAGGCACTACTCCTACTACATCCATTTTGGAAATATCCTCAGGATTAGTAGCGATTAGCCCTTGCACTTCACTGCTCCATCTTCGATTCCAAACTCGTTTTCACGAAACGTACAAACCAGATCGAAGTGGTTTTCGAGAAATAAATCTCGATCCCGGTCTCTTCGAAACGATCAGCGCATTTGGCCAATATTGATAGTCGGTTATTTAACTATCAATTAACATTTACAAACATCCATCAAACAATAAATAATTTCCCAAGTTATTTATTAACCTCAAATATATCTTCACAAGATATATTTCTATTTTCAACCCTTTTGAAAACAGTTTCAAATCATCTTCCTTTCTCAGAATAAATTTTCCAAATAGTTTCTATCTCCACTGAAATCACCAAGGACAAAACTTTAGATTTTTAAAATAATTTAAAACTCTTTATTATAAAATATACTTTAAAACATTTAAATTAAAAACTACTTCAATATTTTATTTAACATATATACTTTAAAAATGAGGTTACTTTTATAAAATATAAAACTAGATTTTCTCTTTAAAACAAATACTAAGTTACTTTTAAATAATTACTGCTATAATAGATTAAAAGAAAATACTTACTTTAGAATTTAAATATTTAAAAATAATAAATTTTCCAAAACTTGCTTTTTGAAACAACTTTAAAACTATTAACTTATGTTTAAAAATTTACTTTGAAAACGTACTTGGTTATCCAGGGAGAATTTCCAATCTCAATCACTTAAATCAATTTTCCAAATTGATTCCCAGTTTATTCCATTTGAAATAAATTTCTTTGCTTACTCAATTATTTTCAAAATTCGTTAACTACGGACCTTATTATTATTATTATTATTATTATTATTATTATTATTGTTATTTTCTGTTTGATTTAAATCTTTTAACTGAAATATACAAATTTCAGATTTCCCCAATTTCTTCTTTATTCATTTCAAAATTTAAATCTTAAATTTAATATAAATGCTTTATTCTTTTAAACAATAACATTGAGGTATAAAATTCATTAACTTTCTGTTTATTCAAAATTTCCTTTCCATACTCGAAATTTATTTATTAGAATTTTAGAGTCACTTTATTTCTTTTCCAATTCATTCATAAATTTATTCAAATTTTCTATAATTATTTTACTTTAAATTGCACTCTTTATTCTCTTTTCAAAAATCCAATTCTATACAATTTGATGACTCAGAGTACCGAAATATATTAAAGTAACTATAGCATCCAATATTTCAATATAATTCATCACAGAATATCCAAATAATCATAACAGAGTATAATAAACAATTTAAATATATGTTGAGGAATCCTGCTGGATCCCTCCAACCTGTTTTCCCTGCATCCACAGACGTTAGCACAACATAAAATACCAATTCCACTTCGAGGTGGAATATCACGGTATATGGGTTTTAAAATATAAAATCATCCGCTATTTGATGTGGGAAATCAAACATTCCAAGATATACTATATACTACTATATAATATAACATACCAGATCAAATCAATCAATCAACCAATTATTTAAATTTAACCATTTGAATTAAAATTAAAATTCAACTGAGTGAGATTAACTCACCTTTGATCTTTGAAATTGCAATCCGATCCAACCTCGACTTGTTCCCTTTTTGATTTTAACCTTGAATAAATATTAGATGATTTTATTAGTATTTGAACCATTTGAATAATTGATTTCCATTCAATAAATTTAATTTAATTAACTGATAATTTATTTAAATTAATTTTCCTTTAATAAAGTACCCTTTGGTAACTAAAACAAATAAATAAGTTTAATTAAACAAATTGATTCACCCTTATTTTAAAATTCAATTGGTGAATGAGAATAAGTACTAATGTATTTATTTTCTTCTGAAACTACCCGCATGCCTATAAAAACAAATAATCTATAGATTCCAAAAATCAAATTTTATCTAAACGTTGTATAAATAGATTATAAATTTTAGACAGAATTTTTTTCTTTTTTTTCTTTTTTCTTTATCTACCCTACACCTACGTCCATACATTTAAATTAAATTTAATAGGAAAATCAAAACAAAGCCGGATACCTGATAGGACGAAACCCTTCTTGTACACGAACAACGACCCAAGCCTTGACTGCGACATCGGCGAACCCACCGCGAGGCCTCAGCCTTGCTCGCGAGTGCCATCGAGCTCGAGGTTGACATAGCGACAATCAACTCTACCTCGATCACCACTTCGACTACACAAAACCCACTGCCCTTCGATGCCCTAAGCACGAACGCATCACCTATTTCCACTCACAACCTCGCCGCAGCCCTGAGACTCGAACAACTGCCACCACGACTTCGGTCGCCATAGAATTCGAACGCGATTGGCTCGCGCTTCATTTAACTCGAGATGAGAACGATACAAATAGCGGGGAGGGTTCCTGATTGCACGATGCTTAGGGTTTCGGTTCTTTAGAAAGAAGCTGCCATTATTGGGTTTCGTTGATTTTAATTTGGAGAGAAGATTTGTTCGGCTATATTTCAATTTAAATTGAAGGAAAAACAAAGAGCGACCATTATAATTTTCTTTGGTTTGATAATGACTGGAATTGAATTGAATAAACGAGGAAGTAGCTAGCAAATTTTAGAAGGAACGAGAAGTGTACAATGAAAGATAAGGGTAACGTGTTAAAATGAATATGAGATGGCGTACTGGAGAAGGAATAAAAATAGTTGATTGTCCAAACCTATTTATCTTGCTTAACTTATAAATCGCCTCGAAAACGAAGCCAAAAATCTTGGTCTCCTATCGAGGCATGCCGCCAGGCGTCTAAAATGTTATATCCCTATTGCAATCGAAATGTAAAAGGCTTCGACGCCTAACTCGATCATATGGATAAGATAGCGTTTTGAATTCAGTTATTTAAATTGAATTTTCGATATAAATTTCAGCATGTTTATAAATCGTATGCTCACACAACAACTCCAAACCCTACGAAAATTGAAATCCGATAATAATACAACATTACGGATCTAATGGAACTGGTTTCGTCTAATTCCGAGACTGTGCCTCGGAAGGCTATTTTTAAATTCAATTTAAACAATAAAATTTTAAAACTGAACAAACCACTGTTAATTTCAATTTTACAACTTCTATTATCTTCAGTGTTATCAGTATAAATTTTATAAGCCTTCAAATTATTTTTAACAGGCTTAGAACTCCAGATTCAACATCTTTCCCAATTTTCAAATTATTAAATTCAATAGTTCAATTATCAAATAAATAGTGATATGAAATTTGAATTCAAGTATAAAATTAACTTTCAAATATTTACAATCAATTTAAATATTCCAATTTTAAATGCTTAAAAATTCCAGGTCGTCACAGGCAGAGTATATTGCTCTGAATGGTTGCTCTGCTCAAATCTTATGGATGATACAAACTTTGCAAGACTATGGTCTAAATTTTAAACGTGTGCCACTAATGTGTGATAGAAAAAGCGCAATTGAACTCACAAATAATCATGTACATCACTCACGAACAAAACATATAGATGTTAGACATCATTTTATTAGAGATCATATTTCCAAGGAAAATATCTACATAAATTTCATTTCAACCGATTCTCAATCGGCAGACATTTTTACAAAACCCCTACCAGAAAAGAGTTTTTGTAAACTACGTCTCAGCTTAGGTGTATTAGAAATTTGATTTTCTAAATATTTAACATTTGTTTTCTCCCTACTAATTATCGAAAAAGTAAATATTAATTGAAAATGCGATGAGCGTTGATATTAATGATATATTATAACTCAAGACGGTACAATTAGTAAATTTCTTTAGAAATTTAAACAAGAGTTATGAAACTTTTTGTTGGTAAAAAATTCCATGACCATCTCAATTTCTATCATGTTTCTAATAACCATCACTCATCAAAATTCTATATAGTTTGTCGATATGTGGTACTTTAAACAGGAATAATTCGTTTTTCATTTTATATTTTTAATAAAGAATAATAATAATATAATGTAAAATAAAATAGAATCCAAAGTATTCACTCTTATTTAAAAGTCCTCACGATTATGCATGGGTGAATTAGTTGGAATTTTTGATTATGTGCTTTCATGCTCATTTAAAAGTCCTCACAGTTATGCATGTATGGAACGCATATCAAAATTGATTTATTAAATAAACAAGTTGATTCTAATCCCATTTAAAAGTCCTCACGGTTATGCGTGGTTAGAAGATACTTGAATTCATTTTTTTTAAAATAAAATTGAAATACTACTAATCTCATTTAAAAGTCCTAACGGTTATGCATGGTTGGTAGATATTCAAATTCCTGATATAAATATACCACAAATAGCACAACTGTTTAGTTTTATATGATGATATCATTTCTATCATTCTAAAAGTGGAATATGTGCCTAAAAGAGTATTTATGATTTTTGTTTGATTTTTATTGAAATTTAGCATTTATATTCGATTGAGTTTTAATGTTGTATTAATATCTATCACTTTATCTCCATTTTTCTAACACTATTTCTCTTTTGTTGATAACAAAAGGGGGAGAGAAAACTTAAGATTTTGTCAAATAAAATCAAGTAAAGGTCAAATATTTTCTATTTGCATCTAGGTTTATTTGCATATTTTTATTTACATGCATATATGTAGGGGGAGCTTTGTGTAGAGAGGAAGCATTCAAATAGGGGGAGAAAATTGAATGTTCAAATACATTTAACAAATTCAAAATCTTAAATATATGTTTGTTATCATCAAAAGGGGGAGATTGTTGAATATGCGACTATATGATTTTTTTTAATGGTAATAAACATATATACATTCATTTAAATGTATTTGTTAATATATTATTTTATTTTCACATATTAAATAAATATTTGATGAATAAAATAAATAACACAGAATTTGAATTCAAACAAATATTTTATTCAAACAAATATTTATTACAATTTTTGAATAGTACAAATTTCAAGCTCTCACTATATATATACAATTTAAATTACAATACAAATTTGATTACATCACAATTCACATTTACATTTGCACCTCGCTACATATCACTCACACTCGTATTTATCTTCAACTTCATTCCAATGTGAATCCAGCATCTGAGCAATCTACAAAAATATACGTTGACGCAGTAAAATAGAAAATAAAATACTTTTGCAGTATAAAATAAAATGTGATTTTGAAAATAATATCTGCCTCAGTTATTTGGGTTGTTCATCTTCATTTAACTTTGAATTCATCATACATGAACAGCTTGTGACATACACATTGTATCACTGGATATGCCACAAGGCCGTGCACACCAATATATACACTTGATAAAATTACAGGGACAGGTGAGCAGAGGTCAAACCCAAAGCGCCGGGTTCAACTCAAGTGCAATAAAAATAATGTCACAATATCAACACAAGGTCAAACCCGAGCTTTAAGATGGATTCAACTCAGGTGCAATACAAAATTGTCAAGTACAAGTGACCAAAGTTCAAGTCATACACATGAAAACGATTCAAATGAACAAAGTGCAAACCCAGACCAACATACCCAATGAAGACTTGAACAAAGGCAATACTCGAGCACAAATAGTGAAAATATACAGGTGCAAACAGCAGCTACAACACAAACAGCAGCTACAACACAAACTGCCTCGACGCATACATATGGCCAAGCGATGCATCACTGAAACACGAATACATGGATCAAATACAATTGATTCAAGTGAAAGGAAACTATACACATGAAGTCAATATGATCAAGGCAACAAGCCCAGAACCAAGTTGACAGTTACAATGTGCACATATTAACAAATCGAAAACAGTTCAATCAACACTTCAACCTAAGCCAGACACAGTGAAGACACAAGAGTACAAGTCCAAATACACTAACTACAAATGACCAAAGTCAATACATAACAACTCAACTATATGCAACAGTGAAACGAAGTGGACAATGCACCAATACTAAACAGAAGAATACATGAACACAATATCCACAACAAACAACATGATGCAGCAACTCATATATACAGTGAACAGTGCAGTCATGATATGCAAGTATCAGGTCGAGTCAGGGAAGCAAACAAGTTTATCATATAAACCAGTGTCAACATATCAGAGTCGAGCATAAAGGAATGCAACACTGCTTCACATACATGATAACCAGAGTACATGAAATGACAAACAACACAAGTGCATAAAGGCAGTGGTACAAACTATCCAAAGACTCCATATGCACACACCTATATACACACATAACTGTATGTATGTATACAAGGGGAAATCAATGCGAACTACTAAATCCAGAAAAGATGACTAGAAACACAGAACACTATACAACATGAATCAGACTCAAGCACAGTTGAAGTTCAAGGTAAACTAAAGGTGGCAACATGAAACTTCATCAAACTAGAGAATACAAACTATGACACAAGACCACAAATCCAAACCAAGTTCAACAGTCAAAGCATCATCAACAAAGTGATACAACAGTTCAGTGAACAAGTGAAGCATATTTGTTTATATGTGTAAATATATGTATAAAAAGTTCAAGCTGCAGGTCAAAGACATAATGGCTGAAGTCAATACACAAAGGAAATGCAAAGTCAACTCAAAGCCATATGCAATGACCAGAGGCAGTTCAAAGTAATGCCGAAGTCACAATCGAAAACGAGTCCAAAAATCATGGAACAGCAGTTTCAAATCAAGACAGTGCCAAACCCAAAATATTTTCATAAAATCAACATAATCAATTCAAGTGACCGAAGTCAACAGAAATCGAAATCGTGGTGGTCACAAACAAAATCAACATCGTCAAACCAGAATCGAAACCGTGATGACCAAGAAAAACGAACAGTTCAAAATCAACACTGTGTTATTCAAGTAAATTGAAAAAGTCAGTAATCAATCTCAAGCATCCAAATGAAGATCGAATGGCCGAAGCACAGTATTGATGAAATCAAACAACTATCAGACGAACGTAAATATAGGAATTCGACTTCTATAAATCCCATTCATCATCGGCAGTTTCAAATCCATCGAGTTCAAGAATTCAAACCAGAGAGAAAAAACATAAATTACATACCCGAATCAAAGTCAAACTCAATCAAATAGAAGCAGCCGAAAGCATCTCAAGAGACGATCAATCGACAGAACAAGGAAATCAAAATCAATTACTCCATCGATCTGATTAAAGTCGGCATCTTCAAATTTGTTCAAAAACCTAATTTTTAATCAGAGAGGAACGAACGAGAACGAACAAGAAGCCACCATTTTTCACAAGGAAGCAGATCGATTAAATAAAGAGAATAATATTGGGCCAACCTTTTTTCTTTAGTGTTGGTTTATATTAAAAGGGAGATAATTAGGGTTTTTTTTTTGTGTTTAAATTGTATTTTCCATTTCAAACCGTTGTAATTTCTAGTCGTGTGACTAGGGGACAAACTACGTGTCTTAGTTTGAGAATTCGCAACTCAGTGGCTGAGTTGTGGTAGGGTTTCGAGCGTAGAGTTTGGTTAGTCAATAGCGGGTGTCGTGAGTTTACGTGTGTAAGCGTGTGACTACTTAATTTCTAGTAGAAACCTTGGGGGCAACACGTATGCAAGTTTTTGCCGAAGCTGGGTAAATTCTATGTCATTCTATTTCTGCATTTATTCTGCTATTATCTATGCCATTATTTTGATATATCTGTGTTGAAATAATTTTATAAGTTTCCGCAATAATTTTTATAATTAATAGCATCACCCTATTCACCCCCCCTCTAGGGTGAAATCGATCCTACAGGATTTACTCTGGTTTATAGACCATGTTCTGCAGATTTTGTATGCCAAATTTAAGCTCATTCGACCAATGTAGCTTAAAAAATATGCCGTCGAACTTTGATTCAGAGCATGTTTTTACCTTGATTTTCGCAGTGAAATCATTGCCTGGGTACAGCTTTGAGACATCATAGATATCTCATACCATGTCCAAATTGCATGATTCTTTTCCCAATTTAAAATATAGTTGTTGAACTTTATTCATGCCAAATTTTAGGTTATTTCGACCTATGTAGCTTGTAGAAATATGCTGCCGAACTTTTGTTCAGAGCATGTTTTTGCCCAGATTTTCGTAGTGAAATCATTCTCTGGGTACAATTTTGAGACATCATAACTATCTCATATCTCATCCAAATTGCATGATACTTTTTTCAGTTTAAAGTACAGTTGTTGAAATTTTTTCCTGTAAAATTTCAGGGCATCGACCTCTATAGCCTATAGAAACATGCTGTCAAACCTTGAATTAGAGCATGTTTTGCTCCACCCGTTTACTGTAAAATATGGTTGTGAGTTCAACTTTGTGACATTATATCTCTCCCGTTTCTTTTCCAATTGTAACCTTTCTATATTTATTCAAAGTAAAGTTGTTGAACTCTATGCCAACAAAATTTCAAGTCTTTTACGCATTTGTAACTAGTTGAAAATTTGTCTGAAACTTTGAATCGAAGCATGTTTTGCTCCAGCTGAAAATTTCTGAATTGTTCTACAATGATTTCTTTCGATGCTGTTTTTGATCGGCTTGATCTAAGATGGAAGAGCCAATATTACCACATATTCGTATCTCGGACTGGTGAGTTTTTGGGAAATTTTCGTTGGACGATTTTATGAATAATTTCATTGAATTTTGTTGATTTTTATTGTTTCTTTGCACCTGCTTTCTAAACTGTTTTCGGAAGATTTTTTGTTAAGACAGTTTTCGAAATAAATATTTTATAATTATTTTAAAGCAATTAAATTATTTATTCTCTATAATAAGAGAATTTCAAAGGTTATTTTCCATAATGATTTTGAAAATAGTTTTAAAAGCTTGTTTTCTAAAAAATTATTTTCTATATAAAAATACCAATTTTTACACTATTCGAGCGTATGAGAAGGAGAATTAAACGATTGCGTAAAACACGTGGTATGGGACACATGTGTTTACCTTTTTAATTAATCCTGACTTGTCCATTGAATGTTTTGACCTTTGGGTTGTGTTTGCCGATGAGATGAGGCAAATGTTTTTACTACATTCAAGTGTGGCATTGATTAGCAGTTATGAAACCGTTAAGTGAGAACGTGTAGTATAGAACACACTGTTACCACTTTTAGGCTTTCTCTCTAGGAGTTTGTGGCACATTCATGAGTGATTGCCAGTACTTAGAGTGTTGGGTCGCTTATGGACTATTGGGTCCTATGTGCATATATATAGTTGTTGGGCTATCCATGGACTGTTGGGTCCTATAAAGACTATTGGGTCTCTTATGCATAAGTACTTGGCAGACTGTTGGGCCATATATTGGACATCCTAATTATTTATAGCTGTTGGGCTTTTACATGTGCAATGACCCACCTTTTTGGACGGTTCAAATTGACAATAAACCACACATGTCAAACTCGAACCATTCAAAAGGGTAGATTGTTAATGGTGTAAATAAATAAATAAAAAGAAAAAAAGAAAACAAATGCAAAATCTCACAGCAGAACGACAAAATATAATAATCAAATAAACAGTTCATGAAGCTGTTTTACAAATAATATTTGATTACACTTTTACAATTCAAATTATAGTTATGCATACATCAAAATAAACAAATAACGCAGTGGAACACAGAATGCAGTGGAATAATAAATAGCAATAATATTCTGAATCTTCGTCCTCTAGAAAATAGTCTCCAATACACCGAAAAGCTCAGACTGACCCGAGCGTAATGAAAAGACAAAGCACTCGAGTCAGAACTAAAAGATCTTATGTAAGTCAAATCAAAACAAGTAAAATTGAAATATTAGTGCAATGGTTTCACAGATGTTACAGGATTTCATCTTCTATCAAGTGTACAACGTGAATATAATCATTTAAAGGGTTTCAAGCAATTCAAAATATCAATGTTAATCATCTAATTAAAACAAATTCGAAGTTTGAATTAACTTAAACCCTTCAAATAATTCAATTCCAAATAAAAGTCCAAATTCAAGAAATTAAATGGGTATATGTCATTTCAACCAGTATCAAAAATCAACATTTCCAAACTAATGAAAACCGCTCGGGTTTATCATTTCAACCCATAACGATTTTCCCTTAATCTATAAGATCGTTCGGGTATGTAACATTTCAACCCATAGAGATAACAAAGATATAGACAGAAATAACATTCAATCATCCAAAATGTCAACCAATAACATCCATCTAATCACCCAAATATCAAAAATTGAACTTACAACACAATCATCATTGAAATCAACCAATAACAACCAACAATTTACTGGTTATTATTAATAGTTATTAAATTGGCAATTTAAATTTCAATATTAAATTAAATGGAAATTAAATTCAATAAAAGCCAAATTTAACTTGCATGACAATTTAAAATATACTAAACAACAACCAACCAATATCTAATCACATCATAAATTCAATTTAACTAACATAAAAAAAATCTAGTAGTTGTGAGTGTTGCTCACCTTTCATGGCTACGAAGGTGATGATAAAAAAGGAGAAATATGGAGATTCCTAGCAAAGATTTAGAAACGAAGACAAATCAATAAACAAGTTTCAACTACTTCCAACTTCCAAACAACCCAAGATCCAAACTACAGACAAACCTGAAACTAGGTCATCTTCAAGAAGATATTTGGACCACAATACTACTAAATCTGTAAAAGTGACTAACTAGAAAGTTGATGCAAATTCTTTTCTGTCAACTTTTAGAAAAATAATCACTTAAAAGCTTCTATCTTGAGGAAGTTATGGTCTAAACAAACAGAGGTGTTTTCGGAATTGAAAATCTAAGTTCAAAAATACTTCGAAAATATTTGAGCTTTTGGCATAGCAAATTAATGAATATAAAGAACTGGTCTAAAAGAAAGTTGAAGCCACTTGAAAAATAAATGATTTGAAATAAAAAATCACATGATTTGTTCCTGAAGGAGATATGATTGATACAATATGCAGTATTTTCAGCCAAAATTGGACCCGAGAAAGGACTTGAAAAATGGAGTTTTTGATATAGAAATATTCGAAATAGGAAGAAAGGTTCAACAACAAAGCTGTTCCTAGTGAAATTATACAAGGTTTTAAAAAAAATTGATTTGGAGTATTTTAGTGGAATTTAGATGCCATGGAAATAAGGGGAAGAAAGAAGGAAAAAGGGAAGGGAAAAAGAAGGGAAAAAGAAGGGAAAAAGGAGAGGGAAGATGGGACTTTGACCATGGGTTACTGCCATGGGTTGTGGATGTGATGGAAGTGGGTGGCGGCAAGAGGAGAGAGGTACGCTAGGGTTTTGAAGGAGGAAGGATGGAATTTGATTCGGAGATTTAGGAGTTTTGGGGTTCGAAGTTTTCTGTAGATTTGAGCAAAAGAAGAAGAAGAGTACGCAGAAGGTTTCTCAAATGAGGAATTTCTGTACATACCGGGTTTTAGTCAGATAGTAAATAGAAGGTCAATGCGTTGAAAAAGAAAGGGTCCAAAGTCTCTTAGTAGGGTCTCTTTGTTTACTAAGAAGCTCATTAGTCTAAAACAAACCTAATAAGACTTAGGCAAAAAAAAGAACACAAATATATACTGCAAATGAAAGAAATAAGCTGCAGTTTATTTAATAATTAGGAAATGAAAGTGAAGAGACAAAAATAAATGTAACATTTTATTTTGAAAGCTTCAGGAATTAATAATGCATAAAGAAATGTACACAGGAATGGAAAAATTTGCAAACCAAGGAACGTGAAATTTTGTATACGCGAAAATGAGGTGGCAAGAATTAAATACAACATAAAAGTCTAGGCTCAGGTATTAAACAGAAGGAGGAATGAACGAATCAAGTATTAATAATGAGATAACCATTTTAAAACATACATGCAACAATTAATAACAAAAGAAATGAAGCGATCATGTACATCGCACAAACCTTTTGAAATTCAATTTGTGAAACGTAACCAAATTAACTTCATTAACTCAAATAATATTCAAATTTAAATAAAAATACTTCCCTTAAAATGAAAACGTTCAATTTGGTTTACCCAAAATGATCTTTTATTTCCATTAAAACATCCTTTCTGATTAACACAAAAGGCGTGTTTCTTTTATTAAATCTATTAATTACAATCAACGTTTTCTTCCCTTCTAATTGAGATATTTCAATCAACGTTTTCTTCCCCTCTAATTGAAATATTTCAAAAACATTAATTGCAATTACTTACAAAGTTAAATTTTAAAACATAGAACTAAAATGGATGAAAAATAGAATAATTGTTTCCTTTAGTCATTTAAACACCTTTATAAATTTGTTGTTTGTACAGCAGAGTGATAAATAACTTCCTTAAATAAATTATTTTCCTACTCTTGTAATCCATCTGTATGCTCAAAAATAGTTCAAATATACGTATATTTCTTACTTTAAATCAATCATTCTATTCTTTATTTTAATGAAATTAAACCTACATTCACAAATGAAACATTCATTTTATTTGATATAAATGTTCTTTTCATTAAATCAACTTTCGTTATATTTTCACAAAACATAAGCTATATTTAATTACACCTATTAATTTACAATTGGTGTCCTCTCTACCATTAATTGAAATTATTCAATTACATTAATTTCAATTGTTTACAAAGGTGAATTTAAAAATGGACAAAATAAATGTAATGAGAAACAGAACAACTATTTCCTATCTAATAGTAATTTAAACATATTTATACACTATTGGATACAAACAGGAATTATACATTTTTTACCAAATAATAGTTTCTCGTCTCTACAATCAATCTTTCAGCTACCAAACATTTCAAATAAATGAACATATGATTTCTTCTTTAATAAAGAAACATTTATTATTCTTTATTAACATTTATTATTCCAATCAACTGGAAATTTACATTCAGACAATTGTTGATTTCACTTAAACCAATTTTATTAAATACACACTAGCATTTGTAAACATCCTTACATTATTGCAAACATGTTTCATTAATGGAAATTTTACTTAAGCTTAAAACTTGTATTATAATTTAATTTGCATCAGTAGTTCAAAAATCTTATTTAATTTAATATTTTTAAATGTTTAAAAATTGGGGTCGTTACAACTGGACTGTTTGGTCCTATTTTCATTTAGCGGTTGGGCTTTTATTGGACTGTTGGGTCCTATTTTCATTTAGCTGTTGGGCTTTTGTTGGACCGTTGGGTCCTATTTTCTTTTAGCTTTTGGGCTTTTATTGGACTGTTGGGTCCTATATTCATTTGGTTGTTGGGCTTTTATTAGACTGTTGGGTCCTATTTTTTATATTAATGTTTTCTAGATTTCTTTGTGACGATTTCTAGAACTTTGATGATTTATATATGCTTTCACCATAGTCGCCTTTATTGAGTTATCTATTTGGACTGAGTGCTATAGTATTGACTTTATGGTGACTACATTCGGAGTTTTGAACTCTTAGTTGAGTTCTATTTATATTGTGATTCATATTGACAATCTTTAGCCTTTTTGAGATTCGTATACGTCGATGAGATAAGGCGTATATTTGTGGATAGTCGATGTTGTTGTTGCTTAACTTAGGTATTATATATCTAGGGGATAAAACCGATGATATGAGGCATTTTTGTACTTAGTAGTGTTTTGTTGATGAGTTTACCTCTTTCGAGGACATACACTTAGTGAATTACCTCATTGATGTAGTGACATGCTCTTATCATGGTTTCTTCTCATTCGAGAGGATTCCCTACCCATTACCTTATGCTTCATATTATCATTTATCTTACTAAACTGATGTTTTGGCTAGACTGACCCGTGTATTTTATATTCCGGTCAGACCGAATTGTTTCACGTTAGATAGCTTTTGGACGTAGCTTCACTTTCGTGCTCCCACTTGGATATCTATTTATCATCTTTTATTGTTGTAGCCTTTTGTTTGACTCTGATATGTATATTTTTGACTCGTTGTATGTAATGTGGTCTTCGAACCACTTATGTTGTATCATTTTGTATCGTACTGTGATGTACCGGTGTATATGTGTGTATATTTATATATTTGTTTGTTGTTCTGTGATGTGTTGTATATTTAGTTATGGCATTTTGTTCTGATAGATCCGTTATCCACCTGTAGTTTTTCATTAAGCATTTATTAAATATGTCGATCCACTTGAAATTGGAAAAAAAAGGAGCACCAAATCGACGTATTAAATAGATCTTTAAGACAAAGATATGGATGGTAGCTCCTAACCAGTCCTATTCTATGCATTAGCAGACAATATTACCCAGTAATTCTCTTTGGTAATGTGGTTCTTGGGGTGGGGTTTCACAGCTTGGTATCAGAGCCGAGTTCGGTACAAAATATGATAAACACAGAACAAAACATATATTACGGTACATCGAAGTGAAATACAAGTGTTACACTTTCCCTGATCATAGCATCCTTTGGAGCAAATATAAGATGGGGAATATGTTTAGGAATGTATTTTAATTCCGTACTATTCCACAATCAAATTGATGATATCTTACCCTAGGAGTAACCTAATCGTGATTGTTCTATTATAGTCCTCTTCGATACAGGTGCTTGGCACTCATCCGTATCGGAGGAATTTGTTGATACCATTTTATGTTTCTTATTTTGTTACTTCTTTAAGGATTGCGAATCTTATTGAGGGGATCCGCAATACTTGGCATGCTGTGTGACATAATTGAGGTTTTTCTTTGTAGTTTTTCTTTCTGTGCAAATCTACACATTAGTCATCACATTGGGTTTAATATGATTTTGGGGATTGATTGGCTTGCTTATTATCAAATCCTATGTTATGGAAGGATCCTATATTTTAGGCATCCTAATTCAGCTAATTAGTTGTCTTCTATTCTTCGGAATGTTGATGAAAATTCCGAAGTATCTTTATTTGCTCTTGAGTTTTGAGATGATGAAGATGTATCTTGAATTCCAACTGTTGTGATTTAGTTGATATATGTGAGTCAGCTCAGGTTTGCTACCCATTCAGGCAATCGAGCTATGTGTTGGCCTCATTCTTGGTTCTTAGCCTTTCGGTTATCCTCCCACGAGGATGTCCACTAAGGAAATGAGGCGATTAATTAAATTTAGTTGATATTGTCGTTCTTGCTTCTTTCGAGATATCCTCTTAGGATAGTCATTTGTTGATATACCTTGTGATATTACTTCACGCGAAGTAATGATGTAGTTAGTGTTATTTCTTCTAATCCGAGAAGATATCTTACCCTTACCCTTATATGACATTGACCTCTTATTGACCTATTTAGTGGTGTTAGGGTCTTTCCTCAGCTTGACCTAGCACCGATTTTCATCAGCTACGAGTTGCGGAGGATAGCGTCCCTCTTATTGCATTCCGCACTCGTATGGTTCTTAGGAGTGGCTCATTATACTGTTAGGTTTGGTGAACACTCTAGCTTATTCATCAATCTTGTGAATCGAGTATTCTAGGAATATATCGATGAGTTATTCTTGTGTTCTTTGATTTTGAGTGTAAGCAACAATTTGAACTTTCAAAATTTTCAAATAAAAGATATTTTTTTAAGTGTAATTGGATTTTTGTTTATTGAGATAAGCAAAGCATATTTTGTAAATTATAAATGAAGCATTTCTTTATAGCAAATGATTTTGGTGTTGGGTTGCCCATCGAGTGCTATAAGAATCCTAGTCGATGCGCCTGATCAACATTATCAATAGGAATTTCCTAGACGCTATGATGAGATAGTCACACATTGTAAATTGAGTTTTTATAAATAAAGTTTTGAATTAATTAATGTAGTTTGTGAATTAAATTTTATTTTGAATGTGTAATGCAGCCGTTAAACCCTAGTGAGTGTTGGATGAGTGGCGAGGGGTTTTGATCATTAGGTCAACTCTGTAGCCAATCGATGGGGTCATTTGCTATAAATCAATGGCGAGGCAATACCCTTGTATTATTTGAAAATTTTGAAATTGTATATGCTAATTTTAAACTATTAGCATGAGTTTGTGAGCTAGTTTTATTTTGAATTTTGGTTATATTAAGTTGTTGTTGTAAATTTGTGAAATTCTTTTGGAAACAAGTTTGAATTAATTATAAACTTTAATTAGTTTTATGTTGATAATTGGTTGGAAATTTAATTTTTGTGACAAGATGCAAATGTAATTTGAGTTGTTTTAATAAATGAATAATTTATGTAGTGTAATCATTTTGATTGTAAGAATAATTTATAAATATATATATCCTAAAAATTTATTTTATGGATAATCAATAATCATCTTTTAATAATAGAAGAGAGTAGTCATCTCTTCCAAAATGAATTTTCTTAGTTAATTGCTCTAATGCTAGATTTTGGAAAGTAGTGAAATTTTTTCCAATTAATAAATTGTTCCTTTTATGCTGATTACATAAAGTTGATCATATTTTGGTGTGTCTTAGCTTTCCAGAGAAAAAGAAGATCATTTAATAAATGATTTAGCAAAAGCTTGTTTGAAAATATAATTTGAATTCAAAATGGTTTGGGAAAATTCCAAAATTTGAACTGATTTGAAAGATGAAATATGGTATGAAAAAGATCTGTGCAAAAACAACAATAACTTGAGATTTTTAACTCCAAATGAGTCCAAACTTTTTGGAAACGAATGAAATTTTAGAATGCTATATATTTTATTTTTACCACATTGGAAGATTTTGCTTTATATTATGGTTTAAAGGTGAATAAACATTTCAATCTTATAAGTTTCTAAAATTTGAGCTGAAAGTAAATTTTGCATAACATTCAAACCGTGAATCTGATTTTGATGATCTTTATATCGCTGGAAAGCTTAGACTAAGTAGAACAACTTTTATTTTATAAGAGTTCTCTGATTTTGTTATTTTCTATGTAAAAATTTATTTTCCTTACAGCAGGTTTGAAATTAAAATTTTCTTATTTTCTTTGTGGTCATGTGTATTCTACCTATTTTGTGAATGTAATTGAATTTATATTTAGTATAAATATATGTTTCAAACTGAAATATATTTAGGTAGAATTTAAGAGTGAAACTTTTTATTCACTTTAAATGAAGAGTTTGGAAATTAAATTGGATTTTTAAAGGGTTATGAAAATTTTCAAAATGTTGAGATTTTATAATTTGATTATGAAGAAAATGAATTTAGAAACCCTTGAAATACTTTTTTAGTTAAATAGGAGTATAAAAATCTATTCTTTGAGTTTGCCTTGCTTTGTGCCATTATCTAGCGACTTGCACCTACGCGATCGTTTGGGTTGGTGGTATTGAGGAAACCGCCTGCCTCTTATTTAATTTTCTTACCTCCATTGTGTCAATCTATTGTAGGTGTGGCTCTTTCCGTAGTGAAATATGGAAAGTCATGTCGACAATTATCTTTTTGGTTGAAATCGGAATAAAATTTTGTTATATCCTGACTCAATTCGAGAAGCTCCTGAGGAATCATTCTCATTCGATTGATCTTTTTGTATGGCATCCTGCCAGTGATCGTGTTTCGAAGGTAAGACGCCTTCGAAATCATGATGTATTGCTCGTAGAAATTTAATGGTCTGCCAATCCCAATATTAGCACTTGGGAAACCATAGAATTAATCGAGTGATCTTATCTTGACTTTCTATCATCTTGTGTTGAGGTAAGAAATTTTAAACTCGAGCTTATCTATCCTCTTTTGCTTGATGAAGTAATTTATGTTGAATATAGCTTTTCTCTAGAAATTGTAAGGACGCAATTTTCATAAGGAGGAGAGTCTGTAACAATCCTGGTTTTGGTGATTACCTATAAATATTGAATTATAACAGTAGTTATAATTTAATATTATGAATTAAAAATAAATTGGATATTTAAATTGTTTATTTGGAATAAATAATGGATTTTGGAAATAAAATGTGAAAATAAAGTTTTGGAAACTTTATTTTGTTCATTTGTGAGAATATGAGTGAAATATGATTTTTATTTAGTTATAATGCAATAATTCTTGTAATTATTGCCAACGCTTCTCTTAATAATTTTTAAATAGGTTTATTTTAAATGAAAAAGATGATATTTTGTTTAAAAATGAGTTTTGTACATAAAAATGATGGAAATATGGTTTATTTCATTTAACTATGCAAGAAAATAATTTTTATATAATTTTTGTTATTAAAAATAGTGTTTTATGTTAATATTTGTGTAAATTGGGAATTTATTTAAAAATTAGAGTTTTTGATATTAAAAATAATTTTTATAACAAAGTTATCTTTTTATTAGTGGTAAAATGTTTTGTTAAACATAGAAATGTATTTGCATAAATTTATTATGTTGAAACTTTGAGTAAATATGTTGTTTTATTATTCACATGGGTGTATATTTATGTTAAGCGATTAATTTGATTTTTTACTTAGGCTAATTAATTTGCAATTGGGTCTTAGCCCATTTATTTTTCCTTAGCCTGTAGAGAGATGAGAAAACCATCTCTTCCTCTCTAAAGAAAGCACGTTTACTTTCTCCTTAGAGTAAAAGAAAACAGAAACCAAAAGAAACCCTTCCTCATTTTCAAAATTAAAGCTCAATCTCCATTTTCCTTCAACAATTTGCTGTATTCAATCAAATTATTAGTTCTATTTCAACAGGTAATCACTCCAAACATAGGTTATTTCATCAAAATTTGATTTTGAGATTTGGGTTGTTTGTAATTGAGATGTTCTTCTTGCATGTCTTTGTAAACTCCATTTTTAGGTTGTTGATGCCCTCTTGAAGCCATTTCGAAGTAAAAGCTCACCTCGTTTCACCAATTTGATCTTGAAGCTCAGGTATTTTGAAAGGTGAGTATTAATCTCGCAAAATCTAGCTTATGAAACGCCAAAAATCGCAAGCCGAAGTAAAAATTTGCTTACAGTAAATCGTTTTTGAGTTGTTTTGATTTTGTGTAAATTTTCTCTGAGTCGCATCTTTGTGCTGTTATATCTCTCCATCCTGCAACTAAATGCTGCCAAATTTTCTTTGGTTTGGATACCATGTTCTGTAGATTATGTATGCAAAATTTTAGGTCATTTTGACCTACGTAGCTTATAGAAATATGCTGCCGAACTTTGATTCGGAGCATGTTTTTGTCTAGATTTTCACAGTGAAATCATTGCCTGGGTGCAAATTTGTGACATCATAAATTTCTCCTACCTTGTCCAAATTGCGTGATTCTTTTTCTTGTTTAAAGTATAATTGTTGAACTTTATTCTTGCCTAATTTCAGTTCATTTTGACCTATGTAGCTTATAGAAATATGCTGCCGAACTTCGATTCGAAGCATGCTTTTGCCCAGATTTTCGCAGTGAAAACATTGCCTGGCTACAGCTTTGAGACATCATAATTTACTCATACCTTATCCAAATTGCATGATTCTTTTTCCAGTATAAAATACGGTTGTTGAAATTTATGCCTATATAATTTCAGATCATTCTGACCTCTATTGCCTATAGAAACATGCTGTTAAACTTTGAATCAGAGCATGTTTTGCTCCAGCCGTTTACAGTAAAATCTGGCTGTGAGTTCAACTTCATGACATTATATCTCTCCCGTTTCTTGTCCAATTGTAACCGTTATTTTTTTATTCAAAGTAAAGTTGTTGAACTCTATGCCACCAAAATTTCAAGGCTTTTAGACCTTTGTAACTGGTTGAAAATTTGTTTGGAACTTTGAATCGGAGCATGTTTTGCTCCAGCTGAAAATTTCTGAATTATTTTACGTGGATTTCTTTCGATGTTGTTTTTGATCGGCTTGATCCTAAGATGGAAGAGCCAATATTACCACTTATCCGTACTTCAGACTGGTGAGTTTTTAGGAAATTTTTATAGGACGATTTTATGAATAATTTCATTACATTTTGTTGATTTTTGTTGTTTCTTTGCATGTGCTTTCTAAACCGTTTTCGAAAAAAATTAAGGCAGTTGTCGAAATAAATATTTTACCATATTTATAATTATTTTAAAGCTATTAAAATTATTTATTCTTTATAATAAGTGAATTTCAAAAGTTATTTTCCAAAATGATTTCGAAAATAGTTTTAAAAGCTTGTTTTCTAAAAAAAAAATTTCTATATAAAAATACATGTTTTTGCACTATTCGAGCGTGTGAGCAGGAGAATTAAACGATTGGGTAAAACATGTGTTATGAGACATGTTTTTTTTTTATTACCTTTTTGGTTAATTCCTGACTTGTCCGTTTGAATGTTTTGACCTTCGGGTCGTGTTTGCCGATGAGATGAGGGAAATATTTTTATTCCTTTCTAGTGTCACATTGACTAGCAGTTAGGAAACCGTTAAGTGAGAACGTTGGTATGAGATGCACTGTTACCACTTTTCAGGTTCCTCTTTGCGAGTTTGTGATGCATTCACGAGTGATTTCCAGTACTTAGACCGCTGGGTCGCTTATGGAAAGTTTGGTCCAATGTGTGTATATATAGCCGTTAGGCTATCCATGGACTGTTGGGTCTTATAGAGACTGTTGGGTCTCTTATGCACAAGTACTTGGCAGGCAGTTGGGCCATATATTAGACGTCCTAATTATTTATAGCTGTTGGTCTTTTTCTGGACTGTTGGGTCCTATTTTCATTTAGCTGTTGGGCTTTTATTAGACTGTTGGGTCCTATTTTTGTTTAGCTGTTGGACTTTTATTGGACTGTTGGGTCCTATATTCATTTGGCTGTTGGGTTTTATTGGACTGTTGGGTCCTATTTCTTGTATTAATGTTTTCTAGATTTCTTTGTGATGATTTCTAAAATTTTGATGATTTATATGTGTTTTCACCATAGTCGCCTTTGTTGAGTTATCTATTTAGCCAGAGTGCTATAGTATTGACAATATCGCGATTACATTCGGAGTTTTGAACACTTCGTTGAGTTCTATTTATATTGTGATTCATATTGCCATTCTTTGGCTTTTTTGAGATTTGTATACGCCGACGAGATGTGGCGTATATTTGTGAATAATTGATGTTGTTGTTACTTAACTTAGCTATTACTTAGCTAATGGATAAAGCCGATGATATGAGGCATTTTTTGTATTTATTAGTGTTTTATTAATGAGTTTACCTCTTTCGAGGACATACACTTAGTGAATTACCTCGTTGAAGTAGTGACATGCTCTTATCATGGTTTCTTCTCATTCGAGAGGATTCCCTACCCTTACCTTATACTTCATATTATCATTTATCTTACTAAATTTTTTTAGCTAGACTAACCGGTGTATTTTATACTCGGGTCAGACCAAGTTATTTCACGTTAGTTAGCTTTTGGACTTAGCTTCACTTTGATCCCACTTGGATATCTATTTATCATCTTTTGTTGTTGTAGCCTTTTGTTTGACTCTGATATGTATATTTTTGACTCATTGTATATAGTGTGGTCTTCGAACCACTTATGATGTATTATTTTATATCATACTATGATGTATTGTGACGACCTAGGCTTTTCAACCGTCGGCAGCGGCTCGCTCAACTGGTAGGCTTTTCAACCATCCTAGCCCCGCCATGGCTCAAAGTGATACCTCGGGTTTGCTTTTACGGCCAACCTCTCGACTCGCAAGCAACCCCACAAGGCCTTATACTACCCCCGGGGACATGTAGGGGTAAGAGTCTCCCGTTCGCCACCTAACGCAAAGCGAGAACCCCCTATCATGCTGTACTAAAGCAAACCCGATCCCATGCAAAGATAACCGAAGAGAACACTCAACTATCGTAAGTCACATTTGCGATCAACATAGCCTAATTCCAAAGAGACTGCTCTCTCTTTACAAATCAGAACAGCTTATGCTAATCTAGCCAATCCATCGAAGAAATGGATCCACTCTTTGCTGCTTCTGAACCGCACCTCTAGAAAACTGCTCGGCCAGAAAACCTCCTGCCGACACATAGAACACTCCGAGCTGCAACGCTGCCACTGATGCCAAAGACTTCCTAATCCAAAGCTCTTCGAGAAACTCAAACCTCAAAATAAACAGAAACACCCTGCTGAACTCAGCCACAACATCGAAGCAGACACAGTTCCTTAAACTTGTTCCAAAGAAAACATCTTCGGAGACATCCATAGTCACTACGTATCATCACGCAGCTACTATTTTCTGAGGTAGCCAAGATACCATCACTCGCTTCTGCTCAACTGACAGATCCAAACCCTACTCATCAAACTTGCACTTCAAAGATAGACTCCGAACCTTAACAGGTTTCCTTCGGAGATCGACGAAATCCTTCACCACAGCAAAGCTTACTTGAGACGGTATTAGGTTTACAGTCTCGACAGATCCACTTCCAACCTCAAACATTCAAACTCCAACAAATGGTAGTCGTGTTACACACACCATTACCCCATCTACCTTTATAACTTATATTGGAAAACCCAAATAGGTAACCCAACAAATAGGTAGAAATATACATACATACATACATATATATATATATCAAAATTACAAGTACGCTCTCTCAAGAAAGAAAACACTCCAAAGCCTAGGTATTCACTCAACCTAGCGCTCTGATACCAACTGTGACGGCCCGACTTTCATTCCACAGAAAGTTGGGTCATCTTGAAGAAAGAAAGGGATAGAAAAGAGAAAAGATATAGAAGAAAGAAAAAACAACATCAGAATCTCAATAACGGAACGAATAAATTATATTAATCACATAAATATTACATAATATACAACATCAATTAGAGTTATACAAATTATACATCACATACTAGACAGTTATAAACACTTGTCAAGTTATTACAACTCAATACAAAACAAAGATAATAACACAGCGGAACACTATATATATCTACAACGCTGAAGCCTCCTGCTCCATTGCTCCTCCACAATTCGTTAAAGCTAACCTGAATCCCTTGGCTACTCGTAAAAATTTGAGTACCCAAGAGTTTAAGAAAAACAAAAATAAACTTCGAGTCAGACATGGGTCTGGTGTGAGTAACAGGTTAAAGTTGCTTAACTTTGAAAAACCTTTTAAAACAAAAGGTATCACGTAAGAATCCCCACAAATAAACATGGGTAAGTTTTTACCTTACGCTAACCAAAACATTTGATAGGAAATCCAGTGATATTATAATAGGTTCTAGGGTTTTCAAGTAAAATACAGAAATAGCTGGAATGCTTACATCTCATGTTCCAACATAGTTGGGCACAACTAAACGTACGACACTTATTGGAGATTGGATTCCATACAATGGCAGGGCTACTGGGGTACCGCCCGTCACGGTACGTGGCCTAGATCAACGTACCGAGGACCCGCCTAAATCCCATGCAACACAAGGTCGGAACCATTCCTTATCGAATAGTTCCGAACAAGACAACCCCGCAGTTGTGATCAGCAACCACACCACACAGCCGAAATAAAAAGGGACATCTAGACAGGGGTAAATCTCATCCTACTTGGGGATGACCCATTTAGCCTTGCTGCACATCCCCTGTTTTAGCCATTCCCGGTTGATGAGGCTTGAGGCTATGATTACCTTTATCAGAACACATCTCTTAGAATGCTCATCGTCCACCTGACGATGTTCTGAAAGCATTCAATCCATACAAGTTCGTTTTGAGTTCGAACGAAACCGAAGGCATTATCTCGTTACACTCATTTTGGAATCACCCTCAGAGTTAACGACAATAACCCTTGCACTCTGAATCTTCATCTTCACTTGAGATTCATGAACTATCGTTAATTTGGACCGATGTGGTTTTCAGATATCCAAATCTGGAAACTCGATCCCGGTCTCATCGAAATCCAAAACGTATCTTTTAAGGCCAAGTTGTTTTAAAGTTAAAACAATTCAATTCTATTATCTATATGCACATAGATAGATAATTCATATATCCCAATAGATAATCAACATTATCATCACAAACAGATAATCCACATCTCATCACAAATAGATAGTTCATATTATCATCCTAATGCAACCAAAGCATCCATATCACACAGCATTAGTTATCTCATATCTGTGTTCTCAAACTATTCAAGGAAATCAATTATCATTCATCCATACATAAGCAATGATTTACTTAATCACATCATCTGTAGTTAATTTAAAATGAATTAAATTAATTACTTCCATCTCTAATTAATTTAAAGTGAATTAAATTAATTACTTCATTCAATAAATCATGCTTACTTAACCATTAATTAATTACAAATTAATTATTGATTATCTTCTAATTATTCACCTATATTAATCATCCTTGATTAATTATCCTTTAATTACATTCAAGTAATTATATTTAATTAATTTCACAAATTAATTATACTTAACCAAATACAGTAATTAACCTTTAATTACTTCACAAATTAATTAACTATAATTAATTACATTAATCCTTAATTAGTTACATTAATTAATTACTCTTTAATCACTTATCATCGATTAATTAATCTTAATTAATCAACCATTAATTACATCATTAATTATATAAATTAATGATCTTTAATTACATTTTAATTAATTATCCTATTTAAATTAATTACATTAAGTAATTAATCTTTAATTAAATCACAATTATTAATCACTCTTGATTAATCACCTCCAGTAATTAACCACCCCTAATTACCTTATTAAATTAATTACTCCTTAATTAATCATTCTTAATTAATCCCTTGATTAATAACACAAAGTAATTAAATCCAAAATTACTTTCAATCTTAAATCGTCTTCCATTAATTACATCTAGTAATTATCATTAATTACTTCACTAAGTAATTACACTTCATTAATTACATTAAGTAATTATTTATCAAAGCATCCAGTGATTAAATTAATTAAACTTAATTAATTAATTTAAACTAATCACATTAAACTCAATTAATTTCATTAAGTAATTTATTCCCTAATTACTTCTATTAAGTAATTATTCTTAAATAATTTCATAAATGATTATCAATAAATTAATTAATCTAATTAATTGTTAAAATTAATCACATTAATTAATTATATTATAATCTCAAGTTAATGACCTTCATTAACAACTAACAATTATTTAATTACTTTTCTTAAGTAATCAAACTTAGACTAATCATTATTAATCACAAATTAATTAGTCTTTAATTACCCATTAATTAATCTCTAATTATATAATTAATTAAGTGTTAATTGTAACTTAATTAATCCTTAATTACTTGATTAATTAATCTTTAATCATTAATTAAAATCTAATTAATAATCCTTAATTACAAATTAATAATCCTTAATTACAAATTAATTATTCCTTAATTAATTAATCTTAAACTTTAATTAATTAATTTAAACCTTTAATTACTTATTTAGTTAATCCAAATCATTAATTAATTAATTATCCATTTTAATTACAAATCATTAAATCTTTATTTATTTAAAGATAAAACATTTTTCTTATTAATGATCAAATTATCATTAACAAAGCATTTAAAACAATTTACTTTTAAATTTACTTTCAAATTTCATTTTAAATTTAAGATTTAAAATGAATACAAATTAACTTTAAAAAAGTTTAAAAACAATTTAAAACCCTTTTTATTTCACAAGTTAAAGAAATATTTATCTTATAAAGAGTTTAAAAGAATTTAAAAACCAAATTTTATTTTAGATTCAAATCAATTTAAAATACACTTTAACATTCAAAGTTGTTTTAAAACAATTCAAATTTAAAAACTTCCTTTAATTTCAAAACTGGAATACATATTAAATCTTGATTCCAGATTTAACTTAGATTTAAAAACTTTACTTACATTTTAAAACTTCATTTTAAAATTCAAACCATTTAAACATTTTAAAGTAGTTAAAACAATTTAAAATTAAAAGCTTTATTTTATTTTTAAAACTAAGATTTGAAATTGAATCAGATTTAAAACCTAGATTTAAACTTATTTTAAATCTCTACTTTACAATTAAAACTTCAGTTTTAAATTCAAACCAAATACACATTAAACACTTAAAAGTTGTTAAAACCATTTAAATTTCGAAAATTTAAATCATTTCAAAACTAGGATTCTAACTAACTTGAATCCAAATTTAAACTTAGGTTTAAAACTTAGTTTAAAACTTAGTTTAAAACTTTGCTTCACATTTTTAAATCATTTTGAAATTTTTTAAAAACAGAATAGGTTTTCTTTCAAAACCTGTAACAAAACATTACCCGAGCCATCACCTAAATGACTTCGAGCCAAAACATACTCGACTTCGGGCAAAAACCTAATTTACTCAAGAAAAACTTGAGACCACTAAAACCCACAAACCAATACTTCACCAGAAATCCACAGTGCACCGTGCACATGCACGGTGGCTCCGGTCCCTTCTGGCCATCACCAAATTCCTATGCAAGCCGACGATCATCTACGAACTCGGTTCCGACCATCACGTCGATGCTACAAACTTAAAATCAAATTAGAGTTTAAAAACCCAAACCTGGAACAAGATACAGGAAACACCACCTCACCTTGAAACGCCTCGTTCCCACATCTCCGGCCACCAAAGTGACAGCAACTCCGGCCACACATTTGCCAACTACCATGCTATCATCACCCAAAATCTTGTAACACTCGATCAATCAGAGAAGACGAGAAGATCAAAATATCAAACCTAGATAAAACTAGGGTTCCAGACTTCAAAACCTCAACCACCACCTCCACCATACTCTGATCTTCTTCCTACCAATTTTCCTATCATTTATGGTCACTCCACTATCAATACTGAAAATCCCGACCTCTTCGATCATAGAGAGCACTGGAAAATCCCAGTTTACCATTTCCAACTCAAACAAGAACTACACCTAACTCCTATTACTAAAAATCTTGATTTAGTTTTAAAATTCATGTTTTGGTTCAGGGATTCAATTGATGTTCTTGAATTTATGAATTTAGAAGTTTGAATTTTTACTTTATACAAATTTTGCTCTGTTGTTCTTGGTTCCCCAGACTCAATACAAGCTTATTTCAATTTGAATAAATTTTAAACTTTACTTTATCATGTAACAAACAAGTTTCATTTGAATCTTAACTTTAAATAGATTCAAGATCAAAAGGTTTGAATTTTTAAATCAAAACTGGAAAACTGAAAGGTATAAGCAGAGAGTACTCTGAAGAAAGCAACATGCATACCATACATGAATATATACACAGCAGATATCCTACAATACATATTCATTTCAAGTTAACTAGCATGCAACCAAATTTACATACTTAATTTTTTTTTAAAGTGAAGTTACTCACCGGAATTGAAGAAGGAAGACAGAACCTTCATTTTGAAAAACAGCTTTTGATGCTTTTTAAAACTTGAGTGCTGAAATGCCTTTGATTGAGTTAAAAATTGAATTGCTTGTTTGAAAACTTTAGTGCTTGATTTATGAACTGCATGTACTAGATCTTGCTTCAGATTCATTATGGAAATGTTACAGGCTTGCTCTTGAAAATGTACAGGTTTGCTCCAGATTTGAAACAGTTACAGGATTTTAGATTTGCATTATGATTTGATTTGTTTTTGAGATGGAAGGATTTCTAGTTTTGATTCTCAGATTTGTTTTAGAGTTAATGAGTTTCAGTTGAGAATTTTTCTTTAGTTTAGGAATGAAAATGAGAAAAAGAAAAAGAGAAAGGAAGAAGGCAAATGCTTATATAAACTGAAATGATTCAAAAATAAAAAGAAAAGAAAAAAACTAAATTTAATGACCCTTGTCATCTCCCTTAATTAACTTGTTAACACATGTGCTTAGATTGATTTACTAACTTACATTTGTAATTTTACATGCAAAATAAATTTATAAATGTGAATAAAGCTTTTATTAATTAATTTCCTAATAACTAAATACTTATTTTAATTTATATAAATAAGAATCCTATTTAAAGAAATAAAATAAAACAAACTATATTTATACAAAATCATTTATGTCATACTTTTAAATCCAATATATATATATTAAGATGTATATATCAACTCTTTTGAAATTCAAATATAAATTTAATTCAATTTTTAAATACAATTTAAAATCAATTTAAAAATCAATTTGATATATATATATATTTAAACAACCACCATTTCAATTTGAAAATAATATTCTACTTAAAATCTATATTTACATATATATATATATATATATAACATTATTATTATAGTTTTGAAAATAACGCATTTATCAATTTGAAATAATTTATAAAAGAAATTGTCTTATTTTAATGAATTACTTAAATGAATTACTTAAATGAATTACTTAAATGAATTAAATTCTCCTATTTATTAAGCCATATGTTAAAGAGAAAATAAAACAAACCCTTTGTTAATTAATTTAAATTTAAACTTAAGCCAAAATCATTTTAAATAATTTACCTTAAAAATTTAAAACCAAATAGTTATTTATTTAATAGCTTTTGAAAAGCTTAATATTAAATAAAAGTCAAATTTCCAAATTACTAAAAATATTAGATTTAGAAAATATGTTTTATTTGTTAAACTTACAACAAAGCTTATCTATTTACAAATATACAAATATATACACATTATAAATAGAAAACAATTTATTAGCTTTAAAAGATAAAATCCACCAATTAAATATTTATTTAATTAGATTATTAAATCAATTCAAATTTTATTAATAAATTTATCAAATCAATTTAATTTTTAATACAGATTATTACATTGATATTGCCAAAAATTCCGTGATATCACATGTACCAATGTATATGTGTGTGTGTGTGTATGTTTGCTGTTCTATGATGTGTTGTACATTTAGTTGTTGTATTTTGTTTTGATAGATCCATTAGCCACCTGTAGTTTTGTGTTAAGCATTTATTGAATATGTCGATCCACATGAGAATGGAAAAAAATGGAGCACCAAATCGACATATTTAATAGATGTTTAAGACAAAGCTATGGATGGTCGTTCCTAACCAGCCCCATTCTCCGCATTACCAGATAGTATTATCCAGTAATACTCTTTGTTAATATGGGTCTCGGGGTGGAGCGTCGCATAAGGAATTAGAGATAAGATCGGGGTATAGGATAACGTTATAGTAACGTACTTGTATTTGCTATATATATAAGTATTTGAATACAGATATGGATGCCAGAAGTGGAAGAGTGAATCTTGGGTAAGCACCACCACAAATGGTAATGCCAGACCGAATACTATAAGAAATGAAGGTCAAGCACAAGTTGGGAATGTTGGTGCTGGAGTCCTACAAGTGGATATGGGAGTTATATATTAGTTTTTTGTGAATATGATGCAACCTGGAATTGCTACTAAAGTGGTTGGAGGAAATGTTGGAGTAGGAGTTCAGGAAGCTCCTATGGTCAACAATTATGCTATCTTGAGTAAAGACCATGTTAGGCTTGGAGGGAAGCCATTTCTTGTGACTGAGTATGCTATTGAGGTGGAGAGCTAGTTGTTGCATTTTGAGTGAATCTTTGCAGACTTGGAGCTCAATGATGAGCAGAAGAGATGGTTAGCTTCGAGACAGCTTCAAGGAGTAGCTTTATTTGGGTGGAATAGTGTGACGGCTAGAGTGGATGAAGAAACGATGACATAGGATGAATTTAAGAGGAGGTTGTAACGACCCAGAATTTCAGTCATTTGAAATTCGTATATTTAATTAATTTTTTAATATGCAAAAGTTAAATTTATAAGCTGAATAAATTTTATTTTGAATATAAAGATTTTATTGGATAATTAAATCGATAATTTAATATTTGAAATTACAGAAATAATTGGAAATTGGGTTTAATGTGAATAAAATTGATTTGTAAAGTTGTATTAAATCATATTGGAGTTAGAATGATGTTATATAACTTTTAAAATTGAATTAAAAGTTAATTTGTGAAAATTGAATATTTTAATATTTAATTGACGAGTAAAAATAGTCATTTTTCAAACAGTCTCAGATTTCGATGAAACCAGTTTCATCGGATCTGTAATGTTTGGTTTCAAATTTCATGTCAATCGGATTTACGGTTTGTCCGGGGCAAGCTAAAACGCGTAGAAATCGGTTTAAGTGAATTTTTAATTTAAATCGTCGATTTGAAATCGGATCTTCCAAATTTGATCGAATTGGCTCCCGATATATATTCCATTGCGTTTGGAATGGGGGTAAAACATTATAAACGCAAGACGACACGCTTCGTTTGGAGTTCGAAAAATTTCGGGATGAATAGTGTTTCGATATTTTCTATATAAGGACCTCACATCTTCTATTTTGCAAAAAAATCCTAATGGCAGAAACCCTAGCCGCCGTTTAACATTTCAATGGCCGAGAATTTGTTTCTTTCCTCCTCAATTATCTTCAAATCCGTCAATAATTACGAGAAATCTTCAACTACAATCTTGTAGATCATCACGAGACCTTCGTATCCAACGGTCATGATGGGATTTAACGCCACAGATCATCGGCAATTTACGTTCAAAGGAGTGGCATTCGTGCACGTTTTTCATGAGCTAAGGGGGTCGAGCTCGACGCTATTCTTGCCGAAGGTGGAGTTCGTTGTGGCCTTCGACGTGGTAAAGCTCGATCATCTTCAAGTGCAATAGGGTGGTCGCGATAATTCACGAAGTGGTGACGGCTATGGGTTCAAAATTCACGTTCGGTCGCGTTTTACCTGAGGAAGAAGGAAGATGAAGTACACGGCCCAAATTTCTTTTAGGAGCAATGAATGGCCTGGATTGATTCTAGGTTTAAAAATAATTAATTAAATTGTAAATTGGTTTATATTTAATCGTTCAAACTTTAAAAAGCTATAATTTTTTCATACGAGGTCCGTTTTGGACGAAACGAATTGCATTGGCTTCGTATTGACGAGCACTACGCGATGGAGCTGGATTAGAGTCGTTTGGAGTTAGTGAGAATTTTGGGTAAAATTAAACGCACGTTTAATTTTATTCGAAATAAAACACTTCAACGGTTATTGGAAACAAGGTGAGAACTTCTCACTCAATCGAAATTGTTTCGATTTTAAATTTTGAATAGTTAGATTTAAAATTGCTTGATGGTGTGATTGAATGATAAATTGCTATATGTTGTATTGGAATAGACCCTATACGCCGTATATTAAGCGGATGTTATTTATTAAACACAGATACCACGATATTCCACCTTGATGTGGAATCGGTATTATATATGTACTTGGAGTTGATTTTCCCGCATTATATAGCGGATGAGACCCTATTGCGCCGCATAATAGCGGATAATATTTTATGTAAACCCATGTACCGCGATATTCCGTCTTGAAACGGGATTGGTATTGTGCTAACATCTGTGGATGCAGGGAAACAGGTTGGAGGGATCCAACTGGATTCCTCAACAGTATTGATTTATTTACAGATATTTGCGATATATTCTGTTATCATATTGACATATGATGTTTGGATGCCGTAGTTGATTTATTGGTGCTGTTGCAGCATTGGGCCTATTTTGGAAAATTAAAAATGTTAAAGCAACGATTTCGAATTTAAAAGGATTTTAAAGTGATTTTTTGAAAGTATATGTTTTATTGAATTTTGGGATTGATTCATTTTAAATAAATAAATATTATAATTTTTATGTTATAAAAATTATGATTTTTGTGAAATATAACCGAAATGTGATTTTTGAAATAAGTAGTTGATTAATTTGTAAAATGGTTTAAATTGGGAATTTTGAATTATTATGAACAGTTTATATAAAAGATTTATAAAATTGATATTTATAAATAAAAAAAATATTAGAATTATAAAACGAGTTTTTTTTAAGTGTTAAAAACGAAGTATAAATGGATTTCATAAGTGAATGAAATTTATAGATTTATAAATTGTGAAGTTATAAAATGAATGAATTTGTAAATAGAGAATTATAAGTAATTTGCTTATAATTTGGATTTGGCGTGTAAATGAGACATAAATAGAATTTGTTAACAAAGTGATTTTATAAGTTGAAGTTGTTATAAAATATAAATGGAATTTATAAATATTGTTTTATAAATCTGAAATCGACTTATTTTGATAAGTTAATTATTATAGCTTATTAAAGGAGATATATCCACGATTTTGGACAGTGGACAATCCTTTAAAATAAAATATGTAGAAGTGTTGAAATTGACAAACGATTTATATTCACGATTTTGGACAGTGAATAATATATTAAAGAAATGTTTAGGAAGTGATCTTTTAAATGGAATTAAAACGATTTGAAGTTGTTTTAAAATGTATTAAGTATCGAAACCAGAGATTTCAACATTCATTGTTGAAATAGACGTTTTCGAGAAATAAAGGAAATGGTGGACTATAACACTGTTGTTATAGTAAATGATTTTCGAAAGGAAATATTTTATATAGTATTGGGATTTATATATCTATCTTAATTTCGAATCCCTATACTAGTGATTTTGGGTTGTCGTAACGATGTTTCACGCAACATTCGTTTTGACTCAAATAAATGTGTTCTTAAAGAATAAAATATATACTTAACTGTGATTTAAGTATATTGAATATTTTCCAAATGTTGAAAATAAATAGATTTGTGAATTACTTATTATTAAATAAGTATGGGAATGTTTTCCAATATGAAGTGAAATGTTTTGAGATTTTATCTTTTAAAGATAAATTGAAAGTGAATATTTGAAATCGATTTGAAAATCATATATCAGTGGATATTTGAAAATTTAAATTTACCATGGAATTTATAAAGGAAAGGGAAATTTGTTTGAAAATAAACATTGATTTATTTTGAAGTGTGGAAAATATATCCTGTACGGATATTTTTGGAAAATAAATAATTTGGGAAATTATTTGGAATCTGATGATGTTGTGCATATCTATTGATAGTTAGATAACCGACTATCAATATTTACCTTTAAATGGGTATTTGTTGTGATTTGCTTGAATCTGAATGAACACTTATTTTTATAAATAAGCGCTCGTTATTCGGTTTAGCCGGGAGAAGACCTTTGGGTCATAAATCCCATTCCGAATAGTGATTCGTTGTAATAGATAGCATTTGAAGACCGACGTTGAAGACCGGGTATTTGCGAGAATGATAGGATGACCTATCGATTGTCTCTGCACCGATAGCTACGGTATGGAGATTTTCTTTGTGATGGGAAGTTCGATCGGGATTGTGAATACCCGGATTGCAAGGGCTTCTTTGGAAGTGCCTTCGATTCTGTTTGACCCAGAACAGACTTGTATGGATAGTATGTTTGACATTACATTTTGAGATATAAAGCAGATTTCTTTCAAATACATTTCTGTTGGTGGCGGAGAATTTATTCTCTTAGCTTAACACCCTTCTCTGAGATGTACGAGCTCAGAGGTTATGTAGTTGATGGTTATCAGTGATATACTCCCAATTTGGTAATATGGCATGCTGAGTGCTGCTGATCATTTGTTGATCAAAGCGTGGCTTTTGTGAAAAGCGTAGCTTTGTGGACGAGACTTCGTCGAACCTCACAACCCTGTTATGGTCGAAACAGGAATCGTAGCAGCAAGGTTATTTAAGGATAGCGCCCTCTGAGGGTATGTCATTTCCTTCTGGATTATGAGTGGTATCATGGTATGGAGTCCAGATACTTACTTTGTGGTTGCTGCAAACTTATTACTTTGTGGTTGTTGGTTAAGAGGATCCTTGGATAAAGGTCGCATACGACCGGGGGATGGCATACTTGTGTCAGTTGTTACCTATTACAGAGGTAACTCGGCCTTGTCTAGTAGAGATCCGCTTAGGATCCGGGGACGTCCCTCCAGAGGCGTTCCATTTTACTTGGGAAGTTCCTTTGCCCGACAATTTGTTGGAAATCCATTCATCAAATACGTACCTTGTACGGTTTTAGTTGTAGAACCTGCCATTTACTTATGGTGGTCACCAATGTTTAGATGGTAGCTATAGTAGGCATAGTGCGAAATGCCTATGTTGGCTAAGATTTATATTATACTTTCGAAATGTTTTCCTACACTTTGCACTTATAGTAATAATATCAAAGAAATTTGCGTATCAAGCATGTTTGACTACCATAAGGAGAAATCTCCTTCGATTCTGCGTTTGCATTGTGTGTGTGTGCGGGAGGCCTTATGGTAGTTACATTTTCTAAAAGCATTGCGGAGCTATTTTAAAATTAATTTCTTTGTTTGTTTTTAAAAGATAAACTGTTTAAGTTCTCACACCAGTCCGATGACCGACCTGAAGTTTATTGTTCTCTTCCTAAACTTTGGGTGCCCATCATTTTCCACACGGGCAGTCTAGAGTCAGGTTATCAGGTCATTCTGGAATTTAGGAGATGCTGTGGAGATCTGGAGGCAAGCTGGATGGCATGGCGTATCAACTAGAATATAGTATTTCTTTTCCGCTGTTTGTTGTTGTAAACTCTGATAATGTAATGTAATTTGATGTAATGTAATAACTGATATAGTTCTTTGTTTTAAAGATATTCATTTACCTATTATATGTTGTTCCGCTGCGATTTGTGAGATTCTGATATTGTTTCTGATTCTTCTTCTTTCTTTCTTCTTCTACCTCTTTTTTTTTTAACCCTAACAATTCGGTTTTCCGGCCTTCGATTGCTCGGCAGTTGATACAGTGGACGTATTAATGTCGATTTTCGGGAGTCGAAAATCCTAATTGTTACAGTTGGTATCAGAGCATATGGTTAAGAGATAACCTTGGCTCTGTTGGGAATTACTCATTAGAGATAGAGTTAGTAGTACTCTAGAATGAGTGTGAGTGTAATAATAGATACGAGCGCGTATTTGTTAGTGAATATAAAAAATGTTTTATATTGTGTTTGCTTATCCGTTGAGCTGTTTGTGAATTTTGGTCGGTATGTGGGACGCCATATTATCGATATAAATTTCTAAACACTTAAACGAGGCAAGTCGACATAGTATCATTTTAAATTAGGAAAATGAAATAATTTTACTTCGATTATATTTTATATATAAAGGAATAATTTTTCAGAATTATTAAAGTGTATATAAATTGAATGTTTGATTATTGAAAATGTAAGAATATATATAAGTTAATTAAAAGAATAAATTGTATAAGCAAATGAATTGTTAAGATGGAATTATAATTAATGTGATTTGCAATTGTGAAATAATCTTATATATAGTAAGTGAAACTATATGAATATATTTATAAATATGATTTGTAAATAAAAAAATGAATTTAGACTATGAATTTGAAAGTTTTGAATCCCGTCTATTTTGAAAGTTGTTTTTCAAAGTTAAAGATGTTATTAAGTAAGATAAATCAATTTGGAATAATTTTATAAAGGTGAAGTGGAATAGTGAAATTATATAAGAAAAAGACTTATAAATGTGAGTTATAAATAAAAGGAAATGACATCGTAAAGGAATTTTTTTTTGAAAGAATATTAAGCACTGAATTCACTACCGTTGCTGGGAAATAATAAGGGTGATGACTGCAGCATCATCAGTATCATTTTCAAGTTTCTGTGTGATGGATTTGCTACCATACTAAATTGAAAATTGAAGTTTGGTTGTGATAAACAAATTTGAAAATTAAAAAATTCAAAGTGTAATTGTTGAATATAAGTAATCAAGTTTTGAACTTATAATATGAAATAATAAAGATTTTACTTTGGTAAAGTTAAATAGAATTTACTTCAGAATTGGAATCTGAATTGGATTTATAAGTGGAAATTCAAATTGAAGTTAAACAAATGATGTTTAAATGGAATATAACTTAAGTGATGTTGAATGGAGTTGATTGTGGTATCGAAGTAAATTAGTAAAGTGAAGTCAGAATATGAACTCGAGTTATATAAATGAATTCAACCTTATTTGTTAAATGAATTAGCAATTGAATTAATAAATGGATTGAATGTTAATCAATCGAATGTAAATGAATTGATATAGAATAATGAACGTAAGTGTTAATTCATTAGAAGCTAATGAAGTTGAAAAAAATTGAAAGAAAAGTCAATTTAATATCAACCAATTGGAATTAAAAGTGATAAACCAAATTGAATGCAAATTTAATATTTCGGTTATGATTTGGTTGTTATATGATTGTTAGTTGATTGTATATAATTCATTAAGTGTTAATGAAGTTGAATTGATAAAATTGGAAACTATGAAATTTGATTTGAATATGGAAGCGAACTAACTTGAATGTGAATTAGTGAATATAAACTAATTGAAAATGAATGTTAGTAAAGTCCAATGTTAATGAATCAAATGTGATTAAATGAAAAACCAATTCATTGAATATTAATGAGAAGCGAATGTATATTTGATATGGATTTGTTGGATAAGTTGTTGAATGATAGTTGGTTGATGATTGCATTTATTTCTTATGTTGCATTTGCTATATTGGCATATGTAGTTGTTGTTCTTGTATATGTTGTATATCGATATAATTTCCTATATACATGTTTCTCATTGTTGTTGAGTGTTTAGTGGGTGTGGATTGCGCTTGCTTCACATTTGGAGCTCGCTTTCACGCTATATTAGCCGTATATGCTCGCTAATAATATATAAGGTACATATCTCGGATACATATCGTACTTTTACACTTTTTTCCTTGTGGGATGCCTCATTACTTTGATGAGATGTATATTTGTGATATATATATTGCCATTTTTTTTGGACCGAGCCGCGCAAAGGAGACTATGGCGAATTTTTCTGAAAATTTAAGGCGTTAGAATATTTTTGAGAAAATTGGAAAATTTTGAAAACTATAACTTTGATTTTGGGGTGAAAAGTTAAACGATATAGTTGTTTTGAAAACATAACTAAGTATGATTTGAAAACTTAGTAAAGTTTTTATAAGAAGTTTAACTATTGGATTTTAGGAAAGTTACACACTTAAGTGAATTTGAAATCTAATTTGAATGGTTTTGAAAAGTTAATAGATTCTGTAACTTTTTCTTACTTGGTAATTTCGAGGACGAAATTCTTTTAAGGGGGAAGTTTGTAACGACCCAGAATTTCAGTCATTTGAAATTCGTATATTTGATTAATTTTTTAATATGCAAAATTTAAATTTATAAGCTGAATAAATTTTGTTTTGAATATAAAGATTTAATTAGATAATTAAATCGATAATTTAATCTTTGAAATTACAGAAATAATTGGAAATTGGGTTTAATGTGAATAAAATTGATTTGTAAAGTTGTATTAAATCATATTAGAGTTAGAATGATGTTATAGAACTTTTAAAATTGAATTAAAAGTTAATTTGTGAAAATTGAATATTTTAATATTTAATTGACGAGTAAAAATAGTCATTTTTCAAACAGTCTCGGATTTCGACGAAACTAGTTTCATCGGATCCGTAATGTTATATTATTGTATGGTTTCAAATTTCGTGTCAATCGGATTTACAGTTTGTCCGGGGGAAGCTAAAACGCGTAGAAATCGGTTTAAGTGAATTTTTAATATAAATCGTCGATTTGAAATTGTATCTTCCAAATTTGATCGAATTGGCTCCCGATATATATTCCATTGCGTTCGGAATGGGGGTAAACCATTATAAAAGCCAAGCGGCACGCTTCGTTTGGAGTTCGGAAAATTTCAGGATGAATAGTGTTTCAATATTTTCTATATAAGGACCTCACATCTTCTATTTTGCAAAAAAACCCTAATGGCAGAAACCCTAGCCGCCGTTTAACGTTTCAATGGCCGAGAATTTGTTTCTTTCCTCCTCAATTGTCTTCAAATCCATCAACAATTACGAGAAATCTTCAACTAAAATCTTGTAGCTCATCACGAGACCTTCGTATCCAACGGTCATGGTGGTATTTAACGCCATAGATCATCAGCAATTTGCATTCAAAGGAGTGGCGTTCGTGCACGTTTTTCACGAGCTAGAGGGGCCGAGCTCGACGCTATTCTGGCCGAAGGTGGAGTTCTTCGTGGCCTTCGACGTGGTGGAGCTCGATCATCTTCGAGTGCAATAGGGTGGTCGCGGTAATTCACGAAGTGGTGACGGCTGTGGGTTCAAAATTCACGTTCGATCATGTTTTACCTGAGGAAGAAGGAAGATGAAGTACACGGCCCAGATTTCTTTCAAGAGCAATGAACGGCCTGGATTGATTCTAGGTTTGAAAATAATTAATTAAATTGTAAATTGGTTTATATTTAATCATTCAAACTTTAAAAAGCTATAACTTTTTCATACGAGGTCCGTTTTGGACGAAACGAATTGCGTTGGCTTTGTATTGATGAGCACTATGGGGTGGAGCTAGATTGGAGTCGTTTGGAGTTAGTGATAATTTTGGGTAAAATTAAACGCACGTTTAATTTTATTCGAAATAAAACACTGCAATAGTTATTGGAAACAAGGTGAGAACTTCTCACTCAATCGAAATTGTTTCGATTTTAAATTTTGAATAGTTAGATTTAAAATTGCTCGATGGTGTGATTGAATGATAAATTGCTATATGTTGTATTGGAATAGACCCTATATGCCGTATATTAAGTGGATGTTATTTATTAAATACATATACCGCGATATTCCACCTTGACGTGGAATTGGTATTATATATGTACTTGGAGTTGATTTTCCCACATTATATAGCAGATGAGACCCTATTACGCCGCATAATAGCGGATAATATTTTATGTAAACCCATGTACCGCAATATTCTGTCTTGAAACGGGATTGGTATTGTGCTAACATCTGTGGATGCAGGGAAACAGGTTGGAGGGATCCAACTGGATTCCTCAACAGTATTGATTTATTTACAGATATTTGCGATATATTCTGTTATCATATTGATATATGATGTTTGGATGCCGTGGTTGATTTATTGGTGCTGTTGCAGCATTGGGCCTATTTTGGAAAATTAAAAATTTTAAAGTAACGATTTCGAATTTAAAAGGATTTTAAAGTGATTTTTTGAAAGTATACGTTTTATTGAATTTTGGGATTGATTCATTTTAAATAAATAAATGTCATAATTTTTATGTTATAAAAATTATGATTTTTATGAAATATAACCGAAATGTGATTTTTGAAATAGGTAGTTGATTAATTTGTAAAATGGTTTAAATTGGGATTTTTGAATTATTATGAACGGTTTATATAAAAGATTTATAAAATTGATATTTATAAATAAAAAAAATTAGAATTATAAAACGAGTTTTTTTAAGTGTTAAAAACGAAATATAAATGGATTTCATAAGTGAATGAAATTTATAGATTTATAAATTGTGAAGTTATAAAATGAATGAATTTGTAAATAGAGAATTATAAGTAATTTGCTTATAATTTGGATTTGGCGTGTAAATGAGACATAAATAGAATTTGTTAACAAAGTGATTTTATAAGTTGAAGTTGTTATAAAATATAAATGGAATTTATAAACATTGCTTTATAAATCTGAAATCGTCTTATTTTGATAAGTTAATTATTATAGCTTATTAAAGGAGATATATCCACGATTTTGGACAGTGGATAATCCTTTAAAATAAAATATGTAAAAGTGTTGAAATTGACAAACGATTTATATTCACGATTTTGGAAAGTGAATAATACATCAAAGAAATGTTTAGGAAGTGATCTTTTAAATGGAATTAAAATGATTTGAAGTTGTTTTAAAATGTGTTAAGTATCGAAACCATAGATTTCAACATTCATTGTTGAAATAGACGTTTTCGAGAAATAAAGGAAATGGTGGACTATAACACTGTTGTTATAGTAAATGATTTTCGAAAGGAAATGTTTTATATAGTATTGGGATTTATATATCTATCTTAATTTCGAATCCCTATGCTAGTGATCTTGGGTTGTCGTAACGATGTTTTACGCAACATTCGTTTTAACTCAAATAAATGTGTTTAAGAGAATGTTTTCCTTAAAGAATAAAATATATACCTAACCGTGATTTAAGTATATTGAATATTTTCCAAATGTTGAAAATAAATAGATTTGTGAATTACTTATTATTAAATAAGTATGAGAATGTTTTCTAATATGAAGTGAAATGTTTTGAGATTTTATCTTTTAAAGATAAATTGAAAGTGAATATTTGAAATCGATTTAAAAATCGTATATCAGTGGATATTTGGAAATTTAAATTTACCATGGAATTTATAAAGAAAAGGGAAATTTGTTTGAAAATAAACATTGATTTATTTTGAAGTGTGGAAAATATATCTTGTACAGATATTTTTGGAAAATAAATAATTTAGGAAATTATTTGGAATCTGATGATGTTGTGCATATCTATTAATAGTTAAATTATCGACTATCAATATTTACCTTTAAATGGGTATTTGTTGTGATTTGCTTGAATCTGAATGAACACTTATTTTTATAAATAAGCGCTCATTATTCGGTTTAGCCGGGAGAGGACCTTTGGGTCATAAATCCCATTTCGAATAGTGATTCGTCGTAATGGATAGCATTTGAAGACCGGTGTTGAAGACCGGGTATTTGGAGAATGATAAGATGACCTATCGATTGTCTCTGCACCGATAGCACTGTATGGAGATTTCCTTTGTGATGGGAAGTTCAATCGGGATTGTAAATACCCGAATTGCAAGGGCTTCTTTGGAAGTGCCTTCGGTTCTGTTCGAACCCAGAACAGACTTGTATGGATAGTATGTTTGACATTACATTTTGAGATATATAGCAGATTTCTTTCAAATACATTTCTGTTGGTGGCGGAGAATTTATTCTCTTAGCTTAACACCCTTCTCTGAGACGTATGAGCTCAGAGGTTATGTAGTTGATGGTTATCAGTGATATACTCCCAATTTGGTAATGTGGCATGTTGAGTGCTGCTGATCATTTGTTGATCAAAGCGTGGCTTTTGTGAAAAGCGTATCTTTGTGGACGAGACTTCTTCGAAACTCACAACCCGGTTATGGTCGAAACATGAATCGTAGCAGCAAGGTTATTTGAGGATAGCGCCCTCTGAGGTTATGTCATTTCCTTCTGGATTATGAGTGGTATCGTGGTATGGAGCCCAGATACTTACTTTGTGGTTGCTGCAAACTTATTACTTTGTGGTTGTTGGTTGAGAGGATCCTCGGATAAAGGTTGCATAAGATCGGGGGATGGCATACTCGTGTCAGTTGTTACCTATTACAGAGGTAACCCGGCCTTGTCTAGCAGAGATCCGGTTAGGATCCAGGGATGTCCCTCCAGAGGCGTTCCATTTTACTTGAGAAGTTCCTTTGCCCGACCATTTGTTGGAAATCCATTCATCCAATACGTACCTTGTACAGTTTTAGTTGTAGAACCTGCCATTTACTTTTGGTGGTCACCACTGTTTAGATGGTAGCTATAGTAGGCATAGTATGAAATGCCTATGTTGGCTAAGATTTATATTATACTTTCGAAATGTTTTCCTACACTTTGCACTTATAGTAATAATATCAAAGAAATTTGTGTATCAAGCATGTTTGACTACCATAAGGAGAAATCTCCTTCGATTCTGTGTTTGCATTGTGTGTGTGTGCGGGAGGCCTTATGGTAGTTACATTTTCTAAAAGCATTGCGGATCTATTTTAAAATTAATTTATTTGTTTGTTTTTAAAAGATAAACTGTTTAAGTTCTCACACCAGTCCCATGACTGACCTGGAGTTTATTGTTCTCTTCCTAAACTCTGGGTGCCCATTATTTTCCATACGGGCAGTCTAGAGTCAGGTTATCAGGTCATTCTGGAATTTAGGAGATGCTGTGGAGATCTGGAGGCAAGCTGGATGGCATGGTGTATCAACTAGAGTATAGTATTTCTTTTCCGCTGTTTGTTGTTGTAAACTCTGATAATGTAATGTAATGTGATGTAATGTGATGTAATGTAATAACTGATATAGTTCTTTGTTTTAAAGATATTCATTTACCTATTATATGTTGTTCCGCTGCGACTTGTGAGATTCTGACATTGTTTCTGATTCTTCTTCTTTCTTTCTTCTTCTACCTCTTCTTTTTTTTAACCCTAACAATTCGATTTTCCGGCCTTCGATTGCTCGGCAGTTGATATAGTGGACATATTAATGTCGATTTTCGAGAGTCGAAAATCCTAATCGTTACAGAGGTTCGAGGAGAGGTTCATGTCTTTGATGGCGCAGTCTGTTTTGCTCAGAAAGTTTGCTGAGTTGGAACAGAGGGAGATGACTGTGTTGGAGTATGCTAGAAGGTTTGAGGAGTTGGCTAGGTATGGACATGCCACTATGGATAATGTGATGAAGAGAAATGAGAAGTTCATATAGGGGTCGAAGCCTGAGTTGGCAAGGCCTACATTATCTCATATTAGGGATCCTTACGATGTTGTAGTAGTGATGGCGTTGAGACCTAAGGAGATGCTTGCTTCTTTGGAGAAGAATAAGGCGAAGGAGGTCCAAGTAGGGAAGAGTTAGTATTGGAAGTTTTTTCATAAGAAGGGATGCTCTGAAAGGTTGAGCCGTGAAGAAAGGTTGGAGGTTGTTTGCTTCAACTGCAATAAGAAGGGACATTTTGCTAATGAATGTCGTACTGAGAAGGCGAAGAAAGTGATCAAGAAGAAGAATGTCAGATGCTTCAATTTTGATCAGATTAGTCATTATAAGAATCAACTCAAAGAGCTTGCTAAGGATGGAAAGGGCAAAGTATTTGCATTGGAGCCAGCTTCATCTGGACCAACAACGTAGGAGAAAGGGAAGGCAGTGTTAGGGGGTGCGCTTCAGATTCATGGAATGTTTGTTAGCGTTCTGTTTGATAGTGGTGCATCACATTCTTTTATATCTTGTTGTTTGGTAGATAAGCTTAACTTATAACCCACATACTTAGTTACTTCCTTAAGAGTTGCTAATCCGATCGGAGGGTATGCGACACTTGGGATAAAGTGTGACCACCTAGAGTTCGATTTGTTAGGTTATACCATTGTTTGCAGTTTCATGTATTTGATTTTGTAGGGTTTGGAATTATTTTGGGTATGGATTGGTTAAGCAAGTACGATGCTAGGATACATTGCCATTATAGGATAATATCGTTTAGACACCCTGACTGTAGTGATTGGATTGTATATACCGTAGAAAGCCCTTGTTGTGAGGTGAATGCTTTTCTTGGTATTATGGAGTTGGAAGACGAGTTGAATCGAGTTTTTGTGGTTAGAGAATTTGTAAATGTGTTTGAGCCGGTAGTAGGATTGCCATCGAAACGAGCCATTGAGTTTTAGATAGATTTGGTGGATGGAGCAGAACCAGTAAGTAGGCCGCCAAGTAGGATGACACCTACAGAGATGAGGGAATTAAGGGAGTAGTTGGTGGATTTAGAAGGCAAGAGTTTTATCAGACCTAGTAGTTCACCTTGGGGAGCAGCCGCGGTGTTTGCTAAGAAGCCAAACAGATATCCATTACCGTAAGTTGAATGAGAAGACGATAAAGAATCAATATCCGTTGCCTAGAATTGACGATCTATTTAATCAATTGAGTGGAGCCAAGGTATTTTCTTAGTTGGATTTAGCAACAGGTTTCCATCAGCTTAGAGTAGTAAAGGATAGTATTCTTTTAATGGTGTTTAAAACTAGATATGGATCATACAAATGGTTAGTGATACCGTTCGGACTAACTAATGCACCAACATTCTTTGCGGAGTTGATTAACAGAATTTTACGAGAGCACCTGGATAGGTTTATATTGGTTTTCATAGATGATATTTTGATATACTTTAGAGATGAGAAGGAGCATGAAGTTCATCTTAGAGTTGTGCTTTAGACGCTGTGGCAAAATCAGCTAAAGGCGAAGTTTTCAAAGTGTCATTTTTGGAAGAAGGAAGTGAAGTTTCTTAGTCATATAGTCTTAGAGAAAGGGTTATCTGTAGATCCGACTAAAATAAAAGCGGTGAATAATTGAAAGAGACTCAAGACAGTGACTAACATAAAGAGTTTTTTTGCATTGGCTGGATATTATCTGAGGTTCATTAAGGATTTTTCACGGATAGCAGCACCAATGACCAAGCTAACGCGAAAGGATGTGAAGTTGGTGTAGACCGATAGGTGTGAGGAAGCATTCCAAAGCTTGAAAATTTTATTTCCCATGCACCTGTATTAGTTGTTCCAGAGGGGAATCAAGATTTGGTAGTATATACAAATGCATGTGGAACTAGGTTAGGAGCTGTGTTAATGCAGAGAGGTAAAGTGATTGCCCATGCTTCTCGATAGCTTAGACCATATGAAGTTAGAAACCCGACGCTTGATTTGGAGTTAGCTGTAGTGATTTTTGCATTGAAGGAGTGGAGACATTACCTTTTAGGAGAGAGGATGAGCTTTATACGGATCATAAATCGTTGAAGTATTTGTTCTCTCAAAAGGAGTTGAACACGAGACAACAAAGATGGTTAGCGCTTATTGTTGCTTATGGTTTTGGAATTGAGTACACACCAGGGAAAGGTAGTAAAGTTGCAGATGCGCTTAGCCAAAAGCATTAGAATGTAGTGTTGGCAATGAAAGTAGATTGGAAAGATTTGGAAGCGCCGTCGACTTGTAGAGTTTAGTGGAGATCTAAGGCTGGAACTAGTGAAGGAACTACTATGTTATCTTGTTTAGAAGTTCGACCGGTAATAATCAAAAAGATAGCTTCTAAACGGGAGGAGGATCTAGTGTTGGCTGAACGGATTAGGAAGTTAAGGGATGGAACCGAGAGCGATGACTTGAAGCAATTTAGTCTTGACCAGAATGGGTGGTTAAGAAAGAATAGTAGGTTATGTATTCCGAATGTGGGAGACATAAGGAAGGAAGTTTTGGAGGAATGCCATCGTTCGAAGTTCACTATTCATCCAGGAGGAACTAAGATGTATCAGGACATGAAGATAAGTTTCTTCTGGGAAGTTATGAAGAGGGATGTGGCTTATGGGTGAAGCTTGTTTGAACTTTCAACAGGCAAAAGCCGAACATTAGAAGCCAATAGGTTGCTGCAGCCATTGGATATTTCGGTATGTAAGTGGGATTGTATATCTATGGATTTTATAGACGGATTGCCAAGATCTACTAGAGGAAATGAAAGTATACGAGTCATAGTGGATAGATTGACCAAGAGTGCCTATTTAATTCCAGTTAAGTCAACTAGGACGACATCTATTTTGGCTAAGTTATTATGAAGAATATAGTTAGACTACATGGAATTCCTAGTAGCATAGTAAGTGACAGAGATTCCTTGTTTACTAGTGAGTTTTGGAAGAGTCTACATGAGATTTTAGGAACGAAGCTCAAGATGAGTACCGCTTACTATCCGCGGACTGATTGGAAAACGGAAAGAGTTAACAAAGTATTTGAGGATTTGTTAAGAGCTTGTGTGTTAGATTTTGGGGATCATGGGAATACCATCTACACTTAGTCGAGTTTTTGTATAACAACAATTATTAGACTAGTATAGGGATGAAACCTTTTGAAGCTTTGTATGGAAGGCCATGCAAATCTTCCTTTTTTGTTAGAGACCAGGAATAGGTTGGTTCTTGGTCAAGATTTAGCGAGGGAAGCTGCAGAGAAGATTGAGTTGATTCGAGTTAGGATGAAGAAAGCTCAGTCTAGGCAAAAGAATTATGCAAATAGAAGACGGAAAGACTTAGAATTATCTACTAGAGATCGTTATTTTATTACGGTGTCATCGATGAAGGGTGTAATCAGATTTGGAAGATCGGGGAAGTTGGAAGCAAGATTCGTAGTACTTTTCCTATTATAGAGCAGGAAACTCACATATAGAGTAGAGTTACAGAGCAGTTTGGTAGGAGTACATGATGTGTTTCATGTTTCTCATCTATTGAAGTGTGTTAGAGATCCAGAGACTACTATTGTAACAACCCGTAAATTTTCGATAATTAAAATAGCTAATATAATAAGATTTCGTGATTTAGTGTTAGAAAAAAATTGTAAGTCGTTTGGAATAATAATAACTGGAATGAATTGCAACACTAATTATCCAAGTAATTATTTATAGATTGAATGGAGTTCTAATCTAATTGAATTGACTCAAATGTTATAACTTGGTTAAGGGAATATATGGAAAAACCAATGCAAATAAGTGAATAAGAATTGTGAATTATTTAGGTAGTAACACAAATTTTAATAGATTGGTTCCGAAGATTTGAATAGTAATAAGTATTGAAAAATAAATGCTACTTAGTGAATGCCTTTGCAATCAATAGTTGGATAGGATAATAAATGTTGAATTCATTGGGTATAATAGAGTAATTGATTGATAAGTAAAATCTAGTTCAAATCAAATAATTGAATATTGAACAGGTAAATTGTTTAAAGTAAATATTTAAAACTTATTGAATAATTGAATAACTATAAAATGAAAATCGTGTTCTAAATTGTGAATTGGTTTTAAAAGTTGAATCTTATAAGTTCAATTTCAATATTTCAAAAGATAATGAATTATTGGATAATCGAAATTGTTTAAATTTAATAATGGGAATTGAATAACCGTATAATGGAAATGGTTGTTCTATAATTTTAATTCGTTTCAAAAGTTGAATTTTTAAGTTCGTTTTTGAATATCTCAAAAGATAGTGATTGAAGAATAATAAAATTTGTTTAAATTTAATATTACGAATGTTTGAATAATTAAATTCCGAATTTGATATGATTAATTTGATATTGAAATTTAATATATGAAAATAGAGTGAATAATTGAAATTTGATTTAATATGATTCCAATTGGTTTCCAAAGTGAATGTAAGTTATATTGGGATTATAATAGAGTTAATAAGATTTTAAAATTGGAATTTATTGAATAATTGTATAACAGGTTTAATATGATTAAAAATGATTTGTAAAATTTTATTTTATCATATTAATGTTAGAATGATGTTGTAGAACTTTTAAAATTGAATTTAAAGTAAATTTGTGAAAATTGAATATTTTAATATTTAATTGACGAGTTAAAATAGCCATTTTTCAAACAATCTCGGATTTCGACGAAACCAGTTTCATCGGATCCATAATGTGATATTATTGTAAGATTTCAAATTTTATGTCAATCGGATTTACCGTTTGTCCGGGGCAAGCCAAAACGCATAGAAATTCGTTTAATCGGTTTGATTTAAAATCAATCGTTTATTTCCACAACTCTCACATACGATCGAATTAGCCTCCGAAAACTATTCCATTGTGTCCGGAACGCGGGGTAAACCCTAGAAACGCCAGCCGGCACGCTTCGTTTGGAGTTCGGAAAATTTTTGGTGAATAGTGTTTTGCAATTTTCTATATAAGGACGATTATATTCTCATTTGCAAACCAGAAAGAAAACCCTAGGGTTTCTATTCGTAGCCGCCACTAACAGAACCCACGGCCAGAAACGCACCCAATTCATCCCCTCCGATCTCCCAATCCGTCGACATTCATGCGAAACCTTCAACATGAAAGTTGTAGAGAGCATCGATATCTCTATATCCAACGGCTACGATCGAAATTGGAGCGACAAGGTGGGAGCTACGGGGCCGCGATGGCCGGTCGTTTGTCATCAAAATTCGTGCTCCAGGGGAGGCCGAGCTTCACTAGATTCATGGAGATGGTGGAGTCGAATGCAAGCTTCATAATGGTGGTTGCTGATCGTCTTCAAGTGGAGCGTGGTGGTCGCGTTAATTGAAGAAGATGGGCGGCTCATGGGTAGTTCATGCGTGCAAAAACCTAGAGCATACGTGCGTGAGGAAGAATATGGGTGCGGCTATGATGGGTGGGCAAGGGAATGGATGGCCCTGATTGAATCTAAGGTGTAGAATTGAAAATAAAGGTTGTAATTAAATTATATTATAATTGTTCAAACTTTAAACGTGTATAACTTTTTGATATGAGGTCCGTTTTGGACGAAACGAATTGCGACGGGTTCGTTTCGACGAGCACTACGCTATGGAACAGGAATGGAGTCGTTTGGAGCTAGTTTGAATTTCGGGTAAAATTAAACGCTCGTTTAATTTTATTCGAAATAAAACGCTGGAACTACATTGAAATCAAGGTGAGTGTTTTATAACGCTCACAACGTACTGAATATCTTTATGCTAGTTAAATTTGATTTTATGAAGTGATGAATTTTATTTGTCGTTGTTTGATAGAATTTAATTCTCATATAGATTGTCATTTGAATTAACCGTTGAAAATTAAATTGACAGTTAAATTGAAATTAAAATTGAATTGCGATTAAATTACCTGACATTGATAACTATGAAATTGCCATGAATTGTATTGTCTATTAGATGATGTATTTCGATGGATGCTATTGGTTGATATATAAATGTTTGGATGTTTATTTGCTTATATATATATCCTGTTATGCATACATATGAAACTGTGATTTGATTTAAGTGATATATATTCATTCCTGACATTTAATTGAAATAAATAATTACTTAGCCATAGGATAGAAAATTATATACGGACACCGAATTGGCTAAATTAATAAATTTTTAAATCATTGATTTAAAATTTATTTAAATGTTTTGATTTAAAAGTTATGAATTGAAATCAATTTATAGAAATCAAATTTATCGAAAAATTGATTTTGGAATGTTGAAATAAATTTTGGTTAAAAGAAATTGTTAAATAATTAAAGTGGAGAGTTGGAATTTAAAATCGGGATATGATTGAATTTCAAAAATTGATTTGTTTAAAGATTGAACCTTAATTAGAGCTTTGAATATTACTAAGTAAAAGTGATATAAAAATGATATTTTGAAATCGAGCTTGGAATTGGATCATATTTGAAATTTGGATTTAAAACTTGAATATTGATGGATAATTTTGTTAAGTGTTAAAAATGGATATTTTTGAAAAATCAAGCTCCAAATCGATATAAATTGAAATTGAATTAATTGAAAGTGAATATAAATTGAATAAATTTGAAGTCAAAGTTGACATTGATTTGAACTGAAATCGAAATTGAATCGGTAGAAGGGAAATTGAAATTGTTTTGAATTGGGAAGTTATAATTGAAATGGTTCGGTTTTGAAGCTGTTTTATTTGTTTTCCAAATTACTCAGTTATATAAACCATTTGTGAATACTCAAATTATTTTAATCTATTTTAGATCTACTTAACCCAATTTAAATTATTTTAAACTAATTTATCTATTCCAAATCCATTTTAAGATTTTAAGTATTTTTAACTATTTTAATTATTTAAAACTACTTTTAAACTACTTAAAACTATTTTCTAAAATTCCAAACTGGTCAATAAGGTGAAATGTTTATGTTTAAATCTTGAATTTAAATACGAATTGGGTTAAATGAAGTTGCAACCTAAATTGAAATTCGAAATGATTTTGAAATCGAAATGAGATATTGATGCGAAAAATTATTTTTGAAACGGAATCTTACATTTCACTAGATACGATGATATTTTGAAATGGACTTGATTTTGAAGCGAATATGATATTTTGATATCAATTATGAATCGATTTGAAATGTAAAAGAGCCAACGGTGTAATAATACGTAGTTATTAAAGAGACCGGGATCGGATATGGACATACTCTCTGTCGATACCGAAAACCACTTTAATAACTATTATACGCGGAGTGTTGATCCAGAATGAAGTGGATGGTTTGGTGAACGCATTGACTGAAGAAAGAGAACGATATTGGATGACCCCTGACATGACTAAAACAGGAGCCGCGCCGGGCTATTGAGGTTCGCCATCTCTAGCGGACACACTTCTTCGATACCATATCTATTACATTTGTGATTCGATTTGGGTGCACCCCTTGATTTGGGAGTGTTGTTTCGTGGTGTTGGGGTAGCGCTGGCTATGCTCAACATCAGTCCGGATCACGCAACTACTAGTATCCTAGTTGGTATCGCCTCATGTACCTTGTCATACTGATTATCCTATTCGCGACCACTACGTTATGTTTTGTGTTATACCTATGGGGTACCCTCTGATAACCACCAGTTTACGGTGGGGCTTACGGTGCTGTATAGACTATGACATTATAAAAATGTGTTAAGGGGGATTATGGTAACGCCTTAACGCTATTTTGATACTTTATATTACTGATGGGCATTATCTACTTAGCGTACATTACTACATAGTAGATAGTTTAACGGATCCTTAAGAGATGGAAAATCCCGTAACATCTCTTGAGTTATTGCACGCACGTTGACACTGGATATGATATGTCAAACCCCGTAAACATCTCTGATGCCGTTACACTCATATTTATTTACGATTGATTTAACTTTCATAAGGATATTTTAGTCCCGACTCGAGTGTTTTGTCTTTTCATTACGCTCGGGTCAGTCTTGAGTTTTTCAGATTTTTGAAGATCTATTCTGGAGGATGAAGACGAAGATTTGGTATACTATTACTATTATTACCCTTGCATCATGCTATCTGCTGCATTATTTTAATTGTTCTGTTGTATATGTATAACTCTGATAAATGTTGTATAAATAATTGTCAAAGTATAGTAAACATCTTCATGAACTGTTTATTTGACTATTATATTTTATCGTTCCGCTGCGAGATTCTGTGTTGTTTCATTTCCTTTATTTCTCTTCCTTTTCTTTTCTTATTTACCCCAATAACCATCTGCCCTTTTGAATGGTTTGGAATCGGCATGTTTATTTGATCGTCGGTTTAAACTGTCCAAAAAGGCGGGTCGTTACAGTTGGTATCAGAGCTTTGGTTTACCAATAACCTTAGCTTTGTGGGGTCTGACTCTTTATAAATAGGGTAGTAATACCCTATGATGAGTCGCTGAGTGTATATATATATATATATATATATGAGAGAGCGTATTTGTTAGTAATATAAAATGTTTTATATTGTGTCGGTTGATTTGTTGAGTGACTTATGGATTCTGGTCAATGCGAGTAATTAACGTCATTGATAGGGATCTCTAAACACTTAAACAGAACAATTCGACATAGTATTGTTTTGAAATTGGGTAAATGAAATAATTTTTCCCTAATTATATTTTGTATATAAAGAATTTATTTCAAAATTTATTGTGATCTATCTAGCTTATTTGGTTGTTGGAAACGATAATATTGATTGTTATCATTAATTGGATATTGTAATTTAATAAATAAGGTGAATTACAAAATGAACAATGATAAAACACTTGTGAAATGTTTTAAGAAAGAAAATCCTATAAGAATATTTTATAAAGGTGACTTATAAATTAAAATAGATTTAAATTGGAAATATTGAATTTAAGACCTGGAGATTTTGAAAAATGGTTCTCAAAGTTTTGAAGAAATATATAGTAATATTAGTTGGAAATTGTTTATGGAAATAATTTGAAAGGATTTTTAAAAAGAAGGAATGAATTCAGTACTCCTCTCTTATGTCGCTGGAAAATAATTTTGGTGATGACTGCGCAGCATCATCGACGTTAATTTTCGAGTCTCAAAGTGGGGGAGACTTCTAAGAAGCTTTGCTTTTCTTCGAAATTATTTTGGGTAAATGGGTTTTGGTTTAAACTCCAAAGGTATGATTTGATATATTAAAGATATAAGTGTATATGTTTATTTCAAACGATTTGAAAAGAACCGGGAATTTAAATTTCTAAGTTATGTTAATTAGTAATTTTCAAATTATTTGAATGAAATGTGAATAACCAAAATTTATAAAATAAGAGGATTAAGATATCTAAGCTTATGCTTTGGGAAACTTTAGAGTTGTGGTGTACCTTTAAAGTTGAAAGGTAAAGAGGATTTAAATAAATTAAATTTGTGAACATTCTAATTAAGTAAAATGAAATTCTATAAATTTGTATAATACCAAATTTGCATTCTAATAACATATAATATGACTTACCAAATATTAAGAAGTTGAAATGATGTTTTGGATATGTAATGAGATATTGTACAAATAAACAGAACCTGAAAATAATTGAAGCATATAAGTAAGGAAAACTCAAAAGGAATTAAAATGTATATAAATGGAAAATTTGGTTGTGATAAAAAAATTATACATACTTAAATATAACAGGAAATGATGAATGGATAAATGGAACAAGTAAGTGAACTTAAGAAAGAAGATAAATGAATCGTATTATATCTTTGTAAATTGGTTATAGAAAAAAAAATTGTAACCTTTAAGATAACTGTAAACTAAGAAGAGTCATTTAGGAGAGGTTAGACTTTTATAGGATGATTAATAAACTAAAGTGCCGGTAAATAAAATGTTTCACAAATGAATTCGTTATTAACTGAAATTATGAAAAAGCAATAAATGTAAACAAAGGAATTTCTTATAGCTAAGAATCAATTGGAAAATGAAATTGAATTTAATTAAATTATATAGAATGTTTAAAATGAAATTGAGTAGGCAAAATTCTATGATATGATGTTTAAGAAAAGATAATGTTGAAGAATATGCTATGTAAAGAAATGAATATACTAACTGAATAATGGATTGTGAGTAATTAAGTGAAAAAAAATAGAAGCCAATAAAATAATTTAGTATAGATAAATTGGATAGAAATCTATTGGAAGGTAATACGAGAGATTGTACGTATATTATTTTATTCGCATAACGATTTGATCCAAATTCGAGCACAAAATTTCAAGATGATTTATGTCGATCCAAATTAGGATTTTTCACTCAATTTTCGACGGCGAACCCTAGATATGGATTTTTAATTTGATTCTGAAATTCTCTATCATAGTATATGGCTATGCAAGGAGAGTAACAGTTTCCAATCAAGGAACCAAATCTGAGTCCGCACTAGAGAGTCGTGTGAACGATACTAGTTTGGAAGTGAAATTGTGTGATCGAATAAGCGATTAGATTGATATTGCTCACGGATGATATATGTACGGCTTACAGACTTAATTAAAGTTAATATTGGAAATTTAAGATGCCAAATATGTGAAGATAAATTTGCAACTTTTGAGATAACTATAAACTAAGAAAAGTCGTATATAAGAAGTTAGACTTTTATGGAATGACTATAAATTAAAGTGATGATTAATAAAATGTTCTGCATTAATAAAATATCCGCAAATAAATTGGTTATTAACTGAAACTGAATATGAGGTAAATGTAAACAAAAGAATTTGGTATGGCTAAGAATAAATTGGAATTGAAAGAGATAAACCAAATTGAATGTAAAATTAATAATTTGGTTATGTTGGGTATGATTTTGGTTGTTATATGATTGTTAGTTGATTGTATATAATTCATTAAGTGTTAATGAAATTGGAAGCTATAAATCATTGAAATCAAATTGGAAGTTAAATGAATTTAAATAGAATTTAATTTGCTTCAAATTGGAAGTGAACTAATGTAAATATAAATTAGTGAATGTTAACTAATTGAATTGAGAATGAATGTTAGTAAAATCCAACGTTAATGAATCAACTGTGATTATAATTGAAAACCAAGTCAATAAATATTAATGAGAAGTGAATTTTTATTGATTGGTTATGGATTTGTTGGATGATAGTTGGATGATAATTGATTTGGTGGATGCATTTGTTGTTTTGTTGCATTTGCCATGTTAGCACATGTAGTTGTTATGTTGCTATATTTTGTATATTGATATTATTTTCATATATGCATGTTTCTCATGGTTTGTTGAGTGTTTAGCAGGTGCGGATTGCGCTTGCTTCGCATTTGGAGCTCGCTTTCGCGCTATATTAGCCGTATGTGCTCGCTAATAATATATAAGGTACATATCTCGGATTACATACCGTAATTTTACACTTTTTCCCTGCGGGATGCCTCATCACTTGATGAGATGTATATTTGTGATATATATACTGTCTTTTTTTTTCGGATCGAGCCGCGGAAAGGAGACTCTGCCGAAATTTTCCGTAAATCCGGGTGTTAGAAAATTTTTCAAGTTTTAATTTTTTTCTTTTTATAACTTGTTTTGATAACTAACTTTTAACGTTAGAAAGCCGTTCATGGTAACTTAGTGGAAGCGTAGTTATGACTTTATAAATGGAATTTCATTGTTTTATAAGTTGGTAACTTTGAATAAAATATATCTAGTGTTGAATTCTATACTTAGTTCCTTTTCCCTTCTTTTTCCTTTTCGGGGACGAAAAGTTTTGAGTGGGGGAGAGTGTAATGACCCGTAAATTTTCGATAATTAAAATAGCTAATTTAATAAGATTTCATGATTTAGTGTTAGAAAAAAATTGTAAGTCGTTTGGAATAATAATAACTGGAATGAATTGCAACAATAATTATCCAAGTAATTATTTATAGATTGAATAGAGTTCTAATCTAATTGAATTGACTCAAATGTTATAACTTGGTTAAGGGAATATATGGAAAAACCAATGCAAATAAGTGAATAAGAATTGTGAATTATTTAGGTAGTAACACAAATTTTAATAGATTGGTTTCGAAGATTTGAATAGTAATAAGTATTGAAAAATAAATGCTGCTTAGCGAATGCCTTTGCAATCAATAGTTGGATAGGATAATAAATGTTGAATTCATTGGGTATAATAGAGTAATTGATTGATAAGTAAAATCTAGTTCAAATCAAATAATTGAATATTGAACAGGTAAATTGTTTAAAGTAAATATTTAAAACTTATTGAATAATTGAATAACTGTAAAATGAAAATAGTGTTCTAAATTGTGAATTGGTTTTAAAAGTTGAATCTTATAAGTTCAATTTCAATATTTCAAAAGATAATGAATTATTGGATAATCGAAGTTGTTTAAATTTAATAATGGGAATTGAATAACCGTATAATGGAAATAGTTGTTCTATAATTTTAATTCGTTTCAAAAGTTGAATTTTTATGTTCGTTTTTGAATATCTCAAAAGATAGTGATTGAAGAATAATAAAATTTGTTTAAATTTAATATTACGAATGTTTGAATAATTAAATTCCGAATTTGATATGATTAATTTGATACTGAAATTTAATATATGAAAATAGAGTGAATAATTGAAACTTGATTTAATATGATTCCAATTGGTTTCCAAAGTGAATGTAAGTTATATTGGGATTATAATAGAGTTAATAAGATTTTAAAATTGGAATTTATTGAATAATTGTATAACGGGTTTAATATGATTAAAAATGATTTGTAAAATTTTATTTTATCATATTAATGTTAGAATGATGTTGTAGAACTTTTAAAATTGAATATAAAGTAAATTTGTGAAAATTGAATATTTTAATATTTAATTGACGAGTTAAAATAGCCATTTTTCAAACAGTCTCGGATTTCGACGAAACTAGTTTCATCGGATCCATAATGTGATATTATTGTAAGATTTCAAATTTTATGTCAATCGGATTTACCGTTTGTCCGGGGCAAGCCAAAACGCATAGAAATTCGTTCAATCGGTTTAATTTAAAATCGATCGTTTATTTCCATAACTCTCACATACGATCGAATTAGCCTCCGAAACCTATTCCATTTTGTCCGGAACGTGGGGTAAACCCTAGAAACGCCAGGTGGCATGCTTCGTTTGGAGTTCGGAAAATTTTCGGTGAATAGTGTTTTGCAATTTTCTATATAAGGACGATTATATTCTCATTTGCAAACCAGAAAGAAAACCCTAGGGTTTATATTCGTAGCCGCCACTAACAGAACCCATGGCCAGAAAAGCACCCAATTCATCCCCTCCGATCTCCCAATCCGTCGACATTCACGCGAAACCTTCAACATGAAAGTTGTAGAGAGCATCGATATCTCTCTATCCAACGGCTACGATCGAAATTGGAGCGACAAGGTGGGAGCTACGGGGTCGCGATGGCCGGTCGTTCGTCATCAAAATTCGTGCTCTAGGGGAGACCGAGCTTCACTAGATTCATGGAGATGGTGGAGTCGAATGCAAGCTTCATAATGGTGGTTGCTGATCGTCTTCAAGTGGAGCGTGGTGGTCGCGTTAATTGAAGAAGATGGGCGGCTCATGGGTAGTTCATGCGTGCAAAAACCTAGAGCATACGTGCATGAGGAAGAATATAGGTGCAGCTCTGATGGGTGGGCAAGGGAATGGATGGCCCTGATTGAATCTAAGGTGTAGAATTGAAAATAAAGGTTGTAATTAAATTGTATTATAATTGTTCAAACTTTAAACGTGTATAACTTTTTGATACGAGGTCCGTTTTGGACGAAACGAATTGCGACGGGTTCATTTCGACGAGCACTACGCTATGGAACTAGATTGGAGTCGTTTAGAGCTAGTTTGAATTTCGGGTAAAATTAAACGCTCGTTTAATATTATTCGAAATAAAACGTTGGAACTACATTGAAATCAAGGTGAGTGTTTTATAACGCTCACAACGTACTGAATATCTTTATGCTAGTTAAATTTGATATTATGGAGTGATGAATTTTATTTGTCATTGTTTGATAGAATTTAATTCTCATATAGATTGTCATTTGAATTAACCGTTGAAAATTAAATTGACAGTTAAATTGAAATTAAAATTGAATTGCGATTAAATTACCTGACATTGATAACTATGAAATTGCCATGAATTGTATTGTCTATTAGATGATGTATTTCGATGGATGCTATTGGTTGATATATAAATGTTTGGATGTTTATTTGCTCGTATATATCCTGTTATGCATACATATGAAACTGTGATTTATTTAAGTGATATATATTCATCCCTGACATTTAATTGAAATATATAATTACTTGGCCATAGGATAGAAAATTATATACGGACACCGAATTGGCTAAATTAATAAATTTTAAAATTGTTGATTTAAAATTTATTTAAATGTTTTGATTTAAAAGTTATAAATAGAAATCAATTTATAGAAATCAAATTTATCGAAAAATTGAGTTTGGAATGTTGAAATAAATTTTGGTTAAAAGAAATTGTTAAATAATTAAAGTGGAGACTTGGAATTTAAAATTGGGATATGATTGAATTTCAAAAATTGATTTGTTTAAAGATTGAACCTTAATTCGAGCTTTGAATACTACTAAGTAAAAGTGATATAAAAATGATATTTTGAAATCGAGCTTGGAATTGGATCATATTTGAAATTTGGATTTAAAACTTGAATATTGATGGATAATTTTGTTAAGTGTTATAAATGGATATTTTTGAAAAATCAAGCTCCAAATCGATATAAATTGAAATTGAATTAATTGAAAGTGAATATAAATTGAATAAATTTGAAGTCAAAGTTGACATTGATTTGAACTGAAATCGAAATTGAATCGGGGGAAATTGAAATTGTTTTGAATTGGGAAGTTATAATTGAAATGGTTCGGTTTTGAAGCTATTTTATTTGTTTTCCAAATTACTCAGTTATATAAACCATTTATGAATACTTAAATTATTTTAATCTATTTTAAATCTACTTAACCCAATTTAAATTATTTTAAATTAATTTATCTATTCCAAATCCATTTTAAGATTTTAAGTACTTTTAACTATTTTAATTATTTAAAACTACTTTTAAACTACTTAAAACTATTTTCTAAAATTCCAAACTGGTCAATAATGTGAAATGTTTATGTTTAAATCTTGAATTTAAATACGAATTGGGTTAAATGAAGTTGCAACCTAAATTGAAATTCGAAATGATTTTGAAATCGAAATGAGATGTTGATGCGAAAAATTATTTTTGAAACGGAATCTTACATTTGACTAGATACGATGATATTTTGAAATGGACTTGATTTTGAAGCGAATATGATATTTTGATATCAATTATGAATCGATTTGAAATATAAAAGAGCCAACGGTGTAATAATACGTAGTTATTAAAGAGACCGGGATCAGATATGGACATACTCTCTGTCGATACCAAAAACCACTTTAATAACTATTATACGCGGAGTGTTGATCCAGAATGAAGTGGATGGTTTGGTGAACGCGTTGACTGAAGAAAGAGAACGATATTGGATGACCCCTGACATGACTAAAACAGGAGCCGCGCCGGGCCATTGAGGTTCGCCATCTCTAGCGGACACACTTCTTCGATACCATATCTATTACATTTGTGATTCGATTTGGGTGCACCCCTTGATTTGGGAGTGTTGTTTCGTGGTGTTGGGGTAGTTGCTGGCTATGCTCAACATCAGTCCGGATCACGCAACTACTAGTATCCTAGTTGGTATCGCCTCATGTACCTTGTCATACTGATTATCCTATTCGCGACCACTACGTTATGTTTTGTGTTATACCTATGGGGTACCCTCTGATAACCACCAGTTTACGGTGGGGCTTACGGTGCATTATAGACTATGGCATTGTAAAAATGTGTTAAGGGGGATTATGGTAACGCCTTAACGCTATTTTGATACTTTATATTACTGATGGGCATTATCTACTTAGCGTACATTACTACATAGTAGATAGTTTAACGGATCCTTAAGAGATGGAAAATCCCGTAACATCTCTTGAGTTATTGCACGCACGTTGACACTGGATATGATATGTCAAACCCCGTAAACATCCCTAACGCCGTTACACTCATATTTATTTACGATTTATTTAACTTTCATAAGGATATTTTAGTCCCGACTCGAGTGTTTTGTCTTTTCATTACGCTCGGGTCAGTCCTGAGTTTTTCAGATTTTTGAAGATCTATTCTGGAGGATGAAGATGAAGATTTGGTATACTATTACTATTATTACCCTTGCATCATGCTATCTGTTGCATTATTTTAATTGTTCTGTTGTATATGTATAACTCTGATAAATGTTGTACAAATAATTGTCAAAGTATAGTAAACAGCTTCATGAACTGTTTATTTGACTATTATATTTTATCGTTCCGCTGCGAGATTCTGTGTTGTTTCATTTCCTTTATTTCTCTTCCTTTTCTTTTCTTATTTACCCCAATAACCATCTGCCCTTTTGAATGGTTTGGAATCGGCATGTGTGTTTGATCGTCGGTTTAAACTGTCCAAAAAGGCGGGTCGTTACAACTATAACACCGGCTGTGTTAGATGATTTAGTAGTAGAGTTGGACTTGAATATAGTTAGAAAGCCAGTTCGGATAGTTGTGAGGGATGAGAAGAGGCTAAGGAACAAGACAGTCAAATTAGTGAAAGTCCAATGGAGCAACAACGAGAGAGACTATACTTGGGAGACTGAAAGCAGGATTAGTGACATTTATCCTGATCTGTTTGATGTTATGTTTTACTTTTTTGATTGATTTGTTGTGTACCGTATCGTAATTTCGAGGACGAAATTCTTTAAGGAGGGGTGTCTGTGATGACCCCTATTTTTAGTAATATTATTTAGGATATTTAATTAGCTTAATTAAATAAAATAATGTGATAATTAAGAGAGTGAGATTTATGATTAATACGGGTAGCCGTGGCATGTTGATGAGTCAATTAAAATGAACTAACATGAATTAAAATAGACAAGGGTAATAGGCAAGGGCAAAGTTGGAATAAGAATATTCTTATACCCTAAACCTTAAGAATTCATTCATACGTTCATTTGCAATATCAAATTAAAGTAGAAGCCATATAACGACCCATAAATTTTTAAAAATTTTATTTGTTTAAAAATATATTTAACTAGGGATTTTGTGAAAATTTTTAATTTTAAAATTTGGAAATAAAATTTTTATATTTGGAATACGTATTTAAAAACATAGCAAATGGTAAATTTTCAATTAATTATATGGAAGTTTATTTTATTGTGTAGTTCTATTAAATTCAAATCAGTTAATAATTGATGATAATAAAAAATTTTCCAAACCTGAATATTTTTCTATAGAAAATTTCTAAATCCTCTTCTGAGTAAAACTTCATCTTTCGTTTTTCTAAATTTGGGCTTCTATTGCTCTGTTTATCCTATTTTCTGCAAAATAGCAGCATTTTTCGGTACAGATTATTGACTTTTGATCGGATGATTGTACCACTAATATCTATATACCGTTTGGATAGTCTCGTCGCGTTGATCTCTACGGTATATTTATTTCTGTATTTTGAGGTCGGGTACGCGACGGAAGCAATAAAGTATTCGTTGTAACGGTACCTTAAATTGGGACCATTAGCTTTCCTTTGCCTTTTCAAATTTGAACGTATAGCGTGTACAATCATAAATTGCTTTAATGAGTCAGGTGAATATTTAAGGTACCGTTGTTTCAGATCTGAAGCTTTCGTCTCCCTTAAAATTCCACCTCTTCTCCTATAGCTCAATCAACCTCACCTCAACAAAAACCCGACCAATGTGAAGCCTAGCCGCCACCCTCCATGCTCGGCCCTTCTATTCCTCCCTCCGCCAAGCTATCGCCCACCACTTCGAATCAAAGCAAACTTCCCTTCCATTTTCCCTTCGAAAGCCAAATTCCGACCCCACCATTTTCCCCATCGGCAAACCCTCACCACCACATTGCCATACGGCGGACCACAAATCCCCTTAGCAGATGTGACCTTCTTCCTTGTCCACTGCTACCACGATCTGGCCTTCTTTCGCCTCACTGTGCTCCACGTCGACAACCTTCAGGCCGTTCTCTTCCCCATGCCGAGCTTCAACACCACTTTCCGGCCCTCTCTCTCACCTCTAGCTTCGCCACCTTCTTCAGCCTGGGCCAAAGCCACTCGTGCTCTGCCACGTCATTTTCTTGGTTCACCTGTAGCACGTATATAAGGTGCTATATATATATCTTATGTATATTATAAAGTAATATAGATTATTTTTTACTACTATATATAAGTAATAAACTTTGATTTAATAGTTTATATAGGTTTGAAATTTATAGAATGTTAGTTTTATAATCTGTTAGTAGTCATATGTTAGTTGCAGGTTAGTATGATATAAAATTAGATTAATCTTACTTTAAAACACCGATTTGGAAGAGATATAGATGTGTGAACAGTACCTGATGTATATATCTAATCCTAGGTAGGTTGCGTCTTCTCTTCAGGCTTGCCTTGTTATTATATAATAGGATGTAACTATTTATATAAGTTTGTCGAGTTAAGTATAAGCTTATTTATTTATTTATATATACTCTGGTTCAGGTTTAAATATATTTTCTGTTAGCATACTTAAGTAAGTTTTTATTTAAAACATATGTGGTGTGCTTATTTATATGACTTACTATAGTATTTATTTAAAACATATATTAGTACTTTAAATTATTCCTTACAATTGTAATATATATATATATATATATATATATATATATATATGTTCACTTGAGTTTTAGATAATCTGTTCTATAGTGAAAAGAAAAATAAAGTAATGTAGTAGTGATATATATTAGTTAAGATTTGCTGTTGTTTGCCGAGTACAGTAGGTAAAAGCCTGAGTAATGTTGTATATATATAATATGTTGTGTGGTCGGTTTATTTATACGATTAGTTGAGATATTAGTTTATAAATTATATAATCTGTTAGTCATTTAAGTTTTAATATATTAATTCGAATTTTAGTCTATATATATGTTGTACTTTAATGTATGAAACTTAACCTTAAAACAGTGGATTTTGAATATATATATATGTATATGTATGTATGTATTTAATTTAATATGTGTTTAAATTTAGAATATGATCTTTATATATAAATAGTTATATAGTTATATATGTGTTCACTTATACCAATTATCTTCATCGACCTCTTCTGATGTGTTCCATCAATTCTTATTATCAGCTTGATCGTTGAATTCATGCCGATTTTGCTTTGCTTCAATTCGTCATTCAAATTTCAGTGTCCTTATCAGTGTGCGTATCAGTGTCATCTTCTGTATTCTCTAGCCTCGAAAGGGGAGCAATCACTCACGATTAGCGTTCTTATATATATTAAATTTGATTTCAATTGAAATGACAATTGAAATATGCTGCTAATCTGAACTGTTAATTATTTAATTATTGTTAGATATGTTATTATGTATATCTGTTCACCTGTGCGATATGACACCATATCCTATTATTTACATTTTATTTAATTCTGATGATATATGCTTATTATATTATTATCCGTTATATTATTATCATATTAGTTATCACTTTGCAAGTTCCCTGTTAGTATAGAATTCACTATGGGTGGAAATGATACATACCCGAATGGACTTTAGAATAGGAGAAAATCGTTATGGGTTGAAATGATAGACCCAAGCGATTTTCATTCGAATTGAATTTAGGATTGCGGGTCGAAATGGTATCTACCCGTATATATTTAAATTATGCATTGAAATGATAAATATCCGTATCATTTTACCATAGGATAGGAAATAGGAATGGCAATGGGGTGAGTTAGGGTGGGTTTTTAGTACCCCATACCCATCCTGGATTTTTTAGACCTCGTCCCAGACCTGCCCCGTAGACCCGGTGCGGGTCTAGAATTTTACCCCGTACCCGGGACCCGTACGGGTCAGGGTAGACCCGACCCGCCCCAAGACCCGATGAATCTCATGTATTGATTCAAAATTGTGTACCAACTTACATATATTTATTTGTTTATACTCGTTATCACCAAATAATACATGAAATACAAATAACAACGTGTCTAAGGAAAATTAGTAAAAATGATGTGTACAATAACAGTTCAGAAATATATACATATGTTATTGTATAATTATCAATGACGCAACTTAATACTCTAATTTTTTATATAGATTATTTATTGGAACATTTTAATATCCATGCTAGAATCACTTATATCTAAGAAGATTAACAAATCATTATAGTAATAAAGCAGTTTAATGAGATGTTAGTAGTGCGGGTCGGGTTGGGGCGGGTCAACCGAGCCCCAACCCGGAGCACTCAAGAATGGGTCACGGGTCTACCCGCCCCAATGACCCAATGGAGCGGGTCCGGATGGGCCAAAACAGGGCGAGTCGATCGGGTTGGACCCTAGACCTGCCTCGTTGCCATCCCTAATAGGAAATTATATACAGACTCCGTTGGTCTATATATAAATATTTTTAAATGATTTCTATGGTTTTGAATGGGAATATATATATGGTTTTATTTAATACTGGAAATGTTTTATATAGGAATTAGATTTAATATAAGTCAATTAAATTAATATAATATGTCTAAGTATTATATTTTTAAATAGATTTTCAAGGATTTGTATAAGTTAAGGAAGATAAAGTTGAATTAATTAAAATTGTATCTAATTAAGAATCCTACTTAATTAAATCGATTTGAACTATTGAATTTGAAAATTGCAGACTTGATTTTATAACTTGATTGTTTATTTAAAGTGATTAAATGGACATTCCAAGTTTTAGTAAATCAAAGGGAAAATTTAGCTTAAATGTAATTTAAAGTTATTTAAATAATACTGAATTTATTAAGTGAATATTTCAAGACTAAATAATAATGAGGTTAAATCAAGACCTATATGAAACTGTAAAATTGAACTTTGAAAATGTTAAATATTAAAGCTTTGAAATATATTGGAATCTAAATGGTTTATTTTGTGATTCAGATCTATATTTGAAATCGATATAATTTAAATTTGTTATTTAGAAACTGGATTGAATTAAAATGGATAAATGTAGATTGAATTAAATTTGAATTGGAACTCGAGTTGATTTGAATCAATTTGTGAAATTGAGGAAACATTTATATTTTGATGGAAATGATATTTCAATTTTGAAGTACATATTATTTTGAAAGGACCATGGTGTTATAGTATATATTTCTGCATTGAAGTTAGTAACACGGATCCTTAGAGGATGGGTTTCCCAAACTTCCTCTAAGTTATTTGTATTTCAGTTGAAATTTCACTTGAGTTGGATTTATTGATATAAGAATGTTAATCCTGACTCGAGTGTTTTGTGTTTTGCTTTACGCTCGCGTCAGACTGAGTGATTCAACATTTGAGACTCACCTTTGGAGTTTTGGAGCTTCGCTTGGAGATCCTACCACCGATTCAGCTTTCAGCTTTTCCAGTTGATTTGTTCAGAGAGGTCATCAGTTTGTATGGGAGATTTCACTGTATTTGAGATATTTTGTTGTATTTTATTTCTAACTCTGATGTTTATATAGTAGCTTCATGAACTACTATTTATCTATTCCGTTGCATTATTATTATATTACTATGTGTCTGTGATTCTGTGATTGATTTATTTACTATATATGTCGAGTTTTGCCAAATTTATATTAACAATCTAATATTTTGAGCAATTCAAGTCCGGCATGTGCGGATGCGAATAGTTGAAATTATCGGGTCGTTACAGTTGGTATCAGAGCTTTGGCTCTAGGCAAACTTAGCATATATAGTAAATTTATTTGCAGAATCACTTACGTTCGAGTGTGAATTTCTTCCTCCTTGATTTGGTTTTCCTTTGGACTTTGGAACGTTCCCTGCGGTTCCAAAATCCATTATCTTCTCTCCCTATTCGTGTTTCTTGATTCTGGAGTATCCAATAACTCCACTTCGAATGATCTCTATGAAAAATCGACGATTCCGCCAATCTTTGAAAGATTTGTAAAGGGGTGAAACTCCTTTATAATTGGCATTGATTCACTAGGGATTTCTATACCCTCGATAGATGCTGCTATCTCATGTTAAGCCTCTGGGGATCGAATATCGATTTGCCCGCATCGATCATATTCCTGAAGTCATGGTTATCCCTGTAAAGGCCTCCCGCGATTTATGTAAGTATATCCATCTTCTATTTTGAAATTTAATTATCTCATCTTCATTCGAGCCTATCTTCGAATCAGAATTCTATTTGATTAGAGTCCCTCAAATTTGAATCTCTATCTTTGTTTTGCAATCCATTCTTGAATCATCCTTTGAAAAATTGGGTTTATTTGTATTTTAGAAATTGTTTTATATACCGAAATTATTATTTTGGTAAGAATGATTATATTCTATACATAAAAGTGAAAATGTTTTCGATAAGGATTATAGACCTTTCAAAAACAAGAATTTCAAGTTTAGAAAGGATTTGAAATTTTGAAATTTTGAAAATTTTATAAAAAAATTGACTTGTATAAAAATGAATTATAACTGAAGGGTTTTAAATTGAAATTCAAGGAGTTGAATTTCGGTGTTTTGAAATTGGTTTTAAGATTTTGAAAATATATAATAATACGATTTAAAAGTATTTTCCAAATAAGAAACGTTTCAAATGATTTCAAACGAGTTCTAATGATTTCGAAGAAATGTCAAAGAACTTTTAAGAAAATAGAAGTCCAGAATTCACTTATGTCGCTCAAGAATAATTTCGATGATGAGTGCATGCATCATCGACATTGATTTTCGAGTTTCAGAGTGGTGGAGAGGCCACTTTAGTAGCCTTGCTATGCGAGTGATTTTGTGAAACCAATTTTGATTTCAAATTTGCGAAGTATGATTTGATATTCGAAAGATATATGCATATATATTTGAAACAATTTGAAGTGAGCCGGTGTTCAGTCCTCAAGTTTCAGATTTAACCCTATCTATTGAAGTTGATTTACTGGTTTGTTGCTGATTTCCAACTCTGGGATTTGAAATTTGATTTCACCGACTATTTTGAATGTTCGAACACTTCCGAATCAAGGTTTAATTTTCAAAGCTAAATATTTTCAATAGGTACAAATTATTCAATAAAGTATATACGTTTAGTTTTGAATTTTTAAGTATGAAGTAATATGATTTAAATAAGTTTGAAACGGTTTGTTAAGTAAATGAATAAGACTATTTTGAATTATACTAATATGGGTTTTACTTTTGAAATGTTTTGAATAAGATTTAGTTTTAAATGTTTTTAACTTAGTAATATCTTTTATAAAACTATGTATGTATATAGAATAATAATTTTGAAAAGGTAAATGGGATCTTTCAAATATAAATAAATAGTTTAAAGAATTTAAAGGGTTGGTTATAAACTTGGTAATCATTTTTGGGTATAATTTTGAAAAGTTAAATGGGAGCTTTCGTCTCCCTCAAAATTCCACCTCTCTCTCCCATAGCTCAATCGATCTCACCCCAACAAAAACCCGACCAATGTGAAGCCTAGCTGCCACCCTCCATGCTCAGCCCTTCCATTCCTCCCTCGGCCAAGCTATCGCCCCACCACTTCGCAGCAAAGAAAGCTTCCCTTCCATTTTCCCTTCGAAAGACAAATTCTGACCACTCCAGTTTTCCCATCAGCAAACCCTCACCACCACGTCGCTATACGGCAGACCACAAATCCCCTTAGAAGTCGTGACCGTCTTCCCCGTCCACGGCTACCTCGATCTAGCCTTCTTCCCCCTCACCGTGCTCCTCATCGACAACATCCAGGCCGTTCTCTTCCTCATGCCGAGCTTCAACACCACCTTCCGGCCCTCTCTCTCACTTATAGCTCCGCCACCTTCTTCAGACTGGGCCAAAGCCACTCGTGCTCTGCCGCGACATTTTCTTGGTTCACCTATAGCACGTATATAAGGTGCTATATATATATTATAAAGTAATATAGATTGTTGTTTTACTATTATATATAAGTTATAAACTTTTTATTTAATAGTTTATGTAGGTTTGAAATTTATAGAATGTTAGTTTTATAATCTGTTAGTAGTCATATGTTAGTTGCAGGTTAGTATGATATAAAGTTTGATTAATCTTACTTTAAAACATTGATTCTGAAGAGATATAGATGTGTGAACAACACCTGATGTAAATATCTAATCCTAGGTAGGTTGAGTCTTCTCTTGAGGCTTGCCTTGTTATTATAATATAAGATGTAATTATTCATATAAGTTTGCCGAGTTATAAGTATAAGCTTATTTATTTATTTATATATAGTTTGTTCAGGTTTAAATATATTTTCTGTTAGCATACATAAGTAAGTTTTTATTTAAAACATATGTGACATGCTTATTTATATGACTTACTGTAGTATTTATTTAAAACATATATTAGTACTTTAAATTATTTGTTACAACTGTAATATATATATGTTTAATTGAGTTTTAGATAATCTGTTCTACAGTGAAAAGAAAAATAAAGTAATGTAGTTGTGATATATATTAGTTAAGATTTGTTGTTGTTTGCCGAGTACAGTAGGTACAAGCCAGAGTAATGTTGCATATATATAGTATGTTGTGTGGTCGGTTTATTTATACGATTAGTTAAGAAATTATTTTATAAATTATATAATCTGTTAGTCATTTAAGTTTTAATATACCGATTCAAATTTTAGTCTATATATATGTTGTACATTAATGTATGAAATTTAACCTTAAAACCATGGATTTTGAACATATGTATATATATATATCTATCTGTGTATGTATGTATGTATTTAATTTAATATGTGCTTTAAATTTTGAATATGATCTTTATATATAAAAAGTTATATATAGTTATATATATATGTGTTTAGATATACCAATTATCTTCATCGACTCCATTCTAATGTGTTCCATATATTCTTATTATCAGCTTGATCGTTGAATTCGTGCCGATTTTGCTTTGCTTCGATTTGTCATTCAAATTTCAATGTCCATATCAGTATGCATATTCGTGTCATCTTCTATATTCTGTAGCCTCGAAAGGTGAGCAATCACTCAGGATTAACGTTCTTATATTTATTAAATTTGATTTCAATTGAAACGATAATTGAAATATGCTGCTAATTTGAACTGTTAATTATTTAATTATTGTTAGATACACTATTATCTGTATTTGTTCACCTGTGGGATATGACACCATATCCTATAATTTATATTTTATTTAATTACTGATGATATATGCCTGTTATATTATTATCTGTTATATTATTATCATATCTGTTATCACTCTGCAAGTTCCCTATTAGTATAGAATTCACAATGGGTTGAAATGATACATACCCGAATGGACTTTAGAATAGGAGAAAATCATTATGGGTTGAAATGATAGACCCAAGCGATTTTCATTTGAATTGGATTTGGGATTGTGGGTCGAAATGATATCTAGCCGTATATATTTAAATTATGGAATGAAATGATAAATATCCATATCACTTGACCATAGGATAGGAAATTATATACAGACACCATTGGTCTATATATAAATATTTTAAAATGATTTCTAAGGTTTTATTTAATATTGAAAATGTTTTATATAGAAATAAGTTTTAATATAAGTCGACTTAATTAATATAATATGTCTAAGTATTATATTTTTAAATATATTTCCAATGATTTGTATAAGTCACGGAAGATAAAGTTGAATTAATTAAAATTGCATCTAATTAAGAATTCGACTTAATTAAATCGATTTGAACTATTGAATTTAAAATTTAAGACTTGATTTTATAACTTGATTTTTGATTTAAAGTGATTAAATGGTATTCCAAGTTTAAATAAATCGAAGGGAAAATTTAACTTAAATGTAATTTAAAGTTATTTAAATAATACTGAATTTATTAAGTGAATATTACAAGATTAAATAATAATGAGGTTAAATCAAGATCTATATGAAACTGTAAAATTGAACTTTGAAAATGTTGAATATTAAAGCTTTCAAATATATTAGAATCTAAATGGTTTATTTTGTGATTCAGATTTGTATTTGAAATTGATATAATTTAATTTTGTTATTTAAAAACTGGATTGAATTAAAATGGATAAATCTAGATTGAATTAAATTTGAATTGGAACTCGAGTTGATTTGAATCAATTTTTCAAATTGAGGAAATATTTATATTTGATGGAAATGATATTTCAGTTTTGAAGTATAAATTATTTTGAAATGACCACGGTGTTATAGTGTATATTTCTACATTGTAGATAGTTCCACGGATCCTTAGAGGATGGGTATCCCAAACATCCTCTAAGTTATTTTTATTTCAATTGATATTTTACTGGAGTTGGATTTATTGATGTAAGAATGTTAATCCTGACTCGAGTGTTTTTATATTTTGCTTTACGCTCGGGTCAGACTGAGTGATTCAGCGTTTGAGACTCACCTTTGGAGTTTTGGAGCTTCGCTTGGAGATCCTACTATCGATTCAGCTTTTAGCTTTTCCAGTTGATTTGTTCAGAGAGACCATCGGTTTGTATAGGAGACTTCACTGTATTTGAGATATTCTGCTGTATTTTATTTCTAACTCTGATGTTTATATAGTAGCTTCATGAACTACTATTTATTTATTCCACTGCATTATTACTATATTACTCTGTGTCTATGATTCTATGGTTGATTTATTTACTGTATATGCTGAGTTTTGCTAAATTTATATTAACAATCTGATATTTTGTGAAATTCAAGTCTGGCATGTGCGGATGCGAATGGTTGAAATTATCGGGTCGTTACAGGCCGGCCACCATTAGCAAGAAAGAGGAAGATAAACAAGAAAAGTTAAGAAGATTAATCAAATCAAAGCTATTCAAATCTCAAACTCCATAATCTCAAAGCTAAGGTGAATAACGACTACATCTCATTTTTCTAATTATTTTTGGTTTTAAGAATAATCCAAATTTATTTACAATGTTTTTCCATGTTTTTGAAGGATTAAATGTTTATATATGCTTGTTAATGATATATACTTATTCATATAGGTTTTATGGTATGTTTTTATGTGAAAAGTCTATTTAACGACATCCAAATGCCATGCGATTTTAGATTAGATCAGAAATGATATTATAGAGATGGTTTTCAATTTTCATAATTTTTTGAATTTATGTGGATTAAATGTAAATTTTCTAGTAAAGAAAATGATTATTTGGGTTTAAAATAACTTACGGCTAAATTATTTATATTTTGGGTCTGAAATTAATATATGTTGTAAAACGTATTAAAAATGATTTTCTGAAATTTTTGTAGAATTTTCCTAAGTGAATTGATGAATATAAAATTATTTAAGGTATGCGACTTAAATGTTTTGTATATTGATAAAAGGATAAGGGGAATTTTTTAAATGATTTAAATTGTTTATTTCTAAAATATTGGCAGTACTTTTAGAAAAGAAAATTTGCAACCAATAATATTTTGACAAACAAGGCAGGTTAATTGAAAAGGATTTCTTTTTAAAGTAAAAATCAGTTTTTCTATGCTTTTGGGTTTTCTCACCTCTTTCGGCGTAGGGATTTCGATTGAGAGTTTCCGCCTCCATTACCATCGAAGCCAATGCACTTAGTACTAGTAACTTGGTACATAGTGAATTGGAAAATGGTGGCAGGAACTGGGTCGAGACCATAGGTTTCGATGAGGTTGAAGCATGACTTTGTTTAAATTGAAAGTGTGCCTGCTTTGCTTTCGAAGGAAGTGCTTTCAAACTGGTTGGTTTTCGGCTGGGTCAAAATGTCTTAAAGGAAAGATTTCGAATGAGTTGCACCTTTCGTTTTAAGTAAACGCATTCGAAGTGGTTGAAACCCCTAGCTATCACTTTTCTACCTTTCGAAGTCAATGGTTTAGGAAGGTATACTTTGTTTAAAAACCCAAGCCACCTGACTTCTCCAATGCTTTCGGACGGGTTGGTTTTGACACCATCACTTCTTTGTTTAGGAACTATTTTCGAAAGAGAGTGTTCGACTTAAATTTTTTAGGACCCTTTTGCTTTATTGAGGGTAGAACCCAAAGGTTTCGAAGGGGTTAATTTTAAATGTTTTTGAAAGGTGTTTCCACGTGTTTTAAATTGAATCCAATGGTTTTGAAAGATTTGTTGTTTACAAAGGAGTTGAGTGCTTTCGAAAGGTTATAAAGAATGGTTTCGAAGGGGTGTTTTCCCAATAGTTTCAAAAGGTTAAACGAAGGTTTCTAATGTTTTTGAAAGGCAATACTTAAGTTTTTTTAAAAAGAAGGACGTCTAAGGTTTTTAAAGCTTTTGAAGGAAAGGTTTTTCAATGGCTTCGAAAGGAAGATTATTAATGGTTTCGAAAGGAATGTTTTTTTGGCCTTTCGGCCTAGGTTATAAAGAAGGGTTTACATGGTTTCGAAAGGAGTACTTTCAATGGATTTGAAATGGGTACTTTCAAAGGTTTAAATGTTTACATTAACAAAGATTTGAGTTAAGTATACATAACATGGTAAGATGATTTTGAGTAAAGCATAGAGTATGTGTTTACCTTGTTTAAGGTATGATTTAATGGTTTAAATCAATTTGAGAAGAAAAGGTTTCCATGGAAAATTTAAGGAAATATTAAGTAAAATGACTCAGATATTTGTATACCAGATGGGACTGGTATATGGTCGCACCTTATACATTAGCTATTATCCCCTAGCTAATTTAGTCCAAAATTTCAGCGTGTAGCGCTTTGTCATAGGTAAGACTAAAATGATGATTACGGACAGAAGGGTATATATTTTTATGGAGATAGGTTATTGGTGAGTCCGCAAAACCATTGGGATCTGTTGACCTGGAGAAAGCAAGTTAGGGACAAACCGTCCAGAAGAGGAATATCTAACATATGTTAGATTGTTTGTTTATATTGTCTGGTAGGCCTGAGTCAGCCAAAGGTTAGTAGTTAGCTAAACAAAACTATAGTGCTCTGACAGATAGCTCATTTGTTACCTGGTATTTATGTTTACATGATAATATAATGCTTTACAGTTTTAACCAGTTTTGGTTGCAGGATTATGAGTTGCAAAAGATAGGACTTAAAAGGATATTAGTGAGGGGAAACCTATTCCGCTAAGCAGCGTGGTCTCCCTTAATATCAAATAACCAAGATGTATAGTATTATTCACACCAGGCTTTATGTATGGCTCGAAGTTTATGTTTTCCCCTTAAACTCTCGGGTGCTTAAAATTGATTTGAGTAGGCCGAGGATTGAGCATTTACAGGTTTTTAGTAAGTTGGCAAATAAAGCTTCCGAAGACGAGTAGGTGGCTGACGGATAGCGATTTAGAGTTGTTGTTATTTTTTTTTGATTCCACTGTGTTGTATTAAGTCAATTATGACTATTTATTACTCTAGTCATCCAAGGGGCATCTTCATATGTCACTCTTGGCGTATCTTGTAATATTTATTGCATCTGAACCTGGAAAACGTTTTGGATTATGTAATTTGAATATGAATGTTGTTTTGAAATGTAACCAGAAAAAATTGTTTTTAATCTGTGATGTTTTTCTTTCATATTCAAGTGCTTCTGATACTATGGATACCATTAACATTATCGTATTTGGTCATCGGAAGTTAATACTATCGATGACTGCAGCATCCATAACACTTAGCTTCAGGCCTCTTGATAGGGGATGTTACAACTTGTTATCAAAGAATAGGTTTATGAAAAACTTTAAACTAAAATGATTTTGAAAACATAATCCTAAGGAATTAGAGATAAGATCGGGGTATGGGGTAATGCTATAGTAATTTACTTGTATTTGTTATATATATATAAGTATATGTTGTATCCCTATACTCCTATCTCTCTTAGGCTATTCTTTAGTATCTCACGAGGCTTGAATACTGATATGAATGCTAGAAGTGGAAGACTGAATCTTGGGGGAAATACCACCACAAATGGTAACGCCAGACCAAACAATAGAAGGAATGAAGGTCAAGCACAAGCTGGGAATGTTGGTGCTGGAGTCCCATAAGTGAATTTGAGAGCTATGTATCGGTTTTTTGTGAATACGATGCAAGATGGAATTGCTACTGGAGTGGTTGAAATGCTAGTGTAGGAGTTCAAGAAGCTCCGGTGGTCAAAAATTATGATATCATGAGTAGAGACCATGTTAAGCTTGGAGGGAAGTCATTTATTGGGACGGAGGATGGAACATGTAAGATTGATTCCCTTGCATTGGCATAAGGAATTATCATACATGTTGTGTTGTCTATGATATCATGATTTTCTTATGTATTTGATACATGAAGCAAATATCAAATCCAAATTGATATCACTAAATGGTTGTTTGACGTGTTCTCGTGTATTTATGAAGTACTAGAGAATTTTCTACAGAAACACAAACTGCTTATGAAGGAGTGTTCGAACTCAAACTTCATAAGTCATATTGAGTGTAGTGTGTCAATAATAAATTCAACTTAAGAATCTTTAAGTTGGAAATGTTCCAAATAAAAGATAGTGGCTTATTCAATGAAAAAAGGCTACATACACCACCTTGAATATTGCCACAATAAAAACAATGTATATAAAATAATAAGTTGACAATTTATAACCGAGCTGATTCCAATTGTTAAAAATCTCATAACATTGTTATATGATAAAAATGTTGTGATATGGTCCGTAATAGAACTTAGAGCTCACTAGAAGTAGAGACACATATTTTGAATTGTTCCACATGATAAAACAGTGTATCACCGTCGGGGAGGGTTGATTGATACAGTAGATAATTAAAACATAATAGCATACATGTTCACAAAGGGACTGACCCAATTGGTTTTATATGTATTTTCTTGTTCGAAATAAATGTATTTTCTTTCTATTATATACTTGATATAATGTGGTTATATCAATTAACCAATTTAATTAAAAGTATATATAATAGAAATTCACAAATGGTATGTTTTGTGATAGTAGTTACAAAGTGTTGTAACCGTGAGTACATAATTTATCACGATGAAGCAAATATACCATTTTAAATGTTCCTAGTCAAGATGCATCGAGACTGGATATCGATGTATCCATTGAGAATATAGTACGTAACGCTCTCCAAATGTTGGGTAGTGTATTACTCATGACCGTTGGGGGCACTAAGGGGTTACGTACTGATAGTTAGTGGATAACTATGAAATGACTCGCTAGATACTTTTCTGTTGGTGAATATAACTAAGGTCAAATAGAGAATATCGATATGACTAATTTATATAGTTCTCTCGACTTAAGAATACTGCTGATTTTCAATATGGAAGCTTCGTTTTGAATATATTTAAATTGTGGCACGGTGTCTATTAGCGCCAAAATTGGTCACTAGCACTAGATGAAAGCACCAAATCATAGTCACAAATCGTAGATAGAATGTATGTAGAGAGTACAAATATGAAGAACTGTAAAAATTAGAAAGAAAGCAGTTATAACAGAAGATTTATAGTGGTTCGGATAACTCCGCCCTACATCCACTCCTGAAATTTCCTTTCTATTAATATCCCAATCAATTACAGTTACAATCCAGAGTTTATAAACCAACAATGGCAGAGTAGCCCTAATGGGGAAGATAAAGGGAAGCAAAATGAAGATCCCCTTTTTTGAAGTCCCACATGTTGTATTTACAGACGAAGATAGGCTAGTTCCCTTGTGCAGGCCCATAACCAAGGTAGCTCGGCCTACAAGTGTTGACTCGAATGGCCCCACCCAGGTAGGCCAAACCACATCCATAAACCCACATATGTCAATCCACTCATGATGCCGACCTACTTAAAATGCCGATCCACCCGCGTATATGCCGAACCACTCATGCTGCCGACCCAATCTTGTGATGATGCCGACCTACTCCCTTGGACCAACCCAGAGATGTCGATCCACTCACGATGCCGACCCAGGGTGACCTGAAACATGCCAAGCCACCTTCAATCATCAATCCACTTCAGTCACCGATCCACACCATCCTGCTGACCTACTTCCTTGGACCGACCCTATATGACCGATCCATTCCACTATCGATCCCATCGAAGCCGAACCACCAAAGCCGATCTACTCCAATGTCGAACCTAGCCCGACCGAACTATCTTGGCCGCCCCATGCACGACCTTTCTTCCTTGACCGAGTGGCACGTGCCGATCCAGGCCGAGCCATATATACTGAACCATCCATGACTAACCGTCTATCCATCCAGCTGGTTCAAACCCATGGTATTCTAGTCTCGACAAACAAGCAATCGATTTTAGTTGAATCCGTCTGTATACAGCCTTGCCAAAAGGCAGGTTAACATTTGCCCCTTAAAACATTCCTTGCTATTGGAAGGTGTGTTTTGAATAGTTTCAAATCCGATATCTGAAGTCCATATTACATTCACTATCAAGCAATTCCATCCAAATCTGATAGTCTATTCCGCGACCGTTCCGAGTCATCATCCAATTTTGAATCCATCCCAAATCCATTAACCGAATCCACGATCTCTTCGGATTAATCTATTCGAGTTTGGGACCTCTCCAGGTCCTGTAGTCCAAATCAAGGACCTTATTGGATCCAAATCCTAAGCCGGGACCTCATCGAGTCCTAAAACCCATATTCAGGACCTCGTCGGGTCCTTATCCAAATCTGTAGCTGTTCCAAGCTGCTATCCAACTCCATTTCACACCTTGAAAGTCAGTAATTGAATCCTATGATCTCTCTAGATTATTAACGGCCTCTCCAGACCCTTGCTAAGCTCAATCTAAACTTAACAATTGAATAGGCAGATCCTGTCGCGCTCCGGCGAAGCAACCTATCCCTTGCACTCCGGTTCAGTGTCCTTGAACATTAAGCGATGCCATCATCCTCCTAGACCGATATCAGCCCCTTCGGGCTTTTACTGAATCCCATCCTGTCACTTTCTTGTGAAGGGGAAACAGCGTTGAGTGAGCCGATCCTATCACTTTCTAGCAAAGCAGTGTCACTCCCTACACTCCGGTCAACATTTTTGAACATTAAGCGATGTCATGGCCTAAGTCCTGGACCGATTGTAGCCTCTCTGGGCTCTTGTTGATCCCATCTATCACTCTCCGGTGAAGGGGAAACAACGACGAACGAGCCAATCCTGTCGCTCTCCGGCAAAGCAACATCTCTCCCTGCATTTCGGTTCAGTGTCCTTAAACATAAAGCGATTAATTTCCAACTGACTTCCAATATATGTCCTATAACTCTCCGGTTAGGTATTCGTTGCATTGAAAAAAATCCATTTATCAAATCAAAGGTCCAAACGTCCAATAAGAAAAACAGAAAAAGCTAAGGATCGCCTCTCCGGGAAAAGCTGCCTATTACCATCTCAGAGCATGCCTGGGGATCACTCTGGTTCCCTTACATGTGTAAGTGGCATAGTTGCTGTTTATTTTTTTGAAGCAAGATCAAAAAAGATTATTCGATGACCAGAGTCCAAATCCTAAACTCGGTCCTTGCCATCGCGATCAGCGGATGACGAGTCATGACCCCATTCCAAGGTTGTTTCTGCTTGATCCAAGTGGTAGCTGCTCGTGTTCTACTGCTCCTGTCTGATTCCTCACATAGTATAGCAACTTGCCACTTCTAACATGTTCCTCCACCATATCCTTCAGGTGGTGGCATTCATCTGTGGAGTGTGCTTCCAGCTCATGGAATAGGCAGTACTTCTCGCTCCTGCATTCCCGTTAAGTGGGATCCCTCTTGGGTGTTTTCTGATAGGGGAGCGGCCCCCGAGTGTCCTAGTAAATCCGTTCCAAATTATCTGTTAAATACGCGTACGTCACAAATTTAGGTTCTCGACCTCTCCTCCGTTTGTCTGAACCACCAGGTCCATCGTCCAACTTACGCTTTCCTTTATCCAGTCTTCATCCTTCATCAGACGTTCCTTCGCCTTGCACGGCGTTTATCCCTTGCCTTTCGGCACATGAATCCTCTAACTGAATGTATCTTTCTGCCTCATGATAGAACTCTCCAAGATCTTGTGGTGGATCCCAAGCTAATGAATCCTTGAGTTCCATGCCTTCTGTAATTCCTGCTACCGCCGCCATCAAAATCATTGATGGATCCGGACGATCTATCGAGGCCACAGTCACATTAAATCGCATTAGAAAACCTCTCACGGACTCTCATGTCCTTTGCTTCATCGATGTTAGCATCATTACGTTCTTGGGTCGCGTCACGTGGACCCTGAACTGCGTCATGAAGCGTTCCACTAGCTCGCCCCATGTCTTGATCGATCCACTCTCCAGCTGCCTGAACCAAAGTGCCGCCAAATCCATTAAGTATAAAGGGAATCATCATGCCATCACCTCCTCAGATGCCCCCTAGAACTTCCATATGTCTGATGTATCTGGTTACATGCATAGTTGGATCTGATTTTCCATCATAGGCCTCCAGTGTTGGCAGTTTGAATTCTGGAGGGTTCCTTGCATTCCTGATATCCGGAGTGAACGGACTTCGACTAACTTCCTCCAAGCCTCTGTTCGGTAGTCCTCCTTTCATAATCCTTCTTATTAATCTTGACATCTTCTCGTCTCTATCCAGGGTAGTCCCCTGTTCGCATCTCCACCTTGCCCCCCATGTCCTGGAGGGTACTCTAGGTAGTACTCTTCATGTTGGCCATTTATGTTCACGTTGGTTCCTGCTCGCTGAGCTTCATTCATAGCTCCCCTAGTATCCAATCCTGGGGATCTGCACCTAGACCTTTGCTGCTTTCCTTCAATCCCTCCAGTTTGGTTCTGGTTTTGACCTCTAGAAACTTCTACAGCTCCGATTCCTTGTTCTGTATTGCCAGCAGCCGCGATTGTCCCATTCCCTTGACTTTGTACTCTAGCGTCTGCAACTTATCGAAGTAGGTTCTGCATCATCTCCTCTTGTCTTTTCAGCATTGTTTCCATCTCATCCCCGGTGATGAAAAATGAGGTCTGATTTTCTCCTGAGGAAGCCTTCTGACTCACTTCATGTCGACATCTTTCCGTCCTCTGTCTCCTGGTGGATTGCTTCGCCATAGTCTTCAAAATCCAAGTTCCTAAGCCTTTAAATCCAAACTTCAAGCTTTTAAATGCCTAAGTGCTAGCTTTCTCAACGAAAGTACCAAAATGTTGGTGCCAAAATTGGACACTAACACCCAAATCCAAATGAAAGCACCAAATCACAATCACGAATCATAGATAGAATGTATGTAGAGAGTATAAATATGAAGAACGGTAAAAATTAGAAAGAAAGCATTAATAACATAAGATTTATAATGGTTCGGCTAACTCCGGCCTACGTCCACTCCAGAATTTTCCTTTCCATTAATATCCCAATCAATTACAGTAATAATCCAGAGTTTTTAAAGCAACAATGGCAGAGTAGTCCTAATGAGGAAGAAGAAGTGAAGCAGAATGAAGATCCTCTTTTCTGAAGCCCCACATGTTGTATTTATAGACGAAGATAGGCTAGTTCCCTTGTGCAAACCCATAACCAAGGTAGCTCGGCCCACAAGTGTTGACTCGAACCGACCGACCAGGCAGGCCGAACCACATCCATCGACCAACATATGCCGATCCACTCACGATGCCGACCCACTCGAAATGCCGATCCATTTGCATATATGCCGAACCACTCATGCTGCCAACCCAATCTTGTGATGATGTCGACCTACTCCCTTGGACCGAGCCAGAGATGACGATCCACTCACGATGCCGACCCAGGGTGACCTGAAACATGCCGAGCCACCTTAAATCACCGATCCACTTCAATCACCGATCGACACCATCCTGCCATCCTACTTCCTTGGACAGACCCAATGTGATCGATCCATTCCACTGCCAATCCTATCGAGGTCGAACCACCAAAGCCGATCCACTCCGATGTCGAACCAGGCCCGACCGAACTATCTTGGCCGACCATGCATGAGCTTTCTTCCTTTACCGAGCGGCACCTACCGACCCACCTAGGCTGAGCCATGCATGACCTTTCTTCGTTGACGAAGCAGCACCTGTCGATTCGCCTAGGCCGAGCCATATATACCGAATCATCCGTGACTGGCCGTCTATCCAGCTGGCTCAAACCCATGGTATTCCAATCTCGTCAAACGAGCAGTCGATTTTAGTTAAATCCGCCTGTATATGGCCTTGCCAAAAGGCAGGTTAACAGCATCCATCGAATGTTTATAGTTGGATCGAGTGGAAGCATTGAAAGTGAAACACTTTTCAAGAGAGGATTCATCTTCTCGGTTATATGAAGTTATTATCACAGTCAACTGAAGTCAACGTCTCTAGCTAGAGCATTTCGGTTAATAATAATTGTTATTATTGAACCAAAGATTTTATGTTTGGACAATAAAGTTGAATGTGGATTATATTAGAATTTTGGTTATTACCAAGTTTCATAAATCCAATCCAAAGTGATATAGTTTTGATGAAGGGAATAGGTGTAAATAATTGTCACTATTAGGTACCGTTTATAATAAGTAAAATTGGATTTTACCAAATGATGTGTAAGCGATGAATTCATCCAAAATGTCACATCACCTACTAAGTGACGTGTGAACGTTAATAATTAAATTGTACAATGTTAATCGTTGATTGAATTTACACCTTTGAGTCGCACAACCATTATGAAGAATTCTCTAAAAAACCACAAGATTTAATTAATTTATAAAAATTTGTAAATTAATTAGTATTAGAGATATATTAATTATTTTTATTTTATTAGATGTTTTGGAGTTATTTATAATTATTTGAATGTATTTATAAAAGTTATATTTGCGCGTATTGATATATGATATCATTGTAATTAAATAAAATATAATTACATGCGTTAATTATGGAATCTTATGTCATTTGATGGCACGTGATTTTCAGCCATACCATGTAAAGAAATAGGAGTGAAAAGAGAAAGTTAATCAAGAGAAATAATTAGAGAAGTTTTAATTAAAGAACGGAAAAGGTTTCCTTCTTTCAAATAAAACATATTCTCTAATTCATTTTGTACGTACAATTGAGTTTCTCATTTTTTTATTATTCTTTCTGTAACTTTTATGGTTCTCTCCTTCTCTAATAGCTGAAAATATGAGATCTTCAATGGCTTCAATTATTCCTAAAATCAAATACAAATAAAATCAATTATGAAAAGTGGTTTATTTCTCTTGAACCTTGCAATATCTAGAGGCTGATTTCTTAATCTAAGAGATTTGATTCATCATTTAAGGTACGATTCATTGGCTACATCTAGAGGAAAAATTCAATGTTTCAAGGTGTACTTCAAGGCTTTGGAATTAAGTTATGATTTTTTTTATTCTAATAATTTTGATATAATGTTTACTGAACAAAATTGAATATCTTAATTTATATGTGTATAATATTGTCTCATTTGATTTGAAAATGGTTTATGTATTTCAAATTGTTTATTATATGAATTGATTGGTTTTTTATTTAGATAAATCAAACTGAAACTTGTGTGATTAGACAATATTTTAATTTTATATCTATGTTTAAACATTCAAATCAAAACGTAATTTATTTGATTTGAATGTTTGCATGTCCTTATTGTTTGCATTTTCACTGCAATAGAAACTTACATATGATAAATTGATGTTTTGATAGATTATAATCAATTTCTAAATTTGTTACCCTATTCGACATCACAATTATCCTTCTTTAACTATTTAAAGGATTTTAACATATTGCTTAGTTCAGTATGTATCACCTTTTGTTTTATAATTATTTATTCATATAGGTTGAATCACCTTAGATTTAAAAGTTTATTTGTTCTTATTATCTATATCTTATTATAATTGAAACCCACACATTGTAACAACCCGATATTTTCAACCATTCACATCCATTATAAGTATATAGGTAGACACTCATGCCGAAATTGAATTGCTCAAAATACCGCGTTGTAAATAAAATTTGGCAAATCTCAGAATATACAGTAAATAATAATCGCAGATCACAGACATAGAGTGTTTAATAATGCAGCGGAAGTAAAAGAAATAGTAGTTCATGAAGCTACTATATAAATATATCAAAGTTACATAAGATACAATAGAAGAAATAAAGTACAACAAAAGTCTAAGTATGATAACCAAGTACAAGCTGAATAGAAAGACAGAACTGGAATAGATAAAACTAGATAAGCAGATAATCTCTAGCGATTCCAATCTCTAGAAAGTGGAATCCAAATCTATGAATAACTCAGGCTAACCCGAGCGTAAAGAAAAACACAAAACACTCGAGTCAGGACAATATATACTTATATAATGTAAACCAACTCAAGTGAACTGTAATAAGGTACAAGTAACTTAAAGGATGCCTGGGACCGCCCATCCTCTAAGGATCCGTTAAACTATTTACTATGTAGTAATATTGCGCCATTATAGTAACGTCTATAGTAAAATAAACTTACTTTTAAATAGCATTCCGGGCTACCCATATCACCCTTCACACATAATAGTCCCAGTAGTCCATCCAGTATCAGCATATCTCCAGATCGGGAGACTACCCTAAATACTCCATGGGCTACGGGAGAAAAACAAACTCGTAGTAAAGGCTCGGTATGGTAGGTGACACGGCACACAAGGCAATGCCATGGTAGATATAACAATTACGCACACGGGCTGGCGGTAACGTAGCAGGCACTACGCCCACCTCGAAACACACTCCCAATCAAAATCAGAGGATGGCCATCTAATCAATCACCAGTAAGATTATAGTATCGAAGGAATGTGTCCGATCGGAGGAATGACGTCACTTGGCCCGAGATCTCTCCTGTTTTAGCCACCTTATGCCAACTCACGGGAGTTGGGTCCACGTAATATACCTCAAGAACGTCGCCACCATCCTACTTCATTCTGGAATCTCCACCGCGTACATAGTTGTTAAAGTGGTTTTCGGTATCGACAGAGAGTATGCCAGATATCCGATCCCGGTCTCTTTAACAACCAATCGTTATTATAACCCATGGTTATAATTTTAAAATATAATATTTTATACTTCGAAATAAAATATCATTTCAAATCCAAATCTTTATCAAAATAAAGATTAAATCATTTCCAAACCATTTCAATATATCAAAATAACATATCCTTTCAAAACTTCCTTTTCAAATCATTTCAATATATCGGAATATCATATCCTTTCAAAACTTCATTACAGACCATTTTAATATCAAAATATCATTTCAAAGGTAGTTTATACTTCGAAAACCCAAAAACATTTTTATTTCAAACTATATTTATTTCAAAAAAAAAAATATCATTTCCATTCCAAACATTTATTCACTTTTCAAAATAGTTTATACTTACATATATTCACTTTTCAAAATAGTTTATACTTTCAAAGTCATAACTCTTTCGAAACCAAAACATTTGAAATCATTACACTTTGAAAACCACAACATTTCGATATCATACATTTGAAATCATCCTTTAATTCATTACATTTTATAAAAAAAATTAAATTAAACCCAAATTTCAATTTCAATTTAATTTAATTCAAACAATCATTTTTAATTCAAATTCAGTTTACTAACAAACCATTTCAAATCTTATCAAATTCAAATATAGGTTTAATCCACAAAATACAATATTCAATCTTTAGTATATTTCAAGGCTTGAATATCCCACCTTTCATAAATCCAATATCATTTAAATAAACTCAAATAATATATACTTCAAATATTCATTAATCAAATAAATTAAATAAATCAGAAATCAAATATCCTTTGAAAATATCAAAATGTCAAAATATTATTCAAAACATCATTCATTTTTTTATTCATTTAAATAACTTTTAAATCACTTCATTTTATTTAGGAATTAATTACCATTTCAAACTTACGTTTCAAAAGATTTTATATCAAAAATTAAATCTCTCCATTTAAATCATTTAAAGTCAATTCCTTATATTTATTAATTAAATATTAAATTTCCAAAACTTAAATCCTTCCATTTAAAGCCATATAAATGTCTCTTCGTTATCTTTAGAAATTTAACATTTAATTTCCAAAATTTTATCATTTTCCAAAGGTTATTTTCCATAAAAGTTATTAAACAACAAGAAATATTGTTTCCGTAGCACTTAAAAATGCTATGTAAAGTTATAGTTTAAAACAGTTCATTTGACAAAAGACAGCGTTTAAGTGCTGTAATAGATTTCCTTTAAATTTCAAATAAACTTAAATGTTAAGTTTAACCACTATAACATTTACAAAGTGCTATAATAGCCTTATTTCAATTTAACTTTTTAGTTCGTTTAAAACAACTACAGCATTTACAAAATGCTGTAATACCCTTACATTACATTTCAAAAATGCCGTCAAATCAAATTCAGGGTTTCAATACAAATTTCACCAACAGTTAATTTTAATTTAAATCATTTTAACTTATAAAATCATAAAATTTCACATTTTAAAATCATCATTTCAATACTCTTATTTTTATGATTTTTATAAGGTTAAATTTCATCCAAAAATCAAATTTTAACATAATTTCTTATTTAAATTCAAGTATTAAATCCCATTTCTTTAATTAATTTTATTACTTAACCATTAAGTTTTGAATTTCCAAATTATAACTTATTTCTATTTATTTTACTTAAATAAAATGTCATTTTTAACAAAAGTTCAAAATTTCCCACAATAAGTTATATTTCAAAATTTTGACTTAAAACATTCATTTATTCACATTTTCATTTATTCAAAAATAACTTTTATTTTTATAAAAATCATTTTTATTCATTTTAATTCAAAATAATATACTTTTACTTTTAAAAGTAATTTTAAACATTTCAGAAAATAATTTATAACCCACGGGTCCGTATATAGTTTTCTAGCCTAGGTCAAGTGATACGGATGTATATCATTTCAATCCGCAGTTTACAAAGAAAACCCGGGTTCTATCATTTCAAACCCGCGGTCCCAAGTAAAATGAATGATTTTGAAAACCGCTTAGGCCTATCATTTCAGCCCATAATGATTTTCCCTTATTCTAAAGTCCGTTCGGGTATGTATCATTTCAACCCATAGTGATTCTAGTCTACAGGGAACTTGCAATGGTGATAACTGATATAAATAACTGAATAACATAAAATAACGGTAACATATGATATAACAAGTGTAATAATAGGTGTGAACATCATGTGATAATAATATAGCAGTTATAACAAGATGATATGAGTTACAGATTCAAATGATGTCCGTTTATCAACTATATAAATACATATTAGTCTGGTGAGATTTACTCACATGTTCAAAGCTAGAGATAGCCGTCCAAGCACACAACATAGACTCTACGAAGGCACGAAAACTCGAATACAATTTGAGAGTGGAGAGCCAAATATAATTGGCTTGTATACATATAAACAAAACAATTCAAAATACATAAGTTTTCAAAGCTAAATTACACTAAACAACACTAGGAATCAAAGCCTAAAACAAAGACAAATGCTTTGTACTTGTTCTCAACTTCACATACTTCAGTTATGAAATGAGATAGCACAGCCAAGGCATGGATTAAGGTCTGGTTTGGGTCCCTATAGGGTCGGCCTAGCCTGGTTGATGGTGTGGAGATGTATAGGTGTAACATAGAATCACTACAAGGCAAATACAGGGCAAATATCAACATTTCTATGCTATATATGGTTCGGCCAGAGGCTCTAGGGGTATGGCCAGAGGTCCAGGTAGTGGTGGATGATGTGGCAGAGGGTGGTGGTCAGATCCGGGCTGGTGGTGGTGGTGGAAGTGGTGGCAAAAGGAAGGTGGAGGTGTTGGAACAAAACTAAGCTAGATTGAGCACAAAGGTGATGGTTTGTGACATTTGGTGGTGGATCTCTTGCCATAGGATGCTCGGCCTGGGGTGGTGGTGATCTAGAGGCAGTGGTGGTCGAAGTAGGTGGTGGTGGGATCGGCCTAGCTGTTGGAGTAGGTGGGGCCGATCAAATCTAGTTGAGAACAAGAGCAAAACAACATAGAAAATAAACAAAACAAGAAAAAAAAGAAGAGATTGATTACCAAATCTTTGAGCTCAGGTTTTTGGCCGAATTTTTTTTAGAGATGAGAAGTTTATTCACGTGAAAAAAAGTTAGGAGAAGTGGTCGGCTGAATATGTGGATAGTTATTGCCAAAATAAATGAAAAGTTAGGCTAAATGTGAAAAGGTGGAAGATAAAGAGCCATAGGAAAGTCAGAAGTCTAAACCTTTTCAAATTACCATAAATTTATTTATATTAGTTTAAATTACTGAAAATAATAATAATTTCAGTCAAAAATTCGAAAACATAACAAAATATAAAATATATATAAATATTTATTAATTATATAAGGTAAAAAGAACAAGAAAATAGCACAAAATTGCAAACTAGTCTAGAAAAATGGAAAATAAACAGAATGAACTTTGGAAAATTTATATGGACTTGTAAAAATATTTATAACAAAGATAATAACATAAAAATGAAATGTATTCACAAATAAATATATAAATTTTAATTTAAATATAATTTAAATAAAGAAAATAGTAGAAAAATGGAAACTAGGCTTTAAAATTTGAAAATAAATTCAATAAGCTTTGGAAAAATTCAAACATCACTTTAAAAATATTTAAAAGTCAAAATATACATAATATAACATAAATAAACAAATTAGAATAATATATATCAAGTAAAATATCATTTATATAAATTAAAACAAAGAATATTGTTAAATAGCCCTATATACATACAATATTGTAAAAGGTATAACTTTCACAATTTAAATCCAAATTCAACGAAACGAAAAGCAGTATTCATGATATTAAATCTATTTTCATAATAAAAGATAAAATTCAAGAATTCAAATATTTAAAATTAAAATTTAAAAGTCAAAGTTTGACCCGTTTGAACAGAAATTCACTTTTCAGTAAAATATTCAATTTATACTTGTTTGAACTATAAATCACTTAATAATCAACATTTATATTTTTAAAATGAAATTTTTGAAATAAAACAAGTTTAAAATAATTTAAAAATAAAATAAAGTCAAATTTAAATTATATGCAAAAATCTAGGGTTGTTACACACATGATCGAAGGATGTTTGGATAATAAATTGATTACAATAAATTTATCGATTTGTTACCCAGTTTGACATGACTAATATATTTCTTTAAATATTCAAAGGATTGTTAAGATATTGCTCATTAGCGTGTTTCACTTTTGTTCAAAAAAAATATTCAGATAGGTTGAATCTCTTTAGATTTGAATATTTATGTGTTCTTATTATCTGTGTTTTATTGTAATTGAAATCCGCTCATGATTAAAGGATGTTTTAATAATAAATTTAGGGCCCGGCTATTTGAACACAAATTAATGACACAAATGGAAACACAAAAGATCTAGACCATCGGATCTTTTGTCTTTAAATGGAAGGTGGAATTCAAGGGGCAATCTAATGGTAAAATCCCTTATATCACCAATTGTGTCACCAAATTGTGCTCAAGTAGACTGTCCCATAAATTTATTACAATAAACTTATAAATTTGTTACCCTATTTTACATGACTAATAGTTTTTAAGTATTCAAAGGATTGTTAATATATTGCTCGGTTTAGTATGTTTCACTTTCGTAAAAAAAATTCCATATAGCTTGAATCTCATGATTTTGTTGTATACATATATATATTTTGTTAACTAATTTAAGTTTGTTTAAGTTCATAAATACGTCAGAAAATTTAAATGTTATATGGTTTATTTTGAATTAATTAAGAATTTTTGGGTTAGTCTTTATATAGAAATAATATTATATATATTTATACACATATAAAACTTAATGTTTATATTTCAAATTGTATAGTTTAAATACTTTATTAATATCAAGCAATTTTAAATGAGGCAGCAGTTTATGCATATGAATTATTTTTGGTTATTCCTGATCTTAAGTCATAATGGTTCATTGATTGCCAATTAAATGTTGCATAAATCAAGTTAGTCAAAAAGGGGAAGATGAATCATTCACCTTTGTAATCTTTTATTTCTTTTCTTTTTGTCCCTTATGTGATTGCCTTTAAACTTATTCTTATTTATTCATATGCATCATGTTATCATCTGATCATACTTGCCTTATGTTTAACTATTTTTCACACAATTAAGGAATGAATATATTTTATATATTCAAACCTTATTTTTATATCCCATTCTTTATTGTTTTAGAGTCAAATTAATAAAACAAAATATGGTATTAAATAAAATATTGATTTTATTTAAAATAAATTTAGGTAAGATCTAAGTACAATTAGACTTCATAGGCCCATTAACGATCCAAAAATGGTAAATTTTTTGAAATTCACCAATTTCTTCCGCTGCGGGCAGCCTCAGTTCCAACAATGGTATCAGAGCCCAATAGCTTATGCGGTCTGAATTAATTATGTTAGAGTTAACTAATTAAGCTTGCGCACTTGGTATGATGTCTAGAAAACTGATGTCCATGATTGGAAATGGGTAATCAAGTACCCTGTCCTACCTAGTTACCTGCATGGCCTGAAAGGTAAAGTGAGCCCAAAGGTTCCCCCTAATAAAAAAGGCCTAATTTGAAGTGGGCCTTGGACTAACTTTCAAAATAATTTTGAAAACCGAGACAGGATTTTAATTTAAAAGTTAAATTTAAAATAAAAACATGTTTATTATAAAAAGTTATAGTATAACATAAATATCAAAATGTATGAAAAGGTAATGAAAATTTCGAAATGTTAAAAACTATTTAAATATTAATTTCAAGTTTTAAAATTCATTAATAGGATTAATAAAATAAATAAATTAAATGAGTTAATTAATTAATACTTATATGCATGTATTATATATGTTGATATATGTTATGTTATTTTAAAGTGTTAAGATAACATAAGTATACATGTATGTGAAACAAATTTTGAAATTGATATAATTTAATTAAAAAAATTTAATTAAATTAATAAATTAAAGGTTAATTAATTATATTAGAAAATACACATATATAAGATATATGTGTTATACTATAAATGTTATAGTATACGCTATAAAAGTTATAATAGATATGTCCAATAAAAAAGTTGTATTGGAATACTAATTTAAAATTAATTAAAGAGTTAATTAATTAAAATTAGTTAAATGAGATTTAATTAATAAAATGGTATACTTAAGATTATTGTATAAGTTAATTAAAATATAAAATTTATATTATAATGAAACTTATATAATATGAGTGTATAAACTAAATGTGGAACATTAAAGATAGACTTAAGGAATAAATACATACGTAAATGTACGTATACTGTGATTTCCGATGAGTCTAACACTTGAACCGCGAGGGTATTTCTTAAGAAATACATTATTCCATAAGTCGATATCACTCAATATAATATAATGGCGATTATAAACCTTCAATATAATGTTGTCATCTACCATATATACATATATTAATAAATTACTTGCATACTCCTTAGTTGTTGAGCAAACTCAAGCTAGGGATATTATGTGTAGTATTATTAATATATTGAATAGACGAGTAAGATAATTATATGTATTTTTTGAGCAAACTCAAGGTAAATATAATATACTTAGGCCGTCGTGATGTGCTTGGTTTGAGTGAATAATTTCTTTGGATTTGTTGAGCAAACTCAAGGTCGAAATGAGACTAGGACAAGGAAACATAGGTTATGAGTTGTATGTGATACAACCTATAAGGAGTTATCCATCATTTGTGGGGCTATGATTTATGGACAAACTCAAGGTCAGAACACCAAAATAGATGAGTCCTAACACCCACTAGAGAGTTCGAAAGACTTCTATTTTCATCTTAGGGTTTGGAGGAACATAAAAGACTAGTGGGAGCCTTATTGGGAAAATTAAATAGTAACATTTAAAATTTCTAATATTGTAAGAACATAAGCTAAATAATGTTATAATTATCTACAATGATAAATTTGTGCATTTAATATGATTGAAAAAATGTTTATCAATAAACATATACAAACGAAATGAATTGAAAGTTTACATATGAAAATATAATACTCATTATTAAATGCCTATTTCATGTTAAAGTTTCAACATCCATACAAGTGCCTGATTTTACAACTACCGAATACATTCGTGGTCTGGTCACTTACACTTTTATTTGGTCAAGACCATGTATTGCATTGTATGAGTTTCAAACCCTAAAAGCAATACAAGACTATGGATATTTGATCAATATATAATTGCATATAAATGTTATATGGTGAACGGTCAAAGTTTGTAATGTAAAATATTTCGATGAAATTAGTTCATCCGAAAAACTAAATAAACATCGGCGCGAGATCGATTATTCAATCTGATTGGTTGCAAAAGGGATCATATTGTCTTAATGTAACACAAGACCAAAAATTACAAGATAGATCTAACAACTCGACTGCTAAAATTACATTTTAATCGGTTCACGCAAAGTGCAACATATTTGATATCCTTAAATGTTAGGATAATCGAATGCGCTTTTGTAAAGAGTTTTTTATGACATTGTAATAAGGTTTCCTTTTGCATAGTTTGATCATTTGAAAGGTAAACGAGTGTATAATAATAGATGTAATTTAAGGTATAGTTGAGATGAAGAGAATGAATAGTCACTTTTACTTCGTAGAAAAACATTGGAAATGAGAATTGTAATAATAATTGATACTTAATATTGGAATAAGAAATATGATTTCTATTCCAAAATGTATTTTCATATAGCAAAATGGTTTTCTATGAGATTTATTTCTTTAAGCTCAAGATATTTGATCCACAAACTCTCCATTATAAATAGTTGCATTGCATGAAATAAACAAATTGTACTAAGTGAATGATGGACCTCCGAATTTAGTATGCTATTATAGTAACGGTGGAAATAGTGGTAGCATGCCATATAACACTTATTAATTGCATTATGATATGAAAATTATTTCCATAAAACTTACCATGCGTTATTATGAAATAATGATTATTTGTCCGTACCGACTGAAAAAATAGACATAGTTATATTTCAATATTAATATTATGAATATTCTTTGTGAAATAAAACTATACTGTAGTCAAAAAATTTGTAACAAAAGTGATGCATTGGAAAATACAAAAGTATCTAATATTATTAATGGTTGTTTTGGAATTATAGACTAAGTCGTAGTTTTGAGAAATAATTTTATCGTATGATTTTGAATCATATGACACTTGTTAATTATATCTCTAACAATAAAGGGTTGCGCACCCATTTAGTGGGAGTATCGTAAGAGTTTATGAACTCTTCGGATTGATACATATAGATGTATGCTATTATAATTCTATAAATACCAAAATGATTCCATGTACTTCATCATATTCACTGATGAGTTATCGTCGACATAGACATGTGTATTTGATACACAAGTAGTATGTCTATGGTAAACTTATCGAATATAAAAGAGAACTAAATAAAATAACATGCGATAAAAATGATTTTATTTGATTGAATGAGTGAGTGAGTATATTGGAAAATGTTCCGAACGTACCTGAAATGAATAAAGATTCAATCTCAAAATTACTCTTCCATGTGATACATAATGATGCATCGATATTGAGTAATCAAACTTTGTTGGACAATTTACGATTAATTTTGAGTGAAGTTGAGTTAGTTTCTTTCTATAAGGTAATGTACTTAAGGGTATTTAAAGAAATTTATATTATTTTATATGAATAATTGTTTATAAAATTTTACAAGATAAGGGTTTATAAGAAACTCCAACATATTTTAGGCAAAGGAATTGGCAGGTTATGCGAGTCGAAAGATTGCACATAATAATTGTTCATAAGGGATCTTTCATCAATCTCCCCAAAAGGATTTTGAAAAAACTGTCAATGGATGATATATTTATGTTCCGAACATAATTTTTGTAAACTAAAACCAAATCAGTTTCATAAATAAAGAAATTCATAAAACGTTTATGAATGCCTGTTCTATTGCACTGTGAAACAATTGTTGTTTCAAGATATACCAACTTCATTGTGAAGAAATTTCTTTGAGGAATTATTGGTAGTTAATTGGAATTGGATACGACACATAGACAAAACTGATTATATGAGATAAAATGAAAGTATTTTCGCACATGGAAGAGAAACCATGAGTTTCTTATTAATGTCGAAAATATATAGTTTAATTAAACCATTGAGGGTGTTGGCCCTATATGGTAGGATGCGCAAATCCAAATGAATTCCAAGTACGCTATCAAAATATAGATCTTAGTAGTCGTAACTGAAGGGATATGATCCACCAACCTCGACTGTGTCTTTATGAGTAAGACTAATGTAGTTGGAATTAAGTGAGCAACGCTGATATGAATAATATTGCAAATTTCAATTGTTGAAATTAACGTAATGGATTTGATATTCAACATGATCAAGTCAATTTGGATTTACTCACAAAATTATCGCTTGATAAGTCCTAGTGTTTTGGTACATATATATTGAAACAGAAAATTATAAATAACGATTTAGAGTAAGCTGTTTACACATACTAACCAAAAATTTCTCAAAGTTAGTGGGAGCGATATTGAGTTTGTGAGCCTATGAATATGATCCAAGAATTGATATGAATGTATCATTTTATAAGCAACAAGATTGAATAAGTATTTTGATAGAAATATTAAATAGTTTGATTTTTAATCAAAATGCATAGGAAGCGTGTGTTAACAAGAAAGAACATTAAAAGGTACATTGATATATCTAAACTATAAGTAAACAACACGTTGTTGATTTTAACGATGTACTTGTGTTAAAATTAGCATTATTTATTTTAATACGCAACATTGGACAAATAAATGATGAACTTTATAGTAAGTATAAAAGATGTCGGAAATGTCCCAAATGGTATGCAAGGACACCTTATTAAAATGTTTAATACGGAACATGTAAGATTGATTCCTTTACATTGGCAAAAGGAATTATCATACATATTGTGTTGTCTGCGATGTCATGATTTGCTTATGGATTTGATACATGAAGCAAATATCAAATCCAAATTGATATCACTAAATGGTTGTTCGAAGTGTTCTCGTGTATTTATGAAATACTGGAGAATTGTTTACGGAAACACAAACTGCTTATGAAGGAGTGTTCGAACGCAAACTTCATAAGTCATATTGAGTGTAGTATGTCAATAATAAATTCAAGTTAAGAATCTTTAAGTTGGAAATGTTCTAAATAAAAGGCTGTGGCTTATTCAATGAAAAAATGCTACATACATCGCCTTGAATATTGCCGCAATAAAAATAATGTATATAAAATAATAAGTGCACAATTTATAACTGAGCTTATTCCAAATGTTGAGAATCTCATATGTTGTGATATGGTTAATAATTGAACTTAGAGCTCACTATAAGTCGAGAGACATACTCTGAATTGTTCCATATGATAAAACAGTTTATCACCGTCGGAGAGAGTTAATTGACAGAGTAGATAATTAAAGCATAATAGCTATACCCGTTCACAAAGGGAATGACCCAATTGGTTTTGAGAAAACCAACTGGAGAAGTTGGAATAAGATTCCATAATTGACCCCAAGTGCAAGTAGGAGATTGAAAGAGTTAAGGATGTGCCTGTTATTCCGCTTTTTGGCAAAGCCGTGATACCAAAAGATCGATCGAAAATGGAGGACAGTTCGTCTCAGAGATTGGTCACACTTCGTTTCGCTATGGATATCGCTGAATTTTGTCCGAGTCCAGATTGAGCTACAATTGATAGGACATGACAAGAAAGATCATAGAAGTCCGCATCTCAAATTTCAAGTCAATCTGAGTTCATACGCTTAAGTTATGATCGATTCAATTTGAAGGGAGAAACCTAGATTTCGAATCCATCACCGAACACTGGTTCGAACCGATCACCTTCGTATCGATCACCTTCGAACCCATCGAAGCGCCTCGGATTCGACTCCATCACCTTCGAATCCATCGGGTTCATATCGATGGATCTCGTATCCATGGAGAAGTCACAAAGCTCGTATCCATCAGAGGAACACAAGTTCGAATCCATACTCGCATGCCCTAGTTGGAATCCATCAGACATGCATTGCTTCGAATCCATGAGAAGTGTCTTTACTTCGACTCCATCGAGCAAGCCCCCAGATAGCTATGCTTCGAATCCATCCACATGTAACTAAAGTTCGTATCCATCAAGCATCAGTTGTTCGAACCCATTATTGGAGCCTTGTTCGAACCCATCCACAAAGCCATGTTCGAATCCATCTGTAAAGCCTTCGTTCGAATCCACTAGGTCAACTAGTCATGATGACGTGTCATCCATCGGTTCGAACGCGCCGGGATACATGGAGTCGAAGCGGTCAACTCGGAGTGAAGGTCGGATCGGTTAGAGGTTTGCGCTCCACGTCACCACAAAGGCGCGCGCCACCATCGATTCGAAACCATCGATTCGAAGGGATGGTTTCGAACAAAACAGCCACACGATGAATCCCATTTCGTATCCATCATATCTCTCAATACATTAATCCAAATGCCACGAAATTTTCACAGAAGCTTGCATGTTGAAGAATGTCCACACCAAATTTCACCTCGATTGGATGAATTTCTGATCGATTCGAATGGAGTTCGAATCAATGCCAAAGTGGGCCCAAATTTCCTGAGGCCAGGCGCGTGGGCCCCCTCACGTGCCAGAAGTGGTCTCCCGAGTTTTCAGTGAAATATCAGCGGCCTACGCCTATAAATGGAGCCCCAAAGCCAACAGAAAAGGGAACTTGGGATTTTTCCAACATTGAAGCGCCTAGACTCTGCCGAATCGAGATCTCCATCATCGTACGTCGTATTCCTACTGTTGATTTCGAATTTCCAGTTGTAACTCGTTGTTGATTGCTGTAACAACTTGTAATTATTGAAAGTGAATCAATAAAACATCAAAAAACTTCACAGTGGACATAGGCAACATGCCGAACCACTATAAATCGCTTGTCTACGCATTTACCTTACTGTTGATTGGAGTTTTTGTTAGATAATATCTGTTTTGAATTCATATTCTTCATTATTATCTCTTCAACAACTCCCGAAGAGTGTTGTGACCAATTTTGGTGCAAACACTTTGGTGCTTTCACTGAGAAAGCCTAGATTTTCTCCTGCTCGTTGGATCTGTCCCCGATACCGGATTGAATAAATCTAAGGAGCAGATCCAGATCTATCGTTCATTGGTTCCCTCTATTCTATTCAGATTGCTTTAAATCTAAGAGGAACTACGTTCATCATGTATTTCATGCCCATATTTTCGAATCCAGAAAATATGCTGTTTTTCGTATCCATATTTTCGTATCCATGAAAGTATGATGAATTTCGTTCCCATGCCTCTGAATCCAGAAAAGACGTCAAATTTCGTACCCATATTTTCGAACCCCGAAAATATGATGAATTTCGTATCCATACTTTCGTATCCTTGAAAGCATGGTCGTTTTCGTACCCCTACTTGCGTATCCCTGAAAGTATGGTAATTTTCGTATCCATGTTTGGAATCCAGAAGATATGGTCATTTTCGTATCCAGGCTTCCGTATCCAGAAGGTATGGTGATGTTCGTATCGATCACCTTTCGTATCGATACTCACAATCTCATATCGATCCTGCAACGTGCACTTCGTATCGATCCCTATATGCCACTTCGTATCGATCCGATGGCATACATTTCGTATCGATTCCCTTATACCACTGCGCATCGATTCGATCGCAAGCATTTCGTATCGATTCGATCGCGCGCATTTCGTATCGATCGCAACTTGCCACTTTCACATCGATCCATCCATGCGCATTTCGTATCGATGCTCACGTACACTTTCATAACGATCCAGTCGTATGCATTTCGTATCGATTCCCACATACCGCTTTCGCATCGATCCATCCGCGCGCATTTCGTATCGATGCTCACGTACACTTTCGCATCGATCCAACCATGAGCGCTTCATATCGATCCCCACCTGCAACTTTCGTATCGATCCAATTGCTTGCATTTCGTATCGAGCCCCATATACTGCTTCATATCGATCCAATCACGTGCATTTCATATCGATCCGATTGTCCGCTTGTCTGTGGGGATTATAACAGCAATTGTTGAATTGCAGTCAAGGAATGGGTAAAGGGGTACTATCCAACCGTACTCCCCGAGGCTGGAGAACCTAGCTAATATTCCAAGAGCTAAAGTTGATTAATGTATCACACTCCTAACATGGACTGCAACCTCATCCAATTAACCAGCTTTTAAAACTCTTAAATTGACAAGTATGATACGATGGCTAACATGACAACTGCTCTACATTGTCTACTCCGCCAACTCAAAACATAGCTGGTCGCCACTGAACCGAAGTGCAATAGCAAGCATATGACGCTGCTTCACTTACCACCGAGACTTAATCCGATCTCTTTTGAATTACTTTTGTTTCGTTTATGTTGACAAATATAATCGACTTGAATTAAACTACTTGCAAATGATGCAGGTAAACGAGTACTAAAGGATAGGTGCAAAACAACCTCCGTGGACTATGATCAAATCATTGAGGTATCACCATGACGAGCATGATTCAACCACTCGTCAGCCGTTATTTGCACTTGACTTGGGGCAGGACATAAAAACAGAAAAGACCAACAAGGTCAGGACTTCGACACCAAGTGGATGCAATCGACCATCCACTCATATACCCATGCAATTTAAGCGGAATTGAGAAAGAATTGGAGTTGCATGTCCTAACCATGCACTCTGCATCTCCTACCTGAAGCTCGCCAAAATACTTACGCTTCTTCTGATGCCCAATAAAGTCGAAATCACACCAAAGATGGACGTGACGTGACCGTCCATCCATCCAATACTGCGTTGGACACTCGGAGTCATTAAAGAACACATATCTAAAGTGGATATAGTTCAGCCATCCTTTCCTCTGCTCAGGCTCAAAGCTTGCCAGAGCATTAATCTTACTCCTCAGGCTTGGCAGACGCGGGATTCAGATAAACATGGATGCGATTCAACCGTCCATAAACTAAATCTCATCCTTCATTGATAGCAGGTAAGTGGAAAGTAATCGAGATCCCACCGATCACTTGCTAAGTGAAACCCTCAGCTCGGAGACAAGCCATCACATCAAAGGCTGAACTGGACCGACACACGGCAGTCCTATAATAATTCGTTCCCAGAGCGCGAACGGACTCCAACTTCCCAGAGCGCGAATTGGAGTATAAACATTCCACAACTCGTTCCCACAGCGCGAACGGACTCCAACTTCCCAGAGCGTGAATTGGAGTATAAAGATCCAACAACTCGTTCCCACAGCGCGAACGGACTCCAAATTCCCAGAGCGCGAATTGGAGTATAAACATTCCAATAACTCGTTCCCACAGCGCGAACGGACTCCAAATTCCCAAAGCACGAATTGGAGTATAAACATTCCATAATTCGTTCCCAGAGTGCGAACGGACTCCAACTTCCCAGAGTGCGAATTGGAGTATAAACATTCAGCAATTCATTCCCAGAGTGCGAACGGACTCCAACTTCCCAGAGTGCGAATTGGAGTATAAACATTTCAGCAATTCACTCCCGGAGTGCGAACGGACTCCAACTTCCCAGAGTGCGAATTAGAGTATAAATATTTCAGCAATTCGTTCTCGGAGTGCGAACGGACTCCAACTTCGCAGAGTGCGAATTGGAGTATAAACATTCAGCAATTCGTTCTCGGAGTGCGAACGGACTCCAATTTCACAGAGTGCGAATTGGAGTATAAACACCAAATCCATCATTCCCAGAGTGTGAACGAATTCCTAAAAAAGCCCAAATAGGTGTGACTGACCATCTATCGATTAACTCCAGATTCCCAGAACGCGAGTCGGAGCACAAACAACAATCCCAGGTTCCCGGAGTGCGAACCAACGCATCAACGATAGCTCCAAGTTCCCAGAGCGTGAATTGGAATATAAACAACAAGTCCAGGTTCCCGAAGTGCGAACCAACACATCAATCCAAACTCCATATTCCCAGAGTGTGAATTGGAACATAAACATCTATTCCAGGTTCCCAGAGTGCGAACCAAAATATACATGCTATCTTCAAATTCCCAGAATATGAATTGGAGCACAAATACCAAGTCAAAGTTCCCGGAGTGCGAACCGAAATATCAACATCAACTCCAAGTTCCCAGAGCATGGAGTGGAGTATTAACATCAATTCCAGGTTCCCGGAGCGCGAACCGTGTTACAAACATCGATAACTCTCGAATTCCTAGAGTGCGAACTAGATTATCGATCTCAAATTATCCTAAGTCCCCAGAATGTGGACATGTGCTAAAGATTTGCAATAAATGCGATCAACCACCAAAGTAAAAATGTCATCCCTCGAGACAAAAGGGCAAAAAAGCTCAAGTGTTAATCACTAACTGAAGTGAAACAATGTCCGAAGTTCAACTCATTCATCAATCACGACATGTGATCAAGTTTTTCAGACTTGGCAAATAAAACAAACTCTACTTGACGGTAAAAACACCACAAGTACACCGGACTGAAAGCCAAACACTACAAACACTTAAGCACAAAAGAAATGAGAATTGAAACAAAGAAGTTGAATTTTATTTCAACTGACTATATGTGAAGATTCATGTACAAATTCTTCCAAAAAATTCCTACTAGCAGGGGGCTAAGCCTGCATCTATACATAGCCTATGAAAGAAAATAAAAGTGCTTTCCTAACTACCAAAAACGCACTGGAGGGGACCGTCTACTTCTTCTTCTTCGGTTTCCTCTTCAACGCGGAACCACTGGAACCACTAGCAGTCTTCCGCTTCGACCCCGCACCCTTTGGCGGATCTTCTTCTAACGAAGGCATGATATCGATATACTCCTCCGAACTTGAACTTAAAGGAATATTCTCTTCTGGAGGAGTCGGAGGAGTCGGGTCTACTACCGGAGGAGGAACGGGCGTGCTGGTTCCGACTAGCGTGTCCCTAGAAGATGTCACCACAAGAGGAGTGGGCCCGACCGCCGTCGTAACACTTTCAGAATTACCACCGTGTGTTGCCGCTTCCATCTCCGCATCGATTTGAGCGAGTATCTTAGCCTCGCGAGCAGCACGGGACTCACGATAGGCAGTGGCGGACTGCGACGATCCAATAGAAGCAGCTGGGAACGTGCCAAGAACAAATGACATGTCAACAAAGTGGTCACTGTGCTGGCTCAAGAGTTCGTTCATCATCTGTTCATCAAAAGTGATTGAACCCCCCTGTGTCACCTCGGTCGGCGCGGCTGTTGTCGTGGCGGTCGCTTCAGTAATAATGGCCTCTTGTTCTTGATGTGGCTCTTGGACTGCAGGAGGCTCTGTCATTGTTACTTTACTCACTAGACAAGAAAGAAAAGAAGTTGTCAGAGCATGCTTCAATACAAGTAATTTAGTTCAAACACATAGTAGATTTATGCAGAGTACCTTCCTCGACTTGACTCATAGCTGACTGAGCAGCTTCAGAAGAGTGCTCCCTGATGGGAGATAAGCGTGGCTGCTCAGGGTCGTAGCCTGGGACCAACTGCGGCTCAGTCGCTGGCGTTGGCTCCGTTCCAGATGAAGTGATAAATTCTAAACTTATAGCTGGATGCACAACGCCAGACCCCTCACCAACTTCCTAGTGTTGGGCATCCAGTCTCTCTTTTGCGTGAGAGACCATGAAATCGTGGAGAACCTTCTTCTCATCATCAGTCAGTACACGGTTCACCAACTCGAATTCATCAAAAACTTCGCCTGGCTTTGATGCTTTCTCTTCTTCAACTAATAAGTTCCAGGCGTTGAATTAATGCGTCGGATAATCATCAAGCCATGTCAAATTTCTGTGCCTCAGCACATTAGCATTATAAGTGATAAGAAGTTCTTCTATCTCTGTCTCCAGCTTAGTCTTTGCTTGACGAACTCTCTCATCGACTTCGGCTTCTGTCTCGCGGACCTTTTCCAAGGCCGCGTCTCTCTCTTTTCGAAATTCCACCGCCTGATCACACGCTTCCTGTGCGGAAACGTTAGCGGTGTCCCTCTCCTTCGTAATCTCTGCAACTTTGGCCTTGAGCTCGTTTAGCTCTTTCAAGGCCGCATCCCGCTTGGCAGTTACGATGGTATTTCGGTGGCCCATGTCCTCCACCGTAGCATAATGCTCACGCTTCATTCTATCCATCGCTGCCTGAGCTTCATCCGCTTTTCTGAGAGCTTCAGTCTCTGATTTTCGAGAGGACTCGGCCTCATTGCTGAGCGCCTGAATAATGCGGTCCTTTTGACCAAGTTCATTCTCCAACTTTTCAATCGTAGCCGCTCGATCAAAGGCCACTTTTGACGCTTTCTTAGCGGTCTTCGACCATTCTTGATACTGGAAAAATACGTCTGAAAGATAGTCATGCATCATCGGGGCAACTGTCGACGGTATCCTTTTTAGATGTGGGGGAAAGACAAACCCGTCAAAACAAATTTCAGGAAATTCTTTCCTCAGTTGAGCAAGCCTAATCGCTCCTTCCCCCGAAGGCTCTGTCAATGTATGCTCTGTTAACGGGGAGGCCGCGGTCTCCGTTCTGCGATGGGTATTCGACCTCGATGGTTAGGAAGAAGGTTTGGGCCGTGAAGTTTCCGGAGGCCTCGAGACATGAACCGGAGGCGGTGTAGGAGCTCTAGGAGGTGGCGTGCGAGATTGAGACCGCCGCCTGTAATCTCTGTCCCTATCAGAGCGCTCATGACTCGAGCGCCCATAGTCATAATCCCTATCTCCTTCTCTCCTGTGTGATTCGTAATATGAAGAAGACTGGCGTTTCTTACGGAGACTGCCAAGCATCGAACCTTTACCAGACATAGTATCTGCGAAGCAAAAACACAAAACAGAATTAGTAATCTCTCACAGTGAACATATTACACTTAGAAATCGTGTAGTGCCGTGAAGTGTGAATGTGGGTGCAACCCCCTGACCAACCAGATGTGTCAACCACACTAGTAGGCAGAGACTCGCTCAAAACTAAGGATTCAGAAAGTTCATCCAATCCAGCATCATGCTGCAAGGACACATCGTCCGGAATTGGAATATCGACGAGCCCTTCATAAAGATTTTCAGTTCTCGGAGGAGACATCTCCGTAATTCTAACCCCGGTAGCAGATCTGGCCGTCACAACTGATTTCCATCTTCCCTTTTTAGGTTGCTTAACAACGGCTGCCTTGCCTTTTCTCTGTCCTTCAGTACCTTGGGCTGCATCCGCAGATTCGCCCGGTGTTTCTTCATCGGTGTGTGTTCTTTCAGAGTCAGCCTCCTCAATTATGACGACTTTAGGTTTTCTCCGTTTGACTCTTTCTTTCGAGGCAGTCCTTAAGACACCATCGAGCATTATGCTTTGTCTTCTTTCAATCAGGCCAAGAATCCTAAGATTCCTATCTGTCAGTAGCAACTCAATATTCCTCTCTTCACTGGGGATTTCTTGAAAAACCCGAACTATCTCTTTGAAACGTTCACCTTCAGGTCGCTGGGTCACGGCTGAAAATGAAAAGAGACGTGAGTTCCACTTCAAATACATCAATTTTATCAACTACCCGAAAAAATGGCAATACTCACGTCTGAATAGCCATCGCCGAGCAAACCTTGGGGGGCATCTGACATAAAACCATTCCGTCCTGAAGTAGCTCAATCTTGTCCAAGCCCCCATGATCACTTGGCAGTTTCTTGCCGCATCCAAGAATGTAAAAGATGGGCTATCGGCTCGACTTTTGAAATTGAACAAGTATCTGATCTCGATCGGAAGTGGCGGTCGATGGAGATATTCCATAAATGCAATGAACAAGCTATTGAGCGACGCGTATCCGTTCGGGTGCAACTGAGACGGGCGATCCTCAAGAACAACAATACTTCTCTTATATACTGGTTAAACGGAGGGAGTGTCCCAGCTGCGCACGCGTGGCGATTGAATGCGGTATATCCCTCCGGTGGATTGTGCGGTCTATCATTTGGCCCCGGTAGTAGCACGTCATCCATCGACAAACCATGCCTTAAGCATATTCTTCCTAGCATGTCTTCCGAAATGTGGGACGGAACAGAATCTGATGGGTTACTAATGAAGGAAGCGTCAGGTAACTCGTCCGGAGCTGGACCTATAACTTCATTCTCGATCTCTCGTACTTCGAGCACGGGAGGGACCGAACTCTGAGTTTCTTGCGGCTGTGAACTTGAAGTTTCCATAACTAGCTAACTCACGAGAAATCATCATTAGATGCTAAAATGCCCATGCATTCCCCGGTGTAAAATGCATGCATGTGTCGTGCAGTGTAGTGCATTACTTGAACAAATTCTATGGAATAAACTGTAATGTATGAACGACAAAACTCAGAAAATCAAACCGGAGATGACCGTCATCGCTGACCGTCACAACCGTGCCATCCACTTGCAAACGATCGATCCAAGTTGAAGTTCGTTATATTTTTGTTAAGTCACAGTTCCATCGGCGAGCTTCGAAAGGTAGTCCAATATGCAGTTCTGTCAAGTTCAGTCATACAAGGCAGAAGCTCGTCGGAGTCAAGTATTTTTATGTGCGAAAAGTTCTCTAAGTTCGTTTAGTTTCAACTTGGAATCGGTCGCTGCAGTTCAAATTCGTATCAAATCGAAGAAATATCATTAACTATGTTCGAATCGATACGCTTCGTATCGACCTTTTTCGAATCGATACGCTTCGTATCGATCGCGTTCGACTCGATACGTTTCGTATCGATCAGTTCGAAACGATGAGTTTCGTATCGATACAGTTCGAAATGATGAGTTTCGTATCGATCAAAGGCACACCATCTCGCATCGATCCGAGAACACCGGCTTCGCATCGATCGCCGCTCTCACATTCGCGTCGATACGAAATCGCATGCTTTCCTTTGATTCGAAAGCTCCACAACTCCTTCTTCTCCAAAACAGGGCCTCAACTCCATGGCAACGCATCCATCCCCAACCTTGCTCTCACTCACCCAGATCTTCAAATTCACCAAAACCGATGGTAAAAGCGAAGAGGATGGATTAAGACTTCGAGTTTCATCGTTCTAAACACGATACTATCCATTAAATTACCTGATTTTAATGATTAACTTCGAGGGATTAAAGAATTGGATCGATTCGAAAACGTGATAAACTGCTCTCGGAAGCTTCGAGTCGATGCAAAGGCACAGAGAGTGCAAAGTAAAAAGCGACAGTAAAAAGTAAAAGAGGAAAAAGTGGCTAAGTCCACACTATTTATATGGAGCCGTAAAAGAACTGGGTCGTTTCGTCTCCCGGTCCATGTGACCAGTCACCACCGGTCACCCCCAATGTTCAAGTCGAATGCTAGTTTTGAATCCATCACCAAAAACTTCTGTCGATTCGAAATAAATGACAGGTCCATCGATACGAAGCAAGCAGCAGGGACAGCCAAAGATTGTGAACTCCATCAGTTCGAAGCCCCTGTTCACATCAACAAATTCACGACTCCATCCACAACCTACCAATACGAACGACGATTTCGTATCCATCATTTCCTACCGATACGAACAACGATTTCGTATCCATCATTTCCTATCGATACGAACGACGATTTCGTATCCATCACTACCTATCGATACGAACGACGATTTCGTATCCATCCTTTCTCATCGGTACGAATGGGTGATTCGTACCCATCCAAACCATCGATACGAATGTCGACCACGTACCCGTCATAGCATAAGCATACTTCGTCAATACGAATGTTGATCTCGTCTCCATCGATGCAACACGAAGTCGATTCCTTCAACCTTCTATATCGGTTCAGGAGAGGATCGATACGAAGGGACTTTTCAAAACAACCATCAAGCGTTGTCTCAACTAAAATTTCCAAATCGGTTCAGGAGAGAATTGATACGAAATTCAATAGCAAACAAAATTGACAATGACTCGTGGACGCACGACGTTAACAAGGGTCGAACTAACATATGTGCATATACGTCGGACTAACATTCGATTTTAAACAATTACAGGGATCGAATACTCATCTTGTTACAAATGCAACAACCAACGGCTAAGCACTATTATACAGCAATCAATCATATCAACGCAAGGTTACAGCAATACAGAAAAGAGAGCAATGATTGTTCAAAGAGAAATTGTAGCTCTTCAAAGCACGTCATGTTTCCACAAGACGTACTTTGGGGGGGGCAAATGTTATCCCGCTTTTTGGCAAAGCCGTGATACCAAAAGATCGATCGAAAATGGAGGACAGTTCGTCTCAGAGATTGGTCACACTTCGTTTCGCTATGGATATCGCTGAATTTTGTCCGAGTCCAGATTGAGCTACAATTGATAGGACATGACAAGAAAGATCATAGAAGTCCGCATCTCAAATTTCAAGTCAATCCGAGTTCATACGCTCAAGTTATGATCAATTCAATTTGAAGGGAGAAACCTAGATTTCGAATCCATCATCGAACACTGGTTCGAACCGATCACCTTCGTATCGATCACCTTCGAACATCGAAGCGCCTCGGATTCGACTCCATCACCTTCGAATCCATCGGGTTCGTATCGATGGATCTCGTATCCATGGAGAAGTCACAAAGCTCGTATCCATCAGAGGAATACAAGTTCGAATCCATACTCGCATGCCCTAGTTCGAATCCATCAGACATGCATTGCTTCGAATCCATGAGAAGTATCTTTACTTCGACTCCATCGAGAAAGCCCCCAGATAGCCATGCTTCGAATCCATCCATGCGTAACTAAAGTTCGAATCCATCAAGCATCGGTTGTTCAAACCCATTATTGGAGCCTTGTTCGAACCCATCCACGAAGCCATGTTCGAATCCATCTGTAAAGCCTTCGTTCGAATCCACTGGGTCAACTAGTCACGATGACGTGTCATCCATCGGTTCGAACGCGCCGAGATACATGGAGTCGAAGCGGTCAACTCGGAGTGAAGGCCGGATCGGTTCGAGGTTTGCGCTCCACGTCACCACAAAGGCGCGCGCCACCATCGATTCGAAACCATCGATTCGAAGGGATGGTTTCGAACCAAACAGCCACACGATGAATCCCATTTCGTATCCATCATATCTCTCAATCCATTAATCCAAATGCCATGAAATTTTCACAGAAGCTTGCATACATGTTGAAGAATGTCCACACCAAATTTCACCTCGATTGGATGATTTTCTGATCGATTCGAATGGAGTTCGAATCGATGCCAAAGTGGGCCCAAATTTCCTGAGGCCAGGCGCGTGGGCCCCCTCACGTTCCAGAAGTGGTCTTCCGAGTTTTCAGCGAAATATCAGCAGCCTACGCCTATAAATAGAGCCCCAGAGCCAACTGAAAAGGGGACTTGGGATTTTTCCGCCATTGAAGCGCCTAGACTCTGCCGGATCGAGATCTCCATCATCCTACAACGTATTCTTACTGTTGATTTCGAATTTCCAGTTGTAACTCGCTGTTGATTGCTGTAACAACTTGTAATTATTGAAAGTGAATGAATAAAACATCAAAAAACTTCACAGTGGACGTAGACAACATGCCGAACCACTATAAATCTCTTGTCTACGCATTTACCTTACTGTTGATTGGAGTTTTTGTTAGATAATATCTGTTTTGAATTCATATTCTTCATTGTTATCTCTTCAACGACTCCCGAAGGGTGTTGTGACCAATTTTGGTGCAAACAGTGCCCTAGGGGCAATTATGTAATTTGTTACACATATCTTACTCGTTGACCAATCTTGTTCGAAATAAAGGTATTTTCTTTCTTTTATATACTTCATATAATGTGGTTATATTAATAATCAAATTAATTAAAAGTATATTGAATAGGAATTCACAAATGGTATGTTTTATGACAGTAGTTACAAAGTGTTGTAACTGTGAGTACATAATTTATCACGATGAAACAAAAATACCATTTTAAATGTTACTAGTAAAGATGCATCGAGACTGGATATCGATGTATCCGTTGAGACTAGAGTACGTAACGTTCTCCAAATGTTGGGTAGTGTATTAATCATGACCGTTGGTGGCACAAACATGTTACGTATCGATAATTATTGGATAACTATGGAATAACTCACTAGATAGTTTTCTTCTTGTTAATACAACTAAGGTTAAGCAAAGAATATCGACATGACTAACTTACACGGTTCCCTCGACTTGAAAATACTGTTGATCTTTAATGTGGAAGCTTCGCTTTGAATATAGTTAAATCATGGCACGACGTCCATCGAACGACTATGTTGGGTCGAGTGAAAGCATTGGAAGTGAAACACTATTCAAGAGAGGATTCGTCTCCTTAGTTATACGAGATTACTATCACAGTCAACTTAAAGTCAAAGTCTCTGGCCAGAGTATTTCGGTTAATAATAATTGTGATTATTGAACCAAAGACTTTGTGTTTGGACTATAAATTTGAATGTGGTAGATATTGGAATTTTGACCATCACCAAGTTCCATAAATCCAAAGTGAAATAGTTTTGACAAAGAGAATTGATGTAAATAATTGTCACCATTATGTACTTCTTATAATAAGTAAAATTGGATTTTACCAAAAGATGTGTAAGTGATGAATTCAGCCAAAATGTCACACTACCTGCTAAGTGACATGTGAACGTTAATATTTGAATTGTTCAACATTAGTCGTTGACTGAATTTACAACTTTGAGCCGCACAACCGTAATGATGAATTCTTCGAAAAACCACATGATTTAATCAGTTTATAAAAAGTTGTAAATTATTTAAATTAATTAGTATTTGAGAAATATTGATTATTATTTATTTTATTTTTGAGAGTTATTTATAATTATTTGAATGCATTTAGAAAAGTTATATTTGCGCGCATTGACATATAATATCATCATAATTAAATAAAAATAATTACATGCATTAATTTATGGAATCTTATGTCGTTTGCTAGCATGTGATTTTTAGCCATACCATGTAAAAAAATAGAAGTGAAAAGAGAAAGTTAATCAAAAGAATTAATTAGAGAAGTTTTAATTAAAGAATGGGAAAGGTTTCCTTCTTTCTAATAAAATATATTCTCTAATACATTTTGTACGTACAATTGAGTTTCTCATATTTCATTCTTCTTTCTGTAACTTTTCTGTTTCTCTTCTTCTCTAATGGCTGAAAATATGAGATCTTCCATGCTTCAATTATTCCTGGAATCAAATAGAAATAAAATCAATTATGAAAAGTGGTTTATTCCTCTTGATCCTTTCATCATCTGGAGGCTGATTTCTGAATCTAGGATATTTGATTCATCATTCAAGGTATGATTAATTAGCTACATCTAGAGGAAAAATTCAATGTTTCAAGGAATGCTCAAGGCTTTGGAATCAAGGTATGATTTTTTATTTTAGTAATTTTGATATAACATTTTACTGAACAAAATTGAATATCTTAATTTATATGTGTATAATATTGTCTCATTTGATTTGAAAATGATTTATGTATTTCAAATTATTTATTATATGAATTGATTGGTTTTTTTATTTAGATAAATCAAAACTAAAACTTGTATATAATTAGACAATATTTCAATTTTAGATCTATGTTTAACATTCAAATCAAAACGTATTTTTTTATTTGAATGTTTACATGTTCTTAATGTTTGCATTTTCACTGTAATAGAAACTTACATATGATTAGATAATGTTTTGATAGATTACAATCAATTTCTAAATTTATTACTCTATTTGACATCATAATTATCCTTCTTTAACTATTCAAAGGACTTTAACATATTGCTTAGTTCAGTATGTATCACCTTTTTTTTATAATTATTTATTCATATAGGTTGAATCTCCTTAGATTTGAAAGTTTATTTGTTCTTTTATCTGCATCTTATTGTAATTGAAACCCATGCGTGATTAAAAGATGTTTGGATAATAAATTGATTACAATAAATTTGTTAGTTTGTTACCCTTTTTAACATGACTAATATCTTTCTTTACATATTCAAAGGATTGTTAATATATTGCTCATAGTGTGTTTCACTTTTGTTTAAAAAAAATTATTCAGATAGGTAGAATCTCTTTAGATTTGAAAGTCTATTTGTTCTTATTATCTACATTTTATTGCAACTGAAACCCACACACGATTAAAGGATGTTTTATTAATGAATTGATTGCAATAAACTTATAAATTTGTTACCCTATTTGATATGATTAATACTTTTTATGCATTTAAAGGATTGTTAATATATTGCTCAGTTCAGTATGTTTCACTTTCGTAAAAAAAAATCATATAGGTTGAATCTCTTGATTTAATTATATACATATATATTTTGTTAACTAATTTAAGTTTGTTTAAGTTCATAAATACATCATAAAATTTAAATGTTATATGGTTTATTTTGAATTAATTAAGAAGTTTTAGGTTAACCTTTATATAGAAATAATTATATATATATATATATGTACATATAAAAATTAATGTTTATATTTCAAATTATATGGCTTAAATGCTTTGTTAATCTCAAACAATTTTGAATGAGCAGTAGTTTATGCATATGAATTATTGTTGTCTATTCCTAATCTTATGTTATAATGATTCATTAATTGCTAATTCAATGCCTCATAAATCAAGTTAGTTAAAAAGGGGAAGATGAATCATTTACCTTTGTCATCTTTTATTTCTTTCTTTTTTGTCCCTTTTGTGATCGCCTCTAAACTTATACTTGTTTATTCATATGCATCATATTATCAACTATCATACTTACCTTATGTTTAACTATTCTGTCAAACAAGTAAGGAATGAATATAATTGATATATTCAAAACATATTTTATATCTCATTCTTTATTATTTTAGAATCAAATTAGTAAAACAAAATATGGTATTAAATAAAATACTGAATTTATTTAAAATAAATTTAGATAAGATCTAAATACATTTAGACTATATATGCCCATTAATGATCTCTAGCCAGTTTCAACAATGGATACCATTAACATTACCGTATTTGGTCACTGGAAGTTAATACTATGGATGACTGCAGCATTTGTAGCTCTTATGCAACGACCCGTATTTATTTCTGATAATTAGAATATTGAATTTAATAAGATTTAGGATGTAACATTGTATGAAATTAGAAATTTTATTATTTATTTGTAAGAAAACAATTAGAATTTAATTTAATAATGTGATTTAATGTAATTGATTACTATTTTAGTGTAATTTCAATTTACTTTAATAATTGTTTAAATGTAAGTTCCATTGACGGTAATAATAGATGTTAATATAAGAATGGAATAATTTAAGAAATAAACGTTGGAATATATGAAATGAACAGAAAAAAATTGTGGTATAATGAGAATTCATTTGAAATCTAATATTGAATATAAACTGCAATAAGAGTTGTTGGGACCCTTTAATTGAAAAGAAGAGACAAGTGCATTGTAATTAATAAGTTCAACATAAGAACTTACATTTTAAATTAAATTAAGATAAACATTTTAATGAAATTTAAGCTTTGACTTGAAAAGAATAGATTGTATGTTTGTCTCTAATCGGAATAACAAATGTTGAATTTGAATAAAGGATGAAGTGAGTGTTTTAATGAAATAATAACATAAGTTTTTATTTGAAATGCATCTTGGAGAAGTTGATTTTCAATAAGATAAAACATTTACATTGTAAATAGTGTATCGTATATGAAATTTTATAAAACATGTTTGAATTGGTATAAATGAAAAGAAAACAATGTTTTATAATTAGAATTTGTTTGAAATTAGTAATGAAATAAATTGGAATTAGATTAATTGAAATGTTTCAAATAAAAGGAAACATAGATGAAATTGTAATGAATGAGTTAATATAGGAACTTACATTTTATGTCAATATGGAATGAACATTGTAATTAAGATAATTGCATATTTTGAGACGTATAAATATAAAATTTTCATTTTGAACAAGAATTATTTTGGAAAAAAATTGAATTTTAGAATAATCTACATATACACACATTAATATTCAAAATTTTAAATATATCAGAGGGTTTATGGTTGTGTAAATGTTGTGGAATCAATTAGAATTACCTTGTATTAACAATTGTACATTAATTACATAAGTTCACATTATTTATTTTTCCATTTTATATGCAACATCCCGATATTTTCAACCATTCGCATCCACACATGTTGGAGTTGAATTGCTCAAAATATCAAATTGTTAATTTATATTTGGCAAAACTCAGCATATACAGTAAATAAACAATCATAGGATCACAGACACAGAGTAATATAATAATAAGTAGCGGAAACAAATGAATAGTAGTTCATGAAGCTACTATATATATATATATAACAGAGTTAAAACAAGATACAATAGAACTCTCGACTACATAGAAGTCTCAACACAATAGTCAAATAACAAAAATCTGAATATATCACTAGAGTCAACTGAATAACTAGAAGCTGAATAGGTATAGATGGATCTCCAAGCAAAGCTCCAACCCGAAGGTGAGTTTCAAATGTTGTGACACTCAGTCTGACCCGAGCATAAAGCAAACACAAAACACACAAGTCAGGATTAACATTCTTATATCAATAAATCCAACTCAAGTGAAATGTCAACTGAAATACAAGTAATTCAAAGGATGTTTGGGATACCCATCCTCTAAGGATCCGTGGAACTATCTACTATGAAGTACATATGCTATTATAATATGTCTATGGTAAAGTAAACTATTAAAATAGCATTAAGGCGTCACACATGTAACAACCCGCATATTTAACGATTATATATTTAAATGTTTTATTTAAATATAGCGTCGTTAGTCAGATTTTAGGTCCGAAATGTTACTTTTTGCAAATGGCCGAATTGGAACTCGAAACCATTTCCATTGATTCCAAAATGGCGTTTGCGATCTTTTTGAGTATAAGCTTTGATATGTTTGGAGTATGTTGTAGTTTGCTACTTTTTTTTTCTATTGGGTTTTAGGTTTGGGTTCAGCCCACTAGCTAACTAAACCCCTAACTCTGTCCCTCTCCTCTCCACACTTAATTCATTTCATAAAAACTTAAGCTAAAAACTGTAAATGGGGGAAGAGAATGGGAATTAGAAATTTATAGCCCTAGTTTCATCTTGCAAACTTGAATCTTGCTCCAAAAATCAAAGAGAAGCTATTGGTAAGCTCCTCTTCATCTCCTCTATCTCTTTCTCTCTTCAATCTCAGGAAATCCCTAAACCTAAACTTAGGAAATACTTGTTTTGATCTTAGTTTGAAGCTAGTAGAGTTGAAGTAGAGATTGGTTGGTCTTCTCCTTGTGATTAAGCTCCTTCTACTTTGTTTTTGGGTTGAAGGTGAGTTTTGAACTCACATCTACTTCTTTTGATATCATTGATGTTAGGTATGAATTCCTAACATTTGTTCATGTTCATTTGTTTTCGATTTGGATTGCTTTGGTGAAATTGCCAAATTATGATTTTTTTGAAGCCAAATCTATGTAAAACCTTATATGGTTGATGTTTATGTTGTTCTGAGTGTTTGGGTGTGTCGTTAAGGTTGGGTAGTCGTTTGACGTAAGCCCATAATCAACACGCATCTGATTGCTTTTGATTTGTTTGGCCATAATGGACTAGGTTCAGGAAATGCCTGAACATTGAGTTTCAGATGTATGAAAACCTTATTTCAGATGTCTGAATATTGTTCTGGGGAACATTTTCACCCCCAGAATCAGACGTCTGAAATTATATTCCAGACGTCTGAATTGGCTAAATTTTAACCAGAAAGGAAATAGGCGAAATATTGCCTATTTCAGACGTCTGAAAATTTGGGTTCAGACATCTTAATTCTCTTTTGAAAAACAAATTGATTTCCAGATTCAGACGTCTGAATCCCTTCTTTCAAACGTCTGAATATGCTGTTTTTGCCAAAATTGCCTTGTTCGTTTAGTTTTCCAAATTTGATCGATGCATATTGATTCCAATTAGTTGTTTATGTATATTTGACCTTGATGATTCCTTTTTGACTTCATTCGCGGGTTTTATAAATAATTTCTTCAAATCGTATTAAAGCTCGCTTCTTCGATTTATAAATTATATTTTAAACACACGCACAATTTCGCACTTCGAGCGAAGTGGAAGGGTGATTAAATGGTTAGGCAAAACACGAACCATGAATCTGTGCGTTTATCTTTTCGATTAATCCCCGACCTATTCAATTGATCGTTTTAACTTTCGGGTTTGGTTTACCGATGATATGAGGTGAACTTTGTACTGCTTTGAGTGTGAAATTAACTAACGGATAGTAAACCGTTTAGTGCGAACGAGTGGTTATGGGACTCACGTTACCACTTTTCGGATTCCTTTTGGAGAGTTGTGACACATTCTGCCAGTTAGTGGTGTCCAGTACTGGTCCTCCGGACCTTCACCACTACGGTTTGTTGCCTTTGGGTATGTTGCCTTCGGGTTTGTACCTTCGGGTTTGTACCTTCGGGTTTGTGCTTTCGGGTTTGTGCTTTCGGGTTTGTGCTTTCGGGTTTGTTGCCTATAGTATCGCTTCCGATGTTGGTCGTTATGAGCCGCATGGGTGATATTGGGTTGCCTATTGTATCGCTTCCGATGTTGGTCGTTATGAGCCGCATGGGTGATATTGGGTTTGGAGTCTTTGGGCTCATGGATCCTTGTTTATACAGTACTGAGCTCGAGCAAATTTTATGATGTTTCATTGATATGTATATTCCCTAGGTATCGTCCTTCGGTGTTGGTCTTTTTGAGTCGCATGATGCGTAGCGTTTACCTTGTGGAACTTGTATACCTTATTGGTATTTGCTATTTGCCTTTATGGCTTTCTTTGGGATATTCGTATCCTTTGTTTCTATATGTTGCCGATGATATGAGGCTTATTATCTTATGATTCATCTTTTGTTAGATGATTGTGTTATCTCCTTTAGAGATATTTGTTATACTTCGTAACCTTGTAGGTTTACTGTTGTTCAGTTTATCTAACTGATTTGTTTAGTTAGACTGACCCGTGTATTTTATTCTTGGGTCAGACCGAGATGTTTCAGGTTAGGTGCCTTTGGACTTAGCCTATTTTGCTTCCGCATGGACTATTCAGCTTGTTCCTTTTTGTTAAAGCTTTTTGTGTAGTCCTACTTATTGAAACTCTGATATATGTATTCTTTTGGATTCGTCTGTATATTGTGGTTTGCTATACCACTTGACATGTATTATTTCGTTACTTTGTTGTGTATCAGTATATGTGTATATGATGATCTACTGTTCTGTGATGTATATTACATTTGAGTTATTATATTCTGTTCTGATAGATCCCCTAACCACCTATGGTTTTGTTTTAAGTATTCATTGGGTATGTCGACCTGTTTGGTATGTCTATTGTCGATGTATTCAATAGATAGTTAGAGCAAGGCTATAGATGGTCGCTCCTAACCAGCCTTATTCTCCGTATTAGTTGACGGCATTACCCTGTAGTGTCCTTGGCTAGCGTGGGTATAGAGGTGGGGCGTCACAGCGTGGCATCAGAGCTGAGTTCAGAACAAAGTATGATAAACACAGAATAGAGGCACATATTACGATACATCAGAGTGTAATAAATGATACAAATCTTTGAACCATCGTGTCTCTCTATTCCATCGAAGGTTAGATAGAATTTGGGGAATATGTCTAGGAATGCATTTTATTCCGTAGTATTCCGTATTGAAGTATCTACCTTGTGATTAATCTTGTTCTTATCTTACTTTCAGCGTATGGCTGGAAGAGGCAGGGGACGACATTCGGATGCTGGGCGATCCAGCAGCTCACATCCGGATGGCGTTTATATGTCTGCCGATCAGTTCTTTGAATTGTTTAGGAGCACTCAGCCTCCAGTTCCTCCTCGAGTGTCTCCACCTCACAAGTCTGCCTTTGCATGCCAGTGTAGTGATTTTGCTCATCTTGGAGGAAAGCCGTTTAAAGGCTCCAAGTCTGTTCTTGAAGTCCAAGCTTGGTTTCGCACGTGCGAGCATATCTTCTCTCGTATGGATCTTTCTGACCATGATAGAGTTCTTGTAACTTCTAGCTTATTACAAGAGCGTGCTCTTGATTGGTATGAGCTTCTTGTAGCCGAAATTGATGAGTCTACTCTTTCTTGGACTCAGTTTCAAGAGTGATTTGAACTCAAGTTCGTTCCTGAATCTGAAAATGTTTTATTGACCCGTCGCTTCCTTGAGTTGAAGCAAGGGAAATCTTCTGTTTTTGAGTATGTTGCATCATTCGAGGCTTTATCTAAGTATGGTCTTGAATTCGTTAGCACTTCTTATAAGAAGAATTTGAAGTTTGTTTCTGGTCTTAAGAAATATCTTAAGAAGTCTTTGTTGCTCCAGCTTAAGCTCTCTTTTGAGGAGTTGGTTGATTCTGCGCTTCATCTCCAGACCGTCGAGAAGGAGTGTGATAGTGATGTTGATGTTGAGGTTTCTAAGAACCCCAACAAGAAGCCGTTTCCATTTCTGAAGAGGTCTTTCCCTTCTAAGAAGAAGAAGACTAGTAGTTCTAGTTCTCAGCCTCAGTCTTGTGGAACACCTTTTGTTCGAAAGTGTTTCAATTGTGGTTCTTCTGATCATATGATTCGAGCTTGTTCCAAGCCTCTCTTCTGTCGTTATTGCAAGAAGGAAGGTCATCATGTTTCCACTTGCCCTTCTGTTCCGGCTGGTGCCAAGTCTAGCAAGCTTTATGCTGCTAAGGCTTCTGAAGGTCCTTCTCAGCCCAAAGGTATATCTCCACCTATTTTGGAAGGATCTATTTTATTTCATGATCATAGTATACGAGTTCTTTTCGATACGGGTGCTTCACATTCTTTCATATCGAAAAAGCTTGTTGATGATTTATCTTTGGATGTTTCTTGTTTGGTTACTTCTTTGAGGATTGCAAATCCTATTGGGGGATCTGCGACCCTTAGCTTGCTTTGTGATGATGTTGAGATTGTTTTGTATGGCTTTTCTTTTCGTGCGAGTCTGCACGTTATTTCTTGTCTGGGATTTGATATGATTTTGGGTATGGACTGGCTAGTAAGATATGATGCCAAGATTATTTGTTCGGAGAGAATTGTATATCTTCAACATCCGGATTCGCCTACTCAGCTATCTCTTATTCTTCGGGTTGTGGATAATTCCGAAATAGCTTTATATTCTCTTGACTCGTGGGATGATGATGACATATCTCGTATTCCTATTGCTTGTGAATTTTCTGATGTTTTTGAACCTGTTTCGGGTTTGCCACCCAAGCGGGCAATTGAGTTCCACATTGATCTCATTCCAGGCGCGCAGCCAGTTAGTCGTCCTCCCACGAGGATGTCTACAAGGGAAAATGAGGAACTCAAGAAGAAGCTTTTAGAGCTTGAGTCCAGGCAGTTGATTCAGTCCAGTTTTTCTCCGTGGGGATCCGCGGTCGTCTTCGTGAAGAAATCCGATGGAACTCTTAGGCTTTGCATAGACTATCGCAAGCTTAACGAGTTAACCATAAGGAATAGGTATCCATTGCCTAGGATCGATGATATGCTCGATCTATTGAGTGGTGCTAAGGTCTTTTCTCAGCTTGACCATGCCACGGGTTTTCATCAGTTACGGGTCGTGGTGGATGGCATACCTCTTACCGCTTTCCGCACTCGTTATGGTTCTTTTGAGTGGCTCGTTATGCCGTTCGGTTTGACGAACGCTCCTGCTTTCTTTGTCGATCTCATGAATCGGGTATTCCGGGAATATCTCGATAAGTTCATCCTTGTCTTCATTGATGATATTCTTATTTATTCTAAGTCTGAAGCTGAGCATGTGTAACGAACCGCCTTTTTGGACAGTTTAAACCAACAATCAAATACACATGTCGATTCCAAACCATTCAAAAGGGCAGATGGTTATTGGGGTAAATAATACAAGAAGAGGAAAGAGGAATAAAAGAAAGGAAACAACACAGAATCTTGCAGCGGAACGATAAAATATAATAGTCAAATAAACAGTTCATGAAGCTGTTTACTATACTTTGACAATTATTTATACAACATTTATCAGAGTTATACATATACAACAGAACAAATAAAATAATGCAGCAGATAGCATGATGCAAGGGTAATAATAGTAATAGTATACCAAATCTTCGTCTTCATCCTCCAGAATAGATCTTCAAAAATCTGAAAAACTCAAGACAGACCCGAGCGTAATGAAAAGACAAAACACTCGAGTCAGGACTAAAATATCCTTATGAAAGTTAAATCAATCGTAAATAAATATGAGTGTAACGGCGTCAGAGATGTTTACGGGGTTTGACATCTCATATCCAGTGTCAACGTGCGTGCAATAACTCAAGAGATGTTACGGGGTTTTCCATCTCTTAAGGATCCGTTAAACTATCTACTATGTAGTAATGTACGCTAAGTAGATAATGCCTATCAGTAATATAAAGTATCAAAATAGCGTTAAGGCGTTACCATAATCCCCCTTAACACATTTTATTAATGTCATAGTCTATACAGCACCGTAAGCCCCACCGTAAACTGGTGGTTATCAGAGGGTACCCCATAGGTATAACACAAAACATAACGTAGTTGTCGCGAATAGGATAATCAGTATGACAAGGTACATGAGGCGATACCAACTAGGATACTAGTAGTTGCGTGATCCGGACTGATGTTGAGCATAGCCAGCAGCTACCCCAACACCGCGAAACAACACTCCCAAATCAAGGGGTGCACCCAAATCGAATCACAAATGTAATAGAAATGGTATCGAAGAAGTGTGTCCACTAGAGGTGGCGAACCTCAATGGCCCGGCGCGGCTCCTGTTTTAGTCATGTTAGGGGTCATCCAATAATTGTTCCCTTTCTTCAGTCAATGCGTTCACCAAACTATCCACTTCATTCTGGATCAACACTCCGCGTATAATAGTTATTAAAGTGGTGTTCGGTATCGACAGAGAGTATGTCCATATCCGATCCCGGTCTCTTTAATAACTACGTATTATTACACCGTTGGCTCTTTTACATTTCAAATCGATTCATAATTGATATCAAAATATCATATTTGCTTCAAAATCAAATCCATTTCAAATATCATCGTATCTATTCAAAAGTAAGATTTCGTTTCAAAAATCATTTTCGCCTCAATATCCCATTTCGATTTTCAAAATCATTTCGAATTTCACTTTAGGTTGCAACTTCATTTAACCCAATTCATATTTAAATTCAAGATTTAAACATAAACATTTCACCTTGTTGCTCGGCTTGAAATTTTTTGAAAATAGTTTTAAGTAGTTTAAAAGTAGTTTTAAATAATTAAAATAGTTAAAAATACTTAAAATCTTTAAATGGATTTCAAATAGATAAATTAATTTAAAATAATTAATATAGGTTAAAATAGTTTAAGTATTTAAAGATGGTTTATATAATAGAGTAATTTGGAAAACAAAATGAAATAGCTTCAAAACCAAACATTTCAATTATAACTTCTCAATTCAAATCAATTTGAATTTTCATTCTACCGATTCAATTTCGATTTCAATTCAAATCAATGTCAACTTTGACTTCAAATCAATTCGATTCTATATTCATCTCCAATTAATTCAATTACAATTTATCGATTTGGAGCTTGATTTTTCAAAATATCAATTTATAACACTTAACAAAATTTTCCTTTAATATTCAAATCCAAATTTCAAATATGATTCAATTCCAAATTTCAAATATGATTCAATTTCAATCTCAATTTCAAAATATCACTGTTATATCACTTTTACTTAGTAATATTCAAAGCTCGAATTAAGGTTAAATCTTTAAACAAATCAATTTTCGAAATTCAATCAAATCCAAATTTTTAAATTTCAAAGTCTCGACTTATATTATTTAACAATTTCTTTTAACCAAAATTTATTTCAACATTCCAAACTCAATTTTTCGATAAATTCAATTTCTATAAATTTATTCTATTTATAACTTTTAAATACAAAACATTTAAATAAATTTCAAATTGACGATTTTTAAAAATTATTAATTTAGCCAATTCGGTGTCCGTATATAATTTTCTATCCTATGGCCAAGTAATTATTTATTTTAATTAAATGTCAGGGATGAATATATATCACTTAAATCAATCATATTGTCATATGTATGCATAACAGGTTATATATAAGCAATAAACATCCAAACATTTAAATATCAACCAATAACATCCATCGAAATAAATCATCCAATAGACAATACAATCCATAGCAATTTCATAGTTATCAATGTCAGGTAATTTATCGCAATTCAATTTGAATTTCAATTTTAACGGTCAATTTAATTTTCAACGGTTAATTCAAATGACAATCTATGTGGCAATTAAATTTATCAAACAACGACAAATAAAATTCATAACACTACAAAATGTCAAATTTAACTAGCATAAAGATATTCAGTACGTTGTGAGCGTTATAAAACACTCACCTTGATTTCAGTGCAGTTCCAGCGTTTTATTCCGAATAAAATTAAAGGAGCATTTAATTTTACCCAAAATTTTCTCTAGCTCCTAACGACTCCAATCCAATTCCATTGCGAAGCCCTCATCATCGCGGTCGCATCGCAAAAAGTTTCGTTCAATTCTGACATCGTATGACTGAGATATACATTATATAAGTTCACCGATATTTAAATTTGTAAAACGATTTAAAAAAAAAACCCAATACCTAACATTCTTGTCCCGGTCCAAAATAGAGCTTTCTTCCCCAAGCCACACGCGCAAGCTCATCAGATAGCCGAAACCCATCACAAAACCTAGGGATCCACACCACGTCGCCAACACCCAACCGGAATGCGATCCACCGTCGCCACGATGTGCGCCAATGTCGTCACCACTCACGGCCCCAATAGCTCGAAGCTCGGTGCCCCCACTTCTTCGCCTCAGGTGCTCGAATGGCAGGCCAACGCACGCAAATCCAGGTCAAACGCGGCGACCAAAAATGATCATCACCGTATGGATACGTTCGTCTCGAAGTGATCTACAGGTTTCATGTTGGAGGTTTAGGCTAAAACGGCACGGATGAGGAGAGATTGAGGGTGGAAGGTCGTAACTTTTTGGCCATTAATAGCTTAGTGGCGGCCTGTAACTAGGGTTAGGGTTTTTTTTATAAATTTGTGAATAAATGGTCCTTTATAGAAAACGACGAACACTATTCATCCCGGGTTTTCCGAACTCCGATTTACGCGCGGTGACCGGCGTTCCTTGGGTTTATCCCGCATTTCGGACACAATGGAATAGGTTTCGGAAGCTAATTCGATCGTATGTGAGAGTTATAGCGATAAACGATCAATTTTAATTAAATCGATTTAAACGAATTTCTATGCGTTTTGGCTCGCCCCGGACAAACGGTAAATCCGATTGACACGAAATTTAAAAACTTAGAATAATATCACATTACGGATCCAATGAAACTGGTTTCGTGGAAATCCGAGACAGTTTGAAAAATGGCTATTCTAACTCGACAAATTAATATTAAAACAATTTCGATGCGTTTCGAGCTGCCACGGTCAAACGAAAACTCTGATTGCTACGAAAATTGAAATCCGATAATAACAAACTATTACGGATCCAATGGAACTAGTTTCGTCCAATTCTGAGACTGTTCGAAAATTGGCTATTTTTCAGTCGATAATTAAATATTAAAATATTCAATTTTCACAATTTACTTTTAATTCAGATTTTAAAAGTTCTACAACATCATTCTTACTTTAATATGATAAAATAAAATTTTACAAATCATTTTTAATCATATTAAACCCGTTATTCAATTATCCAAAAATTTCCAATTTTAAAACCTTATTAACTCTATTATAATCCCAATATAACTTATGTTCGCTTTGGAAACAAATCTGAATCATATTAAATCAAATTTCAATTATTCACTCTATTTTCATATATTAAATTTCAATATTAAATTAATCATATCAAATTCGGAATTTAATTATTCAAACATTCGTAATATTAAATTTAAACAAATTTGATTATTTTTAAATCACTATCCTTTGAAATATTCAAAATGAACTTATACAATTTAACCTTTAAAACCAATTCACATCTTAGAAACCTATTTTCATCTTACAGTTATTCAATTATTTGATTTTTAAATAGACTTTACTTATCAATCAATTACTCTATTATACCCAATGAATTCAACATATATTATCCTATCCAACTATTGATTGCAAAGGCATTCACTAAGTAGCATTTATTTTTCAATACTTGTTACTATTCAAATCGTCGAAACCAATCTATTAAAATTTGTATTTCTACCTAAATAATTCACAATCCTTATTCACTTATTTACATTTGTTTTTCCATATATTCCCTTAACCAAGTTATAACATTTGAGTTAATTCAATTATATTGGAACACCATTCAATCTATAAATAATTATTTGGATAGTTATTGTCGCAATTCATTCCAGTTATTATTATTCCAAACGAATTAAATTTTTTTTTTCTAACCTTAAATCACGAAATCTTATTAAATTAGCTATTTTAATTATCGAAAATTTTCGGGTCGTTACAGCATGCTAATCACTTGAGAATTGTCTTGAGTACTCTCCGTCATCATCAGCTTAGAGCCAAATTCTCCAAGTGCCACTTTTGGGAGAATAAGGTTAAGTTCTTAGGCCAAGTTGTATCTTTCGATGGCATTTCTGTCGATCCCTCAAAGATCGAGGCCATCCAGAATTGGAAGAGGCCTGAGAATGTGCATGAGATTCGTAGTTTCCTTGGATTGGCGGGTTAGTACCGTCGGTTCATTAAGGATTTTTCTCGTGTTGTGCTTCCTCTCACCAGCCTTACCCGGAAAGGCATTCATTTTATTTGGTCCGACGGGTGTGAAGCTTCCATTCAGACATTAAAGGAACTTCTCACTAATGCTCCTATTTTGGTGGTTCCCGAGGGGAATCAGGGTCTTGTTGTCTTCACTGATGCTAGTGGTAGTGGTCTCGGTGTTGTTCTTATGCAGAATGATCGGGTAGTTGCTTATGCTTCTAGGCAACTGCGTCCGAATGAAGTTCGCTATGTCACTCATGACCTTAAGTTAGCCGCCATTGTCTTTGCCTTGAAGATTTGGCGACACTATTTATTGGTCGAGCGCTTCATTCTCTATACCGATCATAAACCTTTGAAGTATTTGTTCACTCAGAAGGAACTCAATATGAGACAATAGCGTTGGCTCGAGTTTCTTGTTTCCTATGACTTTGATATCCAGTATACCCTTGGAAAGGGTAATCGTGTTGCTGATGCACTTAGTCGCAAACATTCGGCTGTTATTTCTATGATGCTTGCCGAATGGGATGTTCTTGAGACTCTATCTTTTTGTGAAATTCGTGATCGAGGTTCATCTTATGATTCTCCTATTCTATTATTTAGTTTGGGAGCTCGACCCATTTTATTGGATCGTATTGCCGATGCCCAGCAGCATGATCCTGATTTATTGCATCTTATTCAGCTTTGTGAGTCTGGATCCTGTGATGAGGCGTTGCGGGATTTCAGCATTGATTCTCATGGGTGTCTTCGCAAGAAGAACCGCCTTTTTGTGCCTTCTGATTTTGCACTTAGGCATGACATTCTTGATGACTGTCACTGTTCTAAGTATACCATTCATCCTGGTAGTGGTAAGATGTATGCCGATATGCGTCGTCTTTATTATTGGGAAGGCATGAAGCGTGATGTGGCGAGTTATGTGAGTAATTGCATAACTTGTCAGTGTTTTAAGGCCGAACATCAGTGTCCTTCGGGTCTTCTTCAGCCTCTAGAGCTTCCATTGCGGAAATGGGATCATATTTCTATGGATTTCATTGACGGCCTACCTCGTTCGAGATCAGGCCATTCTAGCATTTGGGTTATTGTTGATCGCCTCACTAAGTCTGCTCATTTTGTTCCTATTAAGTCTAATAGGACTGCTTCGCAATTGGCTAAGTTATATGTCAAGGAAATTGTGAGACTTCACGGTGTTCCTAGTTCTATTGTGAGTGACCGTGATCCTTTATTCACGAGTCATTTTTGGCAGAGTCTTCAGCAAGCTTTGGGAATAAAGCTTAATTTTAGTAGAGCTTATCATCCGCAGTCTGATGGACAGACTGAACGGGTGAATCGTATCTTGGAAGATCTTCTCCGTATTTGTATTTTTGATTATGGTGGTTTTTGGGAGGATCATCTACCTCTTGTAGAGTTCTCCTACAACAATAGTTTTCAGTATAGTATCGGTATGGCTCCTTTCGAAGCCTTATATGGAAGGTCATGTCGATCACCTTCTTGTTGGTTGGAATATGGGGAGAAGCTTATTCTTGGTCCAGATTTTGTTCGTGATTCTTCCGAGAAGATTGATCTTATTCGGTTGAGAATGAAAGAGGCACAGAGCCGCCAGAAATCCTACGCGGACAACCGTAGGAAGCCTCTCGAGTTCTCGATTGGTGATCTTGTCTTTATTCATGTTTCTCCTTTGAAGGGGGTTATGCGTTTCAGTACGACTGGGAAATTGGCTCCTCGCTTTATAGGACCATTTTCTATTACTGAACGTATTGGCCCTGTGACTTATAGAGTTTCACTTCCTACTCATTTATCTGGCATTCATGACGTGTTTCACGTCTCTCAACTTCGGAAGTGTCTTCGAGAGTCGGATTCTGTTATTGATTCTCCTGATTTGCAAGGGCTTGAGGTCTCACCGGACTTATCTATTGTACAGCACCCTATTCGCGTACTTGACACGGAGGTGCGACACCTTCGAAACAAGGATGTGTCTCTCGTTAAAGTTCAATGGTCCGCTAATCCCAATGATTGTACTTGGGAAACCAGAGAGTATATCGAGCGATCTTATCCGGGTTTTCTATCTTTGCTTGGGAATGGTGAGAATATCTTTTCGTCTCAAGCTTATTTCCTTTTCTTTTGAAGGTTGTAAGTATGTAGTTGTTACAAATATCGTCTCTAGGAATTGTGAGGACGCAATTTTGTAAGGAGGGGAGATCTATAACAACCCGCATATTTAACGATTTTATATTTAAATGTTTTATTTAAATATAGCGTCGTTAGTCGGATTTTTGGATCCAAAATGTTACTTTTTGCAAATGGCCGAATTAGGACTCGAAACCACCTCCATTGAGTCCAAAATGGCGTTTGCAATCTTTTTTAGTATAAGCTTTGATATGTTTGGAGTAAGTTGAATTTTGCAACTTTTTCTAGTTGGGTTTGGGTTTGGGTTCAGCCCACTAATCAACTAATTAACCCTAACTCAGTCCCTCTCCTCTCCACTCACTTATTTCATTTCATAAAACTTAAGCTAAAAATTGAAAATGGGGGAAGAGAATGGGAATTAGAAATTCCAAAACCTAGTTTCTTCTTGCAACTTGAATTCTTGCTCCAAAATCAAAGTGAAGCTATTGGTAAGCCTCCTCTTCATCTTCTCTAACTCTTCTCCTCTTCAATTTCTGAAATTTTGCTAAACCTAATTTGGGAAATATGTGTTTTATTCTTAGATTGAAGCTTGTAGAGTTGAAGTGAAGAGTAGTTAGTCTCCTTCTTGTGTTTGAGCTTCTTCTTCTTTGTTTTGAGATAAAAGGTGAGTTTTGAACTCACATCTACTTCTCTTGATTTCATTGATGTTGGGTATGAATTCCTAACAAGTATTCATTTGCACTTGCTTTTGGTTTGGATTGAATTGGTGAATATCCAAATTTTTAGTGTTTGGGTTCAATTCTTTAAAGATCCTAACTTTGATGTTTGAACATGTTTTTGGTGGCGAATCAGAGAGCTAATGGAGCTGGGGTATCTATTGGCTAAGGCTCCTTAGGTCCATTGCTCGACCGGTTGCGTTTTGGAAGAGCTTGCATTTCGATGAGAAAGGGCAGGAACTGCAGAAACTTGCAGTTCGGCCGACCGAGCCCTGTAGCCGGTCGACCGACCTGCTACCCCGAGCATTTTTTCTGCTTCTGGCCAGCCGACAGAGCCCTGTAGCCTGTCGACCGACCTGCTCCTATTTTTCTGTTTTGCCTATTTTTGCTCATTTTGATTGGTTTTCCAAATTTTATCGATTCAAGTTGGTTCTTTGTGGTTGTCATTGCATCTTTGGCTTTGATAACTTATTTTTGACTTCATCCATGGGTTTTTATAAATAATCTTCCAAAATTACATTAAAAGCTCGTTTCTCTAATTTATAAATTCTATTAAAACGCACATACACAATTTCGCACTTCGAGCGGAGTGGAAGGGAGATTAAATGGTTGGCTAAAACACGGACCATGAATCCATGCGTTTATCTTTTCGATTAGTCCCCGACCTATTCGATTGATCATTTTGGCCTTTTTGTCTGGTTTACCGATGAGATGAGGTGAACTTTGTACTGCTTTGAGTGTGAAATTAACTAACGGATAGTAAACCGTTTAGTGCGAACGAGTGGTTATGGGACTCACGTTACCACTTTTCGGATTCCTTTATGAGAGTTATGACACATTCAGCCAGTTAGTGGTGTCCAGTACTGGGCCTTCGGACCTTCACCACTACGGTTTGTTGCCTTCGGGTGTGTTGCCTTCGGGTTTGCACCTTCAGGTTTGTTGCCTTCGGGTATGTTGCCTTCAGGTTTGTGCCTTCGGGTTTGTTGCCCTATTGTATCGCTTTTGGAGTTAGGCCTTTATGAGCCGCTCGATTGATATTTGGGTTTGGAGTCTTCGGGCTCATGGATCCTTGTTTATACAGTACTGAGCACGTGCAAATTTTATGATGTTTCATTGATATGTATATTCCCTAGGTATCGCCCTTCGGTGTTGGTCTTTTTGAGCCGCATGATATGTAGCGATTACCTTGTGGAACTTGTGTTACCTTCATTGGTATTTGTTATTTGCCTTTATGGTTTGTTTTGGGATATTCTTATCCTTTGTTTCTCTGAGTTGTCGGTGATATGAGGCTTGTTATCATATGATTCATCTTTTGTTAGATGATTGTGTTATCTCTTTTAGAGATATTTGTTATACCTTGTAACCTTGCAGGTTTATTGTTGTTCAGTTTATCTAACTGATTTGTTTAGCTAGACTGACCCGTGTATTTTATACTCGGGTCAGACCGAGATGTTTCATGTTAGGTGCTTTTGGACTTAGCCTATTTTGCTTCTGCATGGACTATTCAGCTTGTTTCTTTTTGTCATAGCTTTTTGTGTAGTCCTATTTTGTTGTAACTCTGATATATGTATTCTTTTGACTCATCTGTATATTGTGGTTTGCTATACCACTTGACGTGTATCGGTTGGTAAACTCTGTTATGTATCAATATATGTGTATATGATGATCTACTGTTCTGTGATGTATATTACATTTTGAGTTGTTATATTCTGTTCTGATAGATCCTCCAACCACCTATGGTTTTGTTTTAAATATTCATTGGATATGTCGACCTGCTTGGTATGTCTATTGTCGATGTATTCAATAGATAGTTAGAGCAAGACTATAGATGGTCGCTCCTAACCAGCCTTATTCTCCGTGTTAGTTGACGGCATTACAATGTAGTGTCCTTGGCTAGCATGGGTATAGAGGTGGGGCATCACAGGCCCAATGCTGCAACAACACTAAATACATCAATTACGGCATCCAACACATCATATATCATATGATAGCAGAGTATATATCAACACCGGTAAATAAATCAATACAAGTGAGGAATCCACTTGGATCCCTCCAATCCGTCACCTGCAACAAATATACATATTAGAATATGTGTACAATGTTCGCTTCGAGGCAGACGAGCGTACAAAGGGTCATCCGCTCATACACGGGAACGTATAGGGTCATCTGCTCCATTAGGCAGGATTATATCCAAATACCGATCAATATATATATATATATATAATATATCATATATCATCCAAACAATCATCAATCATCATAAATAATATTCATTCTCACTTATATAAAAATATTATTGAGACAAAAAGAGTGAGTTGTACTTACATTGCTCGTGATTGTCGTGATGACAATTTATTCCGATTAAAATTATACAAGCGTTTAATTTCAAACAAAATTTTCACTAGCTCAAATAAATCCCAATCTAGCTCCATAATATAATGCTCTTCCATACGGACCCAACGCAATTCGTTTCGTCAAAAATGGACCTCGTATAAAAAAGTTATGCAGTTTTAAAGTTTGTACATTTTTAATATATATATATATATATATATATATATATATATTTCACATTTTTTTATTTGATTTTAAACCTTTAATCCATCTCAGACGTTCGATTTTCTTTGCAGAGATCAAGGCCATGCAAACCATCTTCTCCATCCTCGTTTGGTAAACGTGAAAATTGAACCCATGCCACCATTATATTTCGAATTTTCGCACCAGCCACATTCGCCTCTACAACGATCAACGACCACCACGTGAAGCGCCACGCTCCACTCTACCATCGGCCAGTGACCAGCCAAGCTCGGTCGAGCTGATGCCTCGTAAATGGTGAATGAAAGTCAAACGTTGTAACAAAGATTGTCGTCGATTTTCTTAACTAAAATCGATCATCACCATATAGATTTCAAGATCTCGATACGCTCTACAAATCTCGTTTTGGAAGTTTCTTGAATAGATTTACGGATTGGAAGATAATAAGACGAAAAGAAACGAAAAATATCGGCCATTGAATTTCTTAGTGGCGGCCAGACCTAGCTGAATTAGGGTTTCGTAAGTTAGAAAAAATAACGTCCTTTTATAGAAAATTTTGCGATACTATTCATCGTCAAAATTTTCAAACTCGAAATGAAACGTGCCGTCTGGCATTTACAATGTTTTGCCCCATTTTCGAGCGTAATGGAATATATATCGGGAGCCAATTCGATCGTATTTGGAAGATAAGTTTTTGAATCGAATTATTTAAATTTAAAATTCACTTTAACAGATTTCTACGCGTTTTAGCTTGCCCCGGACAAACCGTAAATCCAATTGAAACGAAATTTGAAATTTTACAATAATATAACATTACGGATCCATTGAAACTAGTTTCGTCGAAATCCGAGACTGTTTGAAAAATGGTTATTTTTACACGTCAGTTAAATATTAAAATATTCAATTTTATACAAATTAATTTTTAATTCAATTTTAAAAATTCTCTAACATTATTCTAATTAAAATATGATTTAATTCAACTTTATAAATCATTTTTATTCACATTAAATCCAATTTCCAATTATTTACACAATTTCAGATATTAAATTAACGATTTAATTATCCAAATAAATCACAATATTCGAAATATAATTTATTCGACTTATAAAATTTACTTGTGAATATTTAAAATCAATTAAATATCTAAATTTCGAATGACAAAAATTCTGGGTTGTTACATTCTCCCATACTTAAAAGATTTTCGTCCTCGAAATTACCAAGTAAGAAAAAGTCACAAAATCCATTATCTTTTCAAAACAATTCGTTCAAACTAGATATCAAATCTATTTAAACATTTTAACTTTTCCAAAATCCATTAGTTAAACTTCTTATAGAAACTTTGCTAAGTTTTCAAGTCCATTCTTAGTTATCTTCAAAACTAACTAATATTGTTTAACTTTCAACGCAAAAGTCAAAACTTTAGTTGTCAAATTTTTCCAATTTTCTCAAAAAAATTCTAACGCCTTCAATTTTCAAAAAAAAATTCGCCAGCATCTCATTTGCGCGGTTCGATTGTAGTTGGATCACAACATATATATATATCACAAATATACATCTCATCTCAGTGATGAGGCATCCCGTAGGGAAAAAAGTGTAAAAGTACGATATGTAATCCGAGATATGTACCTTATATATCATTAGCGAGCATCTACGGCTAATATAGCATGAAAGCGAGCTCCAAATGCAAAGCAAGCGCTATTCCCACCTACTAAATACTCGACAAACAAATGAAAAACATGTATATATGAAAGTAATATCAATATACAACATATACCAATACAACAACTATATATGCCAATATAGCAATGCAATCAAAAAGCAACAAATCCAACCATCAAACATCTATCATCCAATAAACATCCAACAAACCAATATCTATCCAATCAATTCATAACCAAACCAATATACATTCGCATCTTATTAATATTCATTGAATTGATTTTCAATTTAATCACAACTGATTCATTAACATTGGATTTTACTAACATTCATTCATTCATATTCAATTATTTTACATTCACTAATCTATATTCAAGTTTGTTCACTTCCAATTCAAATCAAATCAAATTCATTTCTAGTTAGATTTACTTACTTCCAATTTGGATTCAATTATTTAGCTTTCAATTTCATTTATTCAATTTCACATGAATTTCTATACAATCAACTAGCATCCATCTAATAACCAATGTATATCCAATCATCACCCAATTTATTTACTTTACTCCGTTTACATTCAGTTTGGTTTAACACTTTTACTTCCCATTAGTTGATATTCAATTCAGATTGAATTCTAGTATTTGCTATTTTCACATTTTTATACAACACTTTCCATATTATTAATCTGTTTTATTAATTTACTTCGATACCAAGATCAACTTCATTTAACATCACCTAAGTTATGTTTCATTTCAACTTCATTTACATTCACTTTCACTACAAAACTTAAGTTCACTATTAATTTCATTCAAATTCTATTTTATTTAACTCTTACTTAAGTCAAATTCATATCACTATTCAAATACAGATTTTGTTTTGCTTAACAAAATTGTTTAAACATTTTAACAATTGGTTTTACTTACCTTTTCTCATTTTACACAACTTAATTGTCTAAACTTCCAAATTCATATGATATAATCACTTACCAATTAAGTTTAATTTCCATTTCAACAACTTATCTAATCCGGTTCAATTTATTTAACTTTCCTTTAGTTAAATTTCAAATCATATATTTATTATGCAAACTTAAATTTATTTCAACTTTACCAAGGTTAAATCTTTATTATTTCATATTATAAGTCCAAGTTCTCCAAGTTCATTTTACTTATACTTATCAGTTTCAACTTGGATTTTAAATTCAAATTTGTTTATCACAACAAAATTTTAATTTCAACTTCAGTTTACTATTGGTAGAAAATCCATCACACGGAAACTTGAAAATGATACTGATGATGCTGCAGTCATCACCCTTATTATTTCTCAGTAACAGTGGTGAATTCAGTGCTTTATATTCTTTTAAAAAAAATCCTTTTATCTTTATAAATCACATTTACTAATCTTTTACTTATATAATTTCACTTATTTCACTTTACTTATATAAGATCATTCCAAATTCAATTATCTTATTTAAATTTATAACAATGTAATCTCTTTAACTGTGAAAAATATCTTTCAAAATAAACAGGATTCAAATTTTCAAATCATTAGTCTAAATCCATTTTTACTTATATATAAGATTATTTCACAATTGTAAATCATATTAATCATAATTCCATACTATATAATTCACATGCTTATATAATTTATTCTTTTACAATTGTTGTTTTTATTTAGATTATTCAAACAACTTTTATTAACTTATATATTTATATTTATAAACAATCAAACAATTCATTTATATACACTTTAATAATTCAAAAAAATGTTTTCTTTATATATAAAATATAATAGAGGTAAAATTATTTCATTTGCCCAATTTAAAAATAATACTATGTCGACTTGCCTAGTTTAAGTGTTTAGAAATCTCTATCGATAACATGGCATCCCACATACCGACCAGAATTCACAAACAGCTCAACGGATAAGCAAACACAATATAAAACATTTTATATCACTAAAAACTACGCGCTCATATATATAATACACTCAACTCAATCTAGGGTGCTATTGTCCCTATTTATACTGAGTACACATCAAAGCTTAGGAATATACAAAATCTACGCTCTGATACCAGCTGTGATGAACCGCAAATCCGTACCCTTTGAATCGACAATAATGCACACATGTCCGACCTAAAAAGCACCGACTGACAGAATGTCAAGAGAAAGAAAAGAAGAGAGAAGAAGAGAAGAGAAGAATGAGAGAAGATAGAACCAAACAGAACAATACAGAATCTCACATCGTAGCGTAAAATATATAGTATCATATCAATGATCTTTACAAAACAGAAACTGTATATATACACATCAATCAGAGTTCAACAATCAATCGCTAGTTATCAGCCTCAACAGTTATAATATCATGTCCTCAAAATTGCTAATAATATAAACAACTAAGCAATAATGCAGCAGATAATCAAACAAAACAGGTACGTGTATACGAAATAAAGATCTCCAGCTCTCCTGCTGAAGCTCCAAAAGCACCTATCTAAACCTGTAAATATACTCGGTCTGACCCGAGCATTGAAAGGGAAGAACGCCCAGATCAGTCTGGTAAACCAGCATAAGAAACACACTCAACTGAATTTATTAAATTACCAAACTTTTCCTTTATCAAAACAAAAGTATCTCGCAAGACAAGTCCACATATAAACACGGACATGTTTTTACCTTACGATAACTAAAACATGTCATATCAAATCATATGATATTATACTGGTGTCTAGTATACAAATAATATTAATCATAGCCGAAATTGTTACATTGATTAAATTCCAGCATTTAGCCTGATTGGATAATACAATCAAAATGGCAGGTGTGTAGTGGAGTTTGGATTTCCATACAAATGACCAGATGAAGGGACTACCTTTCCACACTACATCTTTAGAAGAATATATCGAGAAACCATCACAAAGTTTCTCTACAAACATAAGACTGGCACACCTCTATAACTAGAGGGTACCGAATAGTTCATCCTCCGGTCATTACCGCTTTACCGAGGGGCCTTGAAGCATAAAACCACAATAATCAGAGGCACGATGTCATAGCGTGTAAAGATATATCTAGAAGAGGATGATCATACCCTACTTGGGAGCGACCCACTTAGCCTTGCCGCATCTAACCCTATTTTGGTCATTTCCGGTTGATGAGGCTAGAGGTAATGATTACCTTTCACAAATCACATATCACATCACTTTGAATGCCACACAGCCATTTTCGTTGACTACTAATTGCCTTCCACAAAAATACAACCCTTAAGCTCATACGTCTCAAGGAAGGTGTTAAGCTAAGAGAAGTTGCCTTCTCCGCCACCACTAATGTACGTTTGTAAAAACCAATGTACGTATCTATAGAAATGCAATGTTAGACAAACATTCATACAAGTTGTCCAAGAATAGGACAAACCGAAGGTACTTTCCTACCACATCCTGTCGGAAAATCCCTAGGATTAGTAGCGAATAATCCTCGCATTGGATATTTTGTAATGAAGAGACCACTACGACTATATGTATATTAGGATTTTAACCCCAAACGATCAACAAGCAGTCCCCCACTATGAAAATCTAGAATATCAATACCATCATAAGCAACCTGCACAATCGTCGCATATACGTTGGTCCGAAGTGGTTTTCGGATAAACCGATCCCGGTCTCTTTGCACCAACAACGCAAAAGCGTTTCTCAACCTCGCACAGAAACTAATTCTCATAGACTTATCACGTTTCCAACTTTCAACTTGCTATCGTTCGGGCCAACAAGGAAGCTCGATAGATTGGAGTAATACTCCGCACTACACGAATCATCATCCTCAACACAAATGAATATCAAGCCTACATAGAAGGCTACGTACTAAGTGTACGACTAAATAGTTCCTACATCAAGTCAAGGAACTAAAATTTGGCCAAGTTTGATAGTCGGTTATTTCACTATCAAAACAAAAATGAAAATATTTGACACCATATACAATCACTAGGCCCTTTTAATTAATCTTCTATTAATTAAATCAGTTGCCAAATATTTACTTCAAATAATCTTTAAACAAAGATATATTTCCAAAACCATTTCAACTTCTATATTGGAAAACATTTCCATATACTTATTTAATAATAAGTAATTCACAATTCAATTTATTTTCAACACTTAAAAAAATATTACATATATTTAAATTGGGATTAAGTATATATTATTCTTTAAGGAAAAGATTCTTACAAACACCTTTATTTTGGGTCAAAACAAATGTTGCGTAGAACATCGTTACAACAGCCCAAAATCAACAGTATAGGGATTCGAAAGTTAGATAGATATATAAACCTCAATACTATACAAAAACATTTTCTTTCGAAAATTATTTACTATAACAACAGTGTTATAATCCATTATTTCCTTACTTCTCGAAAACGTCTATTTCAACAATACATGTTGAAATCTATGGACCTCACACAGAAGTCTCATAGACTTATCATGTTTTCAACTTTCAACTTGCTATCCTTCGGGCCAAGAAGGAAGCTCGATAGATTGGAGTAATACTCTGCACTACATGAATGATCATCCTCAACGTAAACGATAATCAAGCCTACACAGAAGGCTACGTACTAAGTGTACGACTAAATAGTTCCCACATCAAGTCGAGGAATTAAAATTTGGCCAAGTTTGATAGTTGGTTATTTAACTATCAAAACAAAAAACAAATATTTGGCACCATATACAATCACTAGGCCCTTTTAATTAATCTTCTATTAATTAAATCAGTTGCCAAATATTCATTTCAAATAATCTTTAAACAAAGATGTATTTCCAAAACCATTTTAACTTCTATATTGGAAAACATTTTCATATACTTATTTAATAATAAGTTAGTCACAACTCAATTTATTTTTAACACTTAGAAAAATATTACATATACTTAAATCAGGATTAAGTATATATTATTCTTTAAGGAAAAAATTCTTTCAAACACCTTTATTTTAGGTCAAAAAGAATGTTGCATAAAACATCGTTACGACAACCCAAAATCAACAGTATAGGGATTCGAAAATTAGATAGATATATAAACCTCAATAATATACAAAAATATTTCCTTTCGAAAATCATTTAGAATAACTACATTGTTATAGTCCATTATTTCCTTACTTCTCGAAAACGGCTATTTCAATAATAAATGCTGAAATCTATGATATCGATACTTAACCCATATTAAATACATCATTAAACCATTTAACTCCATTTAAAATATCACTTCCCAAATATATCCATTTTATTTAAATTATTATTCACTGTCCAAAATCGAGAATATAATTCTCTAACCAAATTCATTCTTTCCACACATTTAATAAAGAATAATCCACTGTCCAAAATCGTGGATATAATGCCTTTACCGAATTCATCACTATTGCAAATTGAATTAAAGGATTATCCACTGTCCAAAATCATGGATGTAATTCCTTTGATAATCTTCTATATTTAACTTATCAAATTCAATTGATTTCAGATATATAAAACAATGTTTATAAATTCACATTTTATATTTTTATAAAAACTTCAATATATAGAATCCCTTAGTTATCACATTCTATTTATATCTCATTTACATTTAAAAATCCAGTTTATAAGTTAATTTACTTATAAATCATTTATATACAAATTCATTCTTTTTATAACTTCACAACTTCATAAATATGTAAATCTTAATAACATATAAGATTCATTTATACTACCATTGAACACTTATAAAACTTGTTTTATAATTCCAATGTTTTAATTTATAAAATATCAATTTTATAAATCTTCTATATTAACCGTTTATAATAAGTCAAAAATCTCCATTTATACTATTTCACAAAATAGATAACTTCATTTCAAAATCATATTCTTATCATATTTCCCAAAAATCATAATTTTTATAACATAAAAATTATAACATTTATTTATTTAAAATAAATCCATTTCTTAACAGTTCAAAAAAAAAATATAACATCTATTTTCATAATCACTTGAAAACTCTTTTTAATTTGAAATCATCACTTTAACATTTTTAAAATTCCAAAATAGGCCCAATGCTGCAACAACACTAAATACATCAATCACGGCATCCAAAACATCATATATTATATGATAACATAATATATATCAATATCTGTAAATAAATCAATACAGATGAGGATCTAGTTGGATCCCTCCAATCTGTCACCTGCAACAAATATACATATTAGAATATGTGTACAATGTCCGTTTCGAGGCAGACGCACGTACAAAGGGTCGTCCGCTCATACATGGGAACGTATAGGGTCATCTGTTCCAATAGGCAGGAATATATCCAAATACCAATCAATATATAGATAATATATCATATATCATCCAAACAATCATCACTCATCATAAATAATATTTATTCTCACTTATATAAAAATATCAGTGAGACAGAAAGAGTGAGTTGTACTCACATTGCTCGTAGTTGTCGCGATAGCGATTTATTCGGATTAAAATTAAACAAGCGTTTAATTTCAACCAAAATTTTCACTAGCTCAAATAAATCCCAATCCAACTCCATAATGTACTAGTTGTCCATACAGACCCAAAGCACTTCGTTTCGTCAAAAAAGGACCTCGTATGAAAAAGTTATGTAGTTTTAAAGTTTGTACAGTTCTAATATATATAAATTTCACAATTTTTTTATTTAATTTTAAACCTTTAATCCATCACAGCCGTTCGATTTTCTTTGGAGAGATCAAGGCAGTGCAAACCATCTTCTCCATCCTCATTTGGTAAACGTGAATCGAACCCATGCTGCCATTATATTTCGAATTTCCGCACCAGCTACGTTCGCCTTTACAACGATCAATGACCACCGCGTGAAGCGCCACGCTCCACTCTACCATCGGCCAGTGACCGGCCAAGCTGGGTCAAGCTGATGCCTCGTAAATCGTGAATGAAAGCCGAACGTTGTAACAAACATTTTCGTTGATTTTCTCAACTAAAGTCGATCATCACCATATAGATTTCAAGATCTCGATACGCTCTACAAATCTCGTGTTGGAAGTTTCTTGAATAGATTTACGGATTAGAAGATATTAGAGGAAAAGAAATGTAAAATATCGGCATTGAATTTCTTAGTGGCGGCCAGACCAACTGAATTAGGGTTTCGTAAATTAGAAAAAAATAACGTCCTTTTATAGAAAATTTCATGACACTATTCATCGTCAAATTTTTCGAACTCGAAACGAAACGTGCCGCCTGGCGTTTGTAATATTTTACACCTATTCCGAACGCAATGGAATATAGATCAGGAGCCAATTCGATCGTATTTGGAAGATAGGTTTTCGAATCGAATTATTTAAATTTATAATTCACTTTAACATATTTCCATCCATTTAAGCTTGCCTCGGACGGACCGTAAATCCAATTGACACGAAATTTGAAATCTTACAATAATATAACATTGCGGATCCAATGAAACTGGTTTTATCGAAATCTAAGACTATTTGAAAAATGGCTATTTTTACACGTCAATTAAATATTAAAATATTCAATTTTTTATAAATTAACTTTTAATTAAATTCTAAAAACACTATAACATTATTCTAATTCAGACATGATTTAATTCTACTTTATAAATCATTTTAATTCACATTAATTCCAATTTTCAATTATTTACACAATTTCAAATGTTAAATTAACAATTTAATTATCCAATTAAATCACGATATTCGAAATATAATTTATTCGACTTATAAACGTTACTTATGAATATTTAAAATCAATTAAATATCTGAATTTCAAATGACAGAAATTCTGGGTCGTTACACATTTAATTGTTAGATTACATATTCATTTCTAATTAATTAATAGTTGCTTCATTTGATTTATTTATAATTAATAATTTTCGCATTCTTTTTATTTGTTTCTCATTGTTTGTTTACTCCTTTCAAGTGCTTTACCTGAAGTTTTTTTCCTTTTCTTTTTTTCCATTTTTAATGTGAACATCCAAATTAATATTCATGCCATCTAATTAGCATTTATTATTCCCATTTCTAAAGTTTATTTTGTTTATACATATTAGTTCTTGTAGCTTCCTTTCATTAGCAACTCTTTCTTCGGAAGCTTCATATTAAAGAACGGAAGATTTATTTTTACCTTTATTCATATATTAATTTCTTTACTTCACCTCCTTCAATACTATCATTTTAAGGCTGTTCATATTTTATTTTATTTCAATTCCTAATTTGTTTATATATATACTTTATTAGCTTTTCATTTGTTTCCATCTTCATTCCTATAGCCTCATTTCATCTTTTAAATCCCATATTCTGCAGCTTCATTTCTCCAAACAAACTTCCATCTCATTTATTCTCTCTCTCTCTCTCTCTCTCTCTCTCTCTCTCTCTCTCTCTCTCTCTCTCTCTCTCTTCATTTTCCTCCTTCTTCATATTTTTCCTTCTTCAAATCTCCTTCTTCTTCTTTTTCAATGCTTCATTTTTGTTATTCTTATTCTTCAAATCCTCTTCTTCTTTTTCAAAGCTTCTTTTTCTTTTTCTTTTTCCAATTCTTCATCTTCTTTAAAAAAATCTTCTTTTTCCAAATCCTTTTCTTCAAATCCATATCTATACAAACCACCATCTCTTCCAAAATTTTCTAAAAAAGGGAAAGATTAATATAGTAAGGAAACAAATCAAAAGGAGGAAGTAGTAGCAGATTCAAATCCGACTAAAAAAGGAAAATCCATAAGGTGAGTGCTTAAACTCACTCACGATATACTAAAATTTTGTTGCAAGTTAAACCAGGTCAGTAAGTGATAAATTTTTGATTATTGGATTGGAATTTTAATTGATATTTAATTTGAATACCTAAACTCCAATGCATGATAACTAATAATTATTGTGACATGTTATTGAATTGGTTGATTTGTTGAATTGGTTGATATGAATGTTTATTGTATGTTGTGATGGATGCTATTGTGATTGAATGTGTATTTGTTCATTTATTTTGATATATCCTTGTTATCACCCTACAGTTTATTGTAATCATATAAATTTTCATATTGATTATTTGAACACTGAATAAAGATATAAAACACATAAATTTCATATATTTACATGAGAAAAAATTTAGTATGTTTAGATTTACTATTTGAACCATAAAAATGAATTTTGAAAAATAAACCGTCATTACCTTATTTGAAAGTTCTCAAAATTAAATTTTGGAACGTTGGAAACATTGGGAAGTTTCCATAAAATTGAATGTTGAAACTTTAGGACATTTATATAAATCAAATCTCTTTAACAATGAAATTTGATTGGGAATTGTTCAATAAATTTGTAAGTTACTAGAATGCATCTACTGTGAAATCTATTATATTTGAATATGGAAACAATTACTTTTCAGAAAATTTGAACCTCTAAAAATGTAGTTATCTGCATTTCTTATTTCATCTTATTTTGATTTAATTTGCATAAGGTCTTTTAGTTCTGACTCGAGTGTTTTGTCTTTTCATTACGCTCGGGTCAATCTGAGCTTTTCAGTGTATTGAAGACTATTTTATGGAGGACGAAGATGAAGATTTAGTATATTATTGTTGTTTATTATTCCACTATATTCTGTGTTCTGCTACATTATTTGTTTATTTCTGATGTATGTATAACTCTGATTTTAATTGTAAAAGTATAATCAAATGTTATTTGTAAAACAGCTTCATGAACTATTTATTTGATTATTATATTTTGTCGTTCCGCTGTGAGATTCTATGTTTTGTTTTTCTTTGTTTTATTTTATTTTCTTATTTACTTTCCATTAACAATCCTCCCTTTTATATGATTTGAATTAGACATGTGTGGTTTATTGTCGATTTAAACCATCCAAAAAGGTGGGTCGTTACAGTTGGTATCAGAGCTTTGGTTTAGACATCCCTTAGCCTGTTGGGGTTAACTCATTAGAGATAGGGTAGTAATATCCTAGAATGAGTTTGTCTGAGTGTATATATGAGAGAGCGTGTTTGTTAATGTTATAAATGTTTTATATAACTTTTGAAATGAAATAATTTTCTTAATATTATATGTTATATATAAAGGAATAAAATTTTATAATTATAATAGTTATTTGTAATGTATTTGTTTTATGATATTATCATTTATTATGGATTGGTTGTATTTAGTCAGTTTATAAGCATTGGTTATTATTGTTGATTGAATTTATGGACTGAACACTACTTTAATAATGGTGTGTTAAAGAGAATAAAGTGAATAATTAGGATTTTTGTTTATGAAATTGAAACGTTTTATTGTGAATTTTGTCGTTTGTTGATTGGTAGTTTCAACTGTTGAAATAAAATGGAATATCTGGATATTACGGATAGTCAAAGCTTCTAAATTAATATATAAGTGCAAATTTAGTAATTATGTTGAATTATGCAGTTGAATTTGATAACCTTCATTTGAAAGCAAGTGAAACAAGGCTTAATTTGTTATATTTATGTTTAGTAACTGAATAGAACTATTGTATTCCTTCTTGGCATGCAATGTAATAATATACAAGTTTGAACTTTAAGCCTTGAAATGTTTAAATTGAAATTGTGATGAAGAAAATGCTGTAAACGAGATTAAATTGAAGAAAATTTGTTTATAAACTTAATTAAAATTTATGAAATGTGTCATAAATAAAATTGAAAAGTAAAAGTGAAAACTAATTGAATAAACAAATATGAACTAAAAGTGAAACAATCATAAATAAAGTCATGACCTGTAATTGTATATGAAATAAACGGATGTTGCAATAAATGTAGTATTAAATGAGAAATATTACATGTGAAATTGAATGTAATTTAAAATTGAAGAGAAATATAAGCAATGCATGGATATATTAATGTTTTGTATCAATTAGAAAAATTCTATGAAACCAATATTAAAGTATAAAGTGATATTTGTGTTAATCAATGAGATTTATAATGAAGTTAAACTGAAAATAAATTTGTGATGAAACAAGTTGGAATAGATATGCAAGTTGTATGTATATTGTTTTATTCGCTTAATTAATTTGATCCAGATTTGAGTACACAAATCCGAGGTGAATTTCACCATTTCGTGTCAGAATTTTTCATTCGATTCTTGATGGAGAATATTTGATATTGATTTTGGTTCGATTCTTGAATTCACTATCATAGTATATGGCTATGCGAGGAGAATGATGGTTTCTAGTCAAAAAATCATATCGAAGTCTGCATTAGGGAAGTCGAATGAACAATACTAGTTCGAAAGCAATCGAGCGAGCAATCGAATGTGATTTTGCGAAATGATGACATATATACATCTCTATGTTCTAATGTTATTGATATGCTTTGACGCTGAAATTGAAAGTCATGGGTTTGATATCTTTGTAATTTAAATTGGAAATTTTCTTTTATGCAAAACTACTATTAATTTAAACAGCTAATTGGGCATAAGGAAGAAGTGGCAAAAAAATTTACTCTCAGGGACAAGAAGTTTGATTTTTAGTCTGAAGGACACTTTTTAGTGTAAACTGAAAATGATAGATACAACTATCATTCTGCGATTTACACTAAAAAGTGTCCTTCAGCCTAAAAAACAAACTTCTTGTCCCTGAAACTAAATTTTTCTCTAATTTTTTCCTTGAGCCTAAAAACCCCTAATTTAAAACCATTTTACAAAAATTTTTTCTTTTATTTTTCTTAAACGAACCAATTTATTCTATTTTACATACAAATTATTTTACAAACTATTTTATTTACAAAACTATCTAACAAACTATTCTATTTACAAAACTATTTTACAAACTATTTTATTTACAAACTATTTTACAAAAATATTTTATATGCAAAACTATTTCACAAATGATCTTTATATACAAAACTATTCTAAATTCAAAAAAATTTATAAAGAAAAGATTTTCAATCTCATACGGCTCTTCATGCAACGTAATTGATTTTGAGAAAATTTTGATTCTTATATAAGATGGACTTTATGTAAATATAAGGTGATTTTGAAAACTGTTGATTTTGGAAAGTACTCTACCTAAATATGAACTCGTATATAAAATGGAATTTATATAAGTACGATATTTGAAGTTGTGATTTTGAAAGGGTACTATGTATAGTACGATATATTTTGAAGTAAATGATATGGGAAGTAACTTCCATCGAACCCCTTTAGTGGGTCATTTATCAGATCCCTTTGGTGGATCATTTATCGGATCCCTTTGGTGGGTCATTTATTATATTCATTTGATATTGTTGGATAGTGTAAATCGAGGGGCAAGATGCCCGTAGCTACAAGTGATTCCATTGGGATAGTGGTGTAACTATTGCATAGCTGCAATATATCAACCATTGCGTAAGTCGAGAGGCGGGATGCCTACAGTAACAAGTGATTCCACTGGGATAACAACGTAACCATTGTGTAACTGCGATCCCTGAGAGAATGTACTTTCCATATCTGTTTTTAAATGTTTTTAAATGTTTTTAAGTATTTTCATTGGGTGTTGAAATAGGTCTACTAAGTACTTGGAGAAGTATAGCCCTACGCCTGATCAACACATGGGTATAGTCTACAAGAACAAGGACAAACTTGTAAAACATTGAGTTATAAAAATATTTTGATAAAGTATATTATAAATATATTTTAAAGTTAATGATTATTGATTTATTAAAGTTGTTTGAAAAGTATTTCGAGATTTAAAACTAATAAATTTATAAATAATGGATTTACAGTTTTCAATAACTCCTTTTTAAATATAAGTAATGATGTAAATAATTATTTTCAAATAGTCTACATATATTTATACAGATGTTATTTATGATTTTTAAACGGTATTTATAAATGAAGCAAGAAATTTTACGGACGAATTTTGTCAAGTATTAATGTATTAAAGATGATTGATTTGTAAATGAAGTTTCAAATAAATATTTCGAGTAAAGTCATATGAGTTTCTTTGAATGTATAATTTTAAAGATATTAAATGATTTGGGAAATTTATTTCAGTAATATGCTTGAAAAATAAATTGGAATTGCTATTTTTGAAGTATTTTTTTGAAATATTTACTTAATTCCGAAGTACTAATAGTTGTATGTGATATATTTGTTTCATAGGAAGTGAAATTTTATAAATATTGATTGCAAAATAGGATTTATATATAAAATGAATTTAATTGGAAATTTGAGAACTCAAGTTCCAGGATTTTGAAAAAAAAATTCAAGTGATTTTGAAATATAATACTTGTATTATTTGGAAGTATTTTGGATAAATATTCTCAAAATATAATTTGAAATAAATGTTTTGAAAGAAGCTTTAAAGGGAAATAAGTTTTTCACTTCCCTCTTTGTTGCTAGAAAATAATTTCGGTGGTGAGTGCACGCATCATCGAAGCTCATTTTCGAGTTTCAAAGTGGAAAGGCCACTGTAGTAGTTTTACCACACCTTTGTTTTGATAAACAAATCTTAATTTTTGTATTTCTAAATATGATTTGATATATAAAAGCTATGAATGTGTGCATATATATATAATTTCATATGATTTGAAATGAACTCGGCATTTAGTTCTTTAAGTTTCTATAAATTAGAGATTTCAATTATTCTAATGAAGGAAATCTTGGCTATATTAAAAATTGAAAACTTCTAAATTGAAATTAAGGAATTGGATATTAAGTGATTAATGAAATATATAAGGAATTGAAAATAACTTATAAATATGAAAAAATTAGAAGATATAATTATTGAACATTTTGTTAACTGAAGTGAATAAGATAAACTTGTGTAACATTCAAATACATTCTATAAAACATATATATAACTTACCTGTAACATCTCAAAATTTATCAATTTAATTTGGTAATTTATTTAAACTTTTGGAATTCAATTTGAAAATAATTTGAAAAGTTTCAAAATAAATAAAATGAGTAATAATTTATATGAATAAAAATTCCAATTTCTTTTGTGATTAAATTTTTTAAATAATAAATGTTTTAAAAATCATTTGAATTTAAATTATATATATAAGGCACATATGAGTAGACTTGAATGTATATGTTGAATTCGAATTTAAATTGTACAAGTATATGTACGAGTATATAAATATACATAAATGGATTTTTATTCAAGTTTGAATTGGAGTTTCAATTTAAATTTAAAATAAATGTTTTAGAAAAATAATTGGCATTTGAAATCATAAATGTGTAATTTATATAATGTAAAAGAATGGTTAAAACATTTCTTCTTTTAACATTGTATATATACAAATGAATAAGGGGTATAATTATTAATAAAGTGAATTTGATATGAATTTTACTTAAAAAAATTCTTTTGTCTTTGTAAAAATACAAGTGTTAAACATGCATGAGGGAGATAGTGTAAAAATAAACAAGTGTAGAGATCTCATGATTGGTTTTAACAAGTGGCATTCAATTTAGTTGATTGAAAAAAAATATAAAACTTAAAATCATAAAAACTTTTCAGCTTCTCTTTTCCAATTATTTAGCCTCTCAAATTTCTGAAAGAAAAGTAAAAAGGTCTTGAGCGTTTCAAACTTCAACACCCAAAGAAAAATAAGAAAATCAGAAACTGCAACATTTTCTTGGATTCAAAATTTAAAATCTAAGGATCTTCTCAAACATCAAGTAGTAGTTTTAAATTCCATCTCTCAGGTAAACTTTAAAATTCATAGTTAAGTGAATTTGTAATTTCAAAATCAAGTTTTAACACAAAAATTTCAAACTGCAGATTAGTATAATCAATGCTCCAGTTTTGGCCAAAAAACAAAGTTGGATTCTCTGGAGTAAACTAAGGCAAGTGAACTCTTTTTAAAAATTTGAATTTGAATTTTTTAATTAGTAATATAGCAAGAATTTAAGCAAATTATATCAATTAGTTGCAGGAAAAAAAATCAAGTTTAAAGACTAAATAAATTTCTGGATTTCAAGCTGCAGACCCTATTCTCTGTTGCATTAAATTCAAACTGTAAGTAAGCTTGGATCTCTGTTTGTTATTGATGAAGTAAGTAAACAAATACAATAGAGATTAAGCAAAGATTTGTATTTACAAGTTGCAGATTTAACTTCAAGATCAAAGTAGGAAAATATACAGGCTTTCATCTCAAATTTTAAAAACAGTCAGAAGCTTCTGTTCTCAGGCAACATGTGAGTAAACCTCTGATTTATCCAATTGCTTGTTGTTGTATGCATGCCTGAATGATGTTGAAAACTTTTGCATGTGAACAAACGGTAGTGCATGTGTATATTTGCTTGGGCATGAATATATTCAGGGTCTTCATCCATGTTCTTCTTAGTCTTAGGTTTACTGTAACGACCCGTAAATTTAACTGGTTCTAATAACGTTATTGATTGGAATTTTGTGGAATTTTAAACGATAAAATTTTGAAATATAAATTTGATATTCGATATGCGTCTAGTTAAACATAGCAAATGGTAAATTTTCGTCTGAAAATATGAAAGTTTATTTCGTGCGTAAAATTTACTTCAATTTAATCAGTTAAAAAGCGATGAAAATAAAATGTTTTTTCGAAACCTAAATATTTTTACATAGAAAAATTCTAAACCATCTTCTGAACAAGACGTCATTTTTCGTTTTTTAAAATTCGGACATCTTTAGCTCCGTCGATCTTATTTTTCTTCGTTGTTCTTGCATTTTCCGCTATTAGAAAATTCGAATTTTTATAATTCAATCGTACTACTGATAATTTTATACTATTTTGATCGTCTCGTCGCGCTGATTTCCATAGTATACCCATCTCTGTAATTCGGTGTGCGGTACGAGGTGGAAAACGACAAACGGTTTATCGTAAACCCATGCCAAATTCAAATCTCTCTCTGTTTTTCTTTTGGAATTGAAATCTAAACAAATTAAAGTGTTTGTTTTAAACATGCATTATTTTTTAATTGTAAACCAAAGCAAAGCAATATAGTTTTTCCCTGGAAAATGTGAAAACACAGCCACAGTTTAAACCTTGTAAGAATTCGAATATTATAAACTTTGATTTCAGGAATACTATCTAAATCATCATTGAAAATAACGATTTTAGAAAGTTAAATCTAAATTTTTCATGAAGTTTTGACTGAGAAATTGTAGTTGATCGGAAAATTGAAATTTTGTAAAATTTTGATGAACTAAGTGTTTGTGAGCCTCGAGATCATCGTCGCAGCTAGCTTGAGGGTTTGAAATCCTCAGAAAAATATAGGTTGAATTTATAAATCATTATATTGTTGGTTCGAGATCAAATTAGGGTTGAAAACGCATATCTGCTCGCAATTGAAAATGGTCATGCTGCATTACCGTTAGGTGATCGGAACCTCCGGCACCGGTGCCAATCGTGGCGTCGAACGTTTGCGAAACTTCAGGTACAATGCCGCGACCTCTGACAGTGGAGGGAAGAGGTGGCATTTTTAGGTGATCGGTATTTTTGTTCTAGTTGGGTTCAGGTTCAAATTTTGATTTCTTCATTAAATTGGTTTTCTGGGTGTTAGGGTGGTGCATGGAGATCATCGTCGTCACGTCGACGGCAGGAGCATCGATCGTAGCCGGCCAGAGGGTTTGTGCATGTGCACAACGACGAAATTGGTGTCAGGGGGCAATGGTTGGGGATGAAGCCTCGGACTCGAAGCGGCAGTAGTAAAATTCAAATGTTAGCTCGAGTTATAGCTCGAAGGAATTTACGTATGTGTCGAGTAGAATTAAAACTTAAAAAAAAACTGGTGGAAAATTTTTGTCACGGCTAAATCTTGGTAAAACTTGAAGTTATGAACATTTTTGCTCGGGGGTGACTCGAGACAGCCTCGGGTTGGTTGTGGAAAACAACATTTCCAGCTTTGAAATTTTAACACATAAGTTTAAATGATTTTCTGAATTCATTCTTTATAAAATGATGATAGTTTGTTAAGTGGAATGTGAAGTAAATGGTATTGAAATAATTATTTGAAATTAATGAAGTTAAAAGATATTTCAAACTTATATTTTTAAATAGTTGTTTCAAATTTAACTTAATAAAAATTGAGAAGTAAATCAAATATTCAAAGTGTTAACTTAAAAACAAATTTATTTATAATGATTAAATAATAATGATTTGCAATGACTTAGTAATTAATAATTAATTTATTTAAAGAATAATTAATTAATAAAGATAATTAAGATTTAATTAATTTATAATTAAGAATAATTAATCATTGATTAAAAATAATTAGTGAAAATAATTAAGTGGTTAATTAATTTAAATCACACCATTAATTCATATTAATTGAAGGTGATTGACTATTATCAAATGTTGTGTACTGAATTGATATTTCTGCTGTGATTGTGATACTGTGTGATGTGAATTGCTTTGTGTTGAACTGTGATTTGTGATTTGTTTCCGTATGTATGTGAGAACCCTTTTGCCCGTAAAACGACATTTAAACTTCAATGCGACAGGGAGTCGGATTTCAGTTAGTTATCTGAAACCCATATCGAACCCTGAATGTAAATCTTTGTGATTGATACATCCACGTGTTTTAAAATTGAGCGCTCACTATTCGGATTAGCCGGGAGAGGACCTTTGTGTCATATAACCCATTCCAAATAGTGATATGACGAAATGAATAGCATTTGAAGACGGTGATGAAGACCGGGTGTCTTCGAAAACGATAGGATAACCTATCGAATGTCTCTGCACTGAGCTGCTCTGGTATAGAGATCTTCACATGTGATGAGGAGTCCGATCGGGATTGTAGATACCCAAATTTGCAAGGGCTTCTTCCTTTATTGGACGAAGTGCCTTCGGTTCAGTTTGAACCCGGAACAGACTTGTATGGTTGTGTGTCTGACACTACACTTTGAGATATAAAGCAGATTTCTTTCAAATACATATCTGTTGGTGGCGGAGAATTTATTCTCTTAGCTTAACACCCTTCTCTGAGACGTACGAGCTCAGAGGTTATGTAGTTAAAGGTTATCAGCAATATACTCCCAATTTGGTAGTGTGGCATGCTAAGTGCTGTTGTGTGTTGATGATCATTTGTTGATCATTTGTGATCAAAACATGGCTTTCGTGTAAAGGGTAGCTTTATAGACGAGACCTCATCGGACCTCACAGCCTGGAAACGGTCGAAACAAGAAAGATGTAGCAAGGTTATGAGGGTCGCACCCTTTAGGGTATGTCATTTCCTTCTGGAAAAAGGTGGTATCATGGTATGAAGCCCAGATACTTTGTCTATGTGGTTGTTGTAATCTCATTTACTGTGTGGTTGTTGCTTTGTGGTAGAGGGCCCTCGGATAACGGTCGCAAACGACCGGGGAATGGCATAGTCGTGTAGTAGTTACCTAATTACAGAGGTAACCCGGCCTTGTGTTGGCAGAGAACTGGTTAAGTTCTCGGGACGTCCCTCCAGAAGCGTACCCATGTGGCATAGGAAGTTCCTTAGCCTGACCATTTGTTAGAAATCCAAAGAAACAATACGAGCCCTTACGATTGCAATTTGTATAACCTGCCACCTCAGGTGGCAGCTATAATAGGCATAGTATAATGGTACCTATGCTGGCTAAGATTAATATTATATTTTCGAAATGTTTTCACAATATGCACTAGTAATAATATCAAAGAGTTTTCTCGTATTAAGCATATTTGACTATCATAAGGAGAAATCTCCTCCAAGTGTGCGATTGCGTTGTGTGTGTGCCAGGAGGCCTTATGGTAGTTTCATTTTCCAAAAGCATGAACGGTTTTCTTTTATAAATCTTGTTTTATTTAAAAGCAACTGTTTTTGTTTACTCATACCAGTCCCATGACTGACCCGGAGTTTATTATTTCTTCCTAAACTCTGTAATTTCCACACGGGCAGCCTAGTAGCAGGTTTCCGTGTTTTGGTCCTAGCTGTATTTTGAAGTCTTTTTGGTTTGGAGGCTATCGGGTTTTGGAGGCTTTTGTCTTGGAGATATTTTGAAAGCTTTTGGATCTCAAGGTGCTTAGTTTTGGAAGTTCGCTATCACTTCATTTCTTTGAAGACTTTTTGGCATATGATCACTTGTTGTTCTATTGTGAAGTTCTATTTTGAAGTTTTGATATATGTATAAAAATACTCTGATGTTGTAATGGATATTATGATGATGTTGTACATGTGACGTAATGCATGATGTTCATTATGTTTCCGCTGTTTTATATTCATTTAATGTAGTTATAAGCTCCATCCAATTGGAGTTTGATGTTTGAATCTTCGGCAGTCGAATACAAGTGAGGTATTTGATGTCAATTTTCAAACATTGGATTTCGGGACGTGACATGTGGTATCAGAGCTAAAGGTTGAGTAAGAACTTTAGCTACGGAGTATAACACATTAGATGGCTCATTAGAGATAGGGTGAAGTATATCCTAGAATGAGTATAACCGAGACCAAAACCCCAAATTTTCTTAGTCTACTTCTTTTAACTGCTGATATTCCTTGAGATATCTTGTTCGTATATCTAAATCAGGTTTTCTTACTAATTACAGATAGTAAGAATGAGTGGACGAAGAAGAAGAGCTGGGGGGCGAGGAAATGCCACAATACCTAGTCAAGTTCCCCCAACAGCAGAAGCAGCTTTATCTACTCAGCATCAGCCGAATCTGGCTGATTTATATAAGAGCTTCTAAAGGCTTGGTGGTAAGCCGTTCACTAGCAAGGAGTCGATTTTTAAGGCCCAAGCATGGATCAGATCATGTGAAAGAATCTTTAATGGGCTAAAGCTGCAAGACAATCAGATGCGACTCATAGCTTCTTGGCAACTTCAAGAAGAAGCCTTAGCATGGTGGCAGACAGTCACTGTAGATGAGCTAGAAGACGAGTTTACTTGGGAGAGATTTAAAGAAGTATTTGAGCAGCGCTACATGCCATCAGAAGGGATTTATTGAATGTACCAGGAATTCATGGACTTAAAGCAAGGGAGTTTGTCATTCGAGGAGTATCTAAACAAATTCAATGAATTGTCTCGTTTCGGTCCAGAATTGTTGATACACATATAAAGAAAAATGAAAGGTTCATTCGTGGGATGAATAAGAAGTTCCACGAAAGGATGACTTGCCACGTCAAAGAATCCTTTTCAGATCTGATTAATATAGGGTACAGATATACTACACTTGATACGTAAGAAGCCTCGGCGGAGAAAGGAAATTCGAGCAATCAAAATTGGAAGAAGAGGAAATTTGGAGGCAAGAAACCATGGCAGGGTAAGTGTAACGACCTAGAATTTTGAACAATTTAATTGAAAATATTTAATTAATTTTAAATAATTGAATGATGGTTTGACTTGAATTTCAAATTATCAGATTGAATTTGGCGATTAAATTTTAGAATTTAATCTATTAAAAGTTGAATAAAATTTGAATCTTCAATTTTAAGCTGATTAAAAATATTTCAAAGGCTTGTAAAATATACATTGATAATACTGAAGATAATAGAAGCTTCATAATTGAATTTGAAAGTGATTTGTTCAGTTTTGAAATTGTATCGTTTAAATTGAATTTAAAAATAACCTTCCGAGGCACAGTCTCGGAATTCGACGAAACCAGTTCCATTGGATCCGGAATATTGAATTATTATCGGATTTCAAATTTCGTATTTATCAGAGTTATTGTGTAAACATACGACGTATAAACGCATTGAAATTAAATCGAATTCAATTTAAATTTAAAATTTAATTTTGTCAACATCAGAAACACAGTAGAGGTAAGGCAAGCACGATCTTTTCTCTGCAAAGCCACGAACTCGTGTCCCCTCCCTCTTTTTAAAAAGCAAACATATGAAAGAATTTAATGGCAGCTCGTCTATCTTCATTCGTCTTCCTCTTCGCTCCGAAGCTAGGGCTTGGTTAAATCGAAGGCTTCGACTGCAGTAGCTCGTTCGATCGATTCTTTGGCGCATACTCGTCAACATAAGGTGAGTAATTCTAGTTACTCACATATAATTCATCTCAAAAAATGGTATTTCTGCAATTCGATTTTGTTTGGTGATTGGTGACTTTTCTGACTTTGTTCGATTTTGTTTATTGTTGATGATTTCTTTGGTGTTTTCAATCCACATGGTTTCGATTTTGGCTGGTTTGACTTTATGCCTGACTTGTTTAACGTCGGCCTTGACACTTTTGTTGAAATTAATTGAAACTGCTTTACATTTGGATCCCTGATTTTTATTGACTTCGGTCACCTGGATTTGTTGACTTTTGCTTGGTGACAATACTTGCTCGGCCATTTGATCTTCGTATGGGTGTTCGAAATGGTTACTGACTTTTTCAAATTGTATAAATTTTGTGATACTTGATTTCTGACTTGGTTTCACTTGTACAATTGGATTATTGTTCTTTTGGCACTGCTTACTGCTAGTTTTCACGTAGCTTGACTATACGTATATGTAGCAGTGTTGCATTCCTGGTTTTGATTTTTCTTGCATTTTGGGTTTGAACCACGACTTGATGGAGTTGTTGCCATTACTGTTGGGCTTGACTTCATCTTGTCTACACTTAGATGATCAGGTTGCATACTCCCTGACGCCTTTACGTGCTTTGTTTATCTGATGGCAATTGTTTCTGCGGTCTTTACTACAACTAGATGTGTATACTTGCCATCATGCAATTTCTCATTCTCATGATATTTTCATACGTGTAATGTGTTGTTGCTATGCTCTGCATAGTTCCCTTTCATATGTTGGCGTTTGTTTCATTTTGGAAGAGTGATGTTGTTGACCTTTATTTAAGTCCATAATACATGCATATATTAGTAAGGCCAGGTTTCAATCTTTTCAACTAATCACGTGTGTTCTTGTGCAATACCTGGGTCATCAATTTTTTAAAGAAAGAATGAAATTATATCAAGATATTTTTGATTCATTATAGCTCAAGTTGTGTTATTCGTTGCAAATTATACACGTAAGTGTGTGTGTGTGTATGTGTGTGTGTGTGTATGTGTGTGTGTGTGTTTGCTGTCGATTTTGGTGCACTTTCTTGCCTCTGTTGCTTGCCACTTTAAACTGCTGCACTATTTTGTCTCTGCCGTGTATCACCCGCTAGTTACTAAGCTGGCTCCTTCATGTTGTTTGGATTAGTGTAGTTGCATTTTGGATTTGCCATGTTGCATCAGTTTTATTGCAGTTTTACAACTTTGTATACTTGTGGTGGCTGCAGATTTTTGGTTGCAGTTTTGCCCTTGTATACTTGATGTTGATTTGAGTCTGGTCTTCGATAACGAGGCTGCTATATTGATTTTGGTTGCGGCATTGAGTTGTTTTTAGTGTGACTTGAACTTTGTTCATATTTTCTTTGAGCTCCCTTATGGATTGATGTGTACTGCACCTTGAGTGTGCTTGCATATGAGTTTCATTTGGTTCAGACCCATGGAATACATGTTGTCATGAAGTTTCATGTATTTTATTATAACCATTTTAATGTCACTGAAGTTTGGTTTTGCAGCTGTGTTGAGTCATGATAGTAGTGACTTGACTTTGCATTTTTGTTAATGGTTTGGATTTGCAGTTTCATTTTATTGCAGTCCCATCTTGTTCATTTGATGTTGGGTTCAGTCTTGTTCCAATTGAGTTTGCACTTGCACTGCACTGTCGCTGACCCTTTGGCACTTCTGTTCATCTCGGTTGCATTTTGTTGTGAACTGGTGCCTTGCCTATGTGCTTGTTTTTGCTGGACATTAATTGTACACTATGCACTTGTGTGTCCTTGTTATCCCAACTGCCGAGTACAGGTTGCATGCAAATTCCAAGTGTTGTCAATCTATTGCCTTTGTGCCTTGATGCTATTCTTTTTTTTATGTATGATGTGCATTAGTTTTCGAGTGTAATTGCAACATGTTGTTGTCGCAGTTTGTATTTGTTGTGCCCTTGTATTCAGGTGGTGGCTGCATTTTCGTTGCAGTCTTGCCCTTGAATATTTGTGGTGGTTGCAGTTTCTTATGTCGTAGTGATATTCCTTTCGTTCTGGTATACTCTATGTTACCACTACTCTTGTTATTTTTACTAAGATTAGGGTATTCTTCTTTATATTTGAATTGAGTGATACGATGGCCTTTGGTCATGATTCACTAGTGTGCTTATGCATGTTGTTGTTCCAGTTTTGCCTGTATATGTTTTGATTTTGGGCTGCTCTTAAGCTCATGTGCATGAACTGGACTACACTTGTATATATACACTTGTATACCATCAATTGCAATAGCCTGTTTCAATATCCATATAGTTTTTCCACTGTTTCAATCTTTGCACCATTCATGTTTCAAGTATTTCTGGTCGAAAATTTTGGTATATGCATTGAGTTCCATCACTGGCCTTTGCATTACTGAGTTGTCCTTGGTGTTTTGTTGTACATATGGAATTAATTCATATGTATGCTAAACATTGCTTCTCAGTGACATTACTTGCATTCATATGCTTAAATGTTTTGGGTTGTTGCTATGTTGACTTTGACCTGCTGTTCAAATGGCAGCGGCATTGATATTTGAAGTGTTGCATATCTGTTTCCTTAATTCTGACCAAGTTGCACTATAATCTAGTTTGGGTTTAAGCATCACTGATCTGATATACATTGGATTTGTTTTTCTAATTACACTTGAGTTGAATCCAGCTGAAACGCTCGGGTTTGACCTTGTACTCGTTTGGAACTTCCGTTGATCTTTTGTGCATTTCATACTATAGTGGCAAGGCAGTACGCGCGAGCGTGTACAGCAGCCACACCGTATTGTTTTTGTTGGTATTCCTTTTGCTTTTGATGCGTTGATCTTTTGGGTATATCATCACTATAGTGGCAAGGCAGTGCATGCAAGCGTGAACTACAGCCACACGGCATGGCTTTTATTGATATCCTATTTTGTTTTGATTATGATCTTTTGCATATTCCATATGCTGTAGTGGCGAGACAATGCACGCGTACGTGTACTGCAGCCCTACTCGAGTTGACGTTTTAATTGATTTTTCAATTGTTTGAACTGTTTCGTTTATTCAATTCAACATATTTTGAAACGTGAATTTGATTTGTTTTAATTTGACGATTTTGTTGTTAATTGCCAAATAGGCAATTCTGATGTTTTCTAAATTATCTTCATTGATAATCTTTTCATTTATCTCGTTGATAATTTGATTCTACTGATTTGTTGTTTAACACTGTTAAGTATTATATTTACTGTTATCCGATTTCTTTATAAAAAGGATCGGATAGGTGAATTTATTTAGACTGTCGTCTAATTGTTATTTAATTATTATTGCTTCTGTGCATTAATAACTGAGTTTGAATTAGACTGACCCGTGTATTATTTTCTTTTGAATGTAATACTCGGGTCAGACCGAGTGTTTTACAGCTTGAAGGTTTCCGGGCAGCGAAGTTAGAGAGAGGGAAAAACGCTCACTTTATTTTAGGGATTTTGTACTTAAAGAAATATTCTGTTGTATAAATTCAATACATTGTATAAACTCTGATAATTGTAAGAAAATAGAAAGATTCATTTATTGCGAAATATTATTATTCTGTGATTCTGTGGCTGATCCTGTTTAAACTCTATAAACTAAATAACAATCCGTCATTTTGAACGTTTCAAGTTGGTTTAATTACCCACTAGGGGCGGTCAAAAGGGTGGGATGTTACAGTAAGGAGGAGGAGAAGAGCAATCAGGGAAGCTCGGCAGAGAATGTCACTTGCTTTAATTGCTTAGAAAAGGGCCATTATTCGAGCAGATGTACGAAGCCTAAGAGACAAGTCAATCAATCCGTTCAAGCAAAACCCAGGATATATTATTATTGTCAGAAATTGGGACACGAAGTTAAAGACTGCCCAACCATGAAGCAAGCTCAGACAGCCAAGGTGTACACGGTCAAAGATAAACCTGCATCTTTCGAAGCAGAAAAGGGGAAAGGAGTTCTGGAAGGTAACCTCACTATTTATGATAGCATTGTTAGAGTTCTATTTGACACGGGCGCTACACATAGTTTTGTCTCTCAGCAAGCTATAAACGAATTGAATCTTGAACCTGATTTTGTTGATGAGCCTATATGCGTAAAGAATCCAGTTGGAGGTCCCACGAACCTTTGTCTTCGATGTGGAGACATTCCTATCTCATATTCTTGTTACCAGTTCCCTATCGGTCTCTTTGTCCTTAATTTTAATGGGTTTGAAGTCTTACTCGAAATGGATTGGCTAACAAAGTATGAAGTCAAATTGGATTGTAATAATCGATTGATTTCGATTAAAACCAAATTTGAAGATTCCATTGAGATTTCTTGTGAGGACCCTAGTCCTAAAAGAGTAGGATTGATGTATAATTTGGGTTATCCCGAATCCAGTCTGGAGTCCATACCCATTGTTAGAGGTTTTCTAGACGTGTTCGAAGAATTGAATTCATTAGCTCCACATCGAGAAATAGAATTCAGAATTGACCTAGTACCCAATGCTCGTCCTTTCGTTCACGCAAGTCGTAGGATGGCACCCAGGGAAAGGGTTGAATTAGTCAAGCAAACCAATAATTTGCTAGATAAAGGGTTAATTCGTCCTAGTGTTTTTGAATGGGCTTCATCCATCGTGTTTGTTGCTAAATCGGACGGATCTTTGAGATTGTGTGTGGATTACCGCGATCTCAATAAACTGACTCTCAAGAATAAATTTCCTCTACCTAGAATTGATGATCTGTTTGATCAATTGCATGGCGCTTGTTTCTTTTCGAAGATGGATCTAGCCCAGGGGTTCCATCAACTACGAATCGTCGAAGATTGTGTTCATTTGACCGCTTTCAGGAGTCCTAATATGTTCTACGAATGGTTAGTTATGCCTTTCGGGCTAACTAATGCTCCAGCATACTTCGTAGATCTTATGGCCCGTGTGTTCCGGGAAGTATTGAATAAATTCGTGCTCGTGTTTGTTGATGATATTTTCGTCTATTCCAAGACCGAAGAGGAGCATGCCGAGCATCTTAGAATCGTATTGAAGATATTAAGGAGAAATATTCTATTCGCAAAAATTTTCAAATGCCATTTTTGGGTCAAAGAAGTTAAATTTCTCGGCCATATTGTTAATGAAGAAGGGATTTCTGTTGATCCTAGCAAAATTTCTGCTACTCTTGATTGGAGAACACACGCAACCCCAAAAGAAGTTCGAAGCTTTTTGGGTTTAACAGGTTATTATCAGAAGTTTGTTCAGGACTTTTCTAAGATAGCTAGTCTGTTGACTAAGCTAACAATGAAGAATGCAAGATTCAATTGGACTCCGAAATGTGATGAAGCTTTTCAGGAGTTGGAGAAAAGATTAACCACCGCTCTTGTTCTTGCTATTATCAACGTGAACCAGGGTTTATCTGTTTATACCGATGCTTGTGGTGAAGGTTTGGGTGCGGTACTAATGCAGAACGGGAAGGTAATTGCCTACACGAGTAGACAATTACGTCCTCATGAAAGAAACTACCCAACCCATGATTTGGAACTCTTAGTTTTTATCTTCGCTTTGAAAATATGGCGACATTATCTTCTGGGTAAGAATCTTTTTTAGCTTTCTTAACGATTTACGAATTTAACCAAACTTAACAAATATACTTATTTTACTCTCTTTATTTTAGGTGAAAATTTTGAATTATTCACCGACCACAAATCTTTGAAATATCCCTTCACCCAGAAAGATTTAAATCTACGACAACAACATTGGTTGGAATTTCTGGCATCTTATGACCTAGACATTCAATATACGCCCGAAAAATCCAATGTAGTTGCTGATGCTTTGAGTAGAAAGCATGCTATTCTTGCTCGCCTTGTCATTGCTCCTACTCTTCTTGAGAAAGTCGCCAGCAAACAAAAAGAAGATGAGTTTCTTCATCGAATTTATGCGAAAATGCGTCGTGGTGAAAATACTAGTTTTGAAGTCGACGACAATAAAGTTATAAGATTGAAAGGAAGAATTTGTGTCCCAAATATTCCGGAGCTGAAACGTGAAGTTTTGGACGAATGCCGCTAGTCCAAACTTTGTATCCATCCAGGAGTCAATAAAATGTATCGTGACATCAAAAGAACTTTCTAGTGGAAGACGATGAAAAGGGACATATCTATATATGTGAGTCGCTGTGCTACTTGCCAACAAATTAGAAGCAATCAAAAGAAAATGGGGGTTTACTTCAGCCTTTAGAGGTACCCAAGTGGAAATGGGACCAAGTATCGATGGATTTCATCGACAGGTTTCCTCGTACTCGGAAAGGAAATGAAGCAATTTGGGTCATTGTGGACCGTTTGACTAAAACAGCCCACTTCTTGCCAGTGAAATCTACTCGCATGGCAGCAAGTTTAGCCGAGTTATATGTGAAAGAAACTGTCCGTCTCCATGGTATTCCTAGCAGCATAGTGAGTGATCGTGATCCGATTTTCACTAGTAGATTTTGGGAGGCATTTCAAGACGCATTAGGAACAAAACTAAATTTCAGCACTGCTTATCACCCACAGTCTGATGGGCAGACTGAGAGGATTAACCGAATCTTAGAAGACCTATTGCGTGCTTGTATACTTGATTTTGGTGGTTCTTGGGAGGACCATTTACATCTGGTCGAGTTCACATATAACAATGGCTATCAGGCCAGTATCGAGATGGCTCCTTTTGAAGCTTTATATGGTCGTCTGTGTCGTCACCTGCATGCTGGATCGAGGCTAGTGATAGGCTCGTTCTTGGACCGGATATGATTAAAGAAGCCACGGAGAAAGTTGATTTTATACGGAAGAAATTGAGGATGGCTCAAGTCGTCAAAATAGTTATTATGATCACAGAAGAAGGGATTTGGAATTCTAGATTGGAGACTCTGTCCTTCTTAAAGTATCTCCAATGTGAGGTGTATTAAGGTTTGGGAAGACCGGTAAGCCGGCACCACGGTATATTAGTCCTTTTCCTATTTTGGAGAGGATCTGTTCTTTAGCCTATCGAGTGCAGTTGCCTAGCTGGTTATCTGGCATGCATGATGTGTTCCACATTTCTAACCTTCGGAAGTATGTGCACGATCCAGATAGTATTATTGAAGAAGCTGCTCAATGGGATCTGGAAATCACTCCCAATTTAACAGCTAAAAGAGAACCGATAATTAAGTGAATTTGTAATTTCAAAATCAAGTTTTAACATAAAAATTTCAAACTGCAGATTAGTATAATCAATGCTCCAGTTTTGGCCAGAAAACAGAGCTGGATTCTTTGGAGTAAATTAAGGCAAGTGAACTCTTTCTAAAAATTTGAATTTGAATTTGAATTTGTTAATCAGTAATAAAGCAAGAATTTAAGCAAGTTATAGCAATCGGTTGTAGGAAAAAAATCAAGTTTAAAGACTAAATAAATTTCTGGATGTCAAGCTGCAGACCCTATTCTCTTTGAATTAAATTCAAACTGTAAGTAAGCTTGGATCTCTGTTTGTTATTGATCAAGTAAGCAAACAAATACAACAGAGATTAAGCAATGATCTGTATTAACAAGTTGCAGAATTAACTTCAAGATCAAAGTAGGAAAATATACCGGCTTTCATCTCAAATTTTAAAAACAGTCAGAAGCTTCTGTTCTCAGGCAACATGTGAATAAACCTCTGATTTATCCAATTGCTTGTTGTTGTATGCATGCTTGAATGATGTTGAAAACTTTTGCATGTGAACAAATGGTAGTGCATGTATATATTTGCTTGGGCATGAATATATTCAGGGTCTTCATTCCTGTTCTTCTTAGTCTTAGGTTTACAGAGTAAACCCATGCCAAATTCAAATCTCTCTCTCTCTGTTTTTCTTCTGGAGTTGAAATCTAAACAAATTAAAGTGTTTGTTCTAAACATGCATTATGTTTTAATTATAAACCAAAGCAAAGCAATATAGTTTTTCCCTGGAAAATGTGAAAACACAGCCACACTTCAAATCATCATATAAGAATTCAAATATAACAAACTTTGATTTCAGGAATACTATCTGAATCATCATTGAAAATAACGATTTTAGAAAGTTAAATCTAAATTTTTCATGAAGTTTTGACTGAGAAATTGTAGTTGATCAAAAAATTGAAATTTTGTAAAATTCTAATGAACTAAGTGTTTGTGGGCCTTGAGATCATCGACGCAGCAACTTGAGGATTTGAAATCCTCAGAAAAATATAGGTTGAATTTATAAATCATTATATTGTTGGTTTGTGATCAAATTAGGGTTGAAAACCCATATCTGCTCGCAATTGAAAATGGTCGTGCTGCATTACCATTGGGTGATCGAAACCTCCGGCACCGGTGCCAATTGTGGCGTCGAATGTAACGGCCTGGCAATTTCGATCCCAAAAATTCCAGATAGTTAAGAAAAAGAAAAAGGAGATAGAAGAAGAAGAAGAAAACAGAATACACCAAACACAGATTCTCACATTCGCAGCGGATCAAGATGTAATATTAAATAAAATAGCAGTTATATAAAGGAAAAACTGTATCAGTTAATTACATTTAAATACATCAGAGTTACATTCATTTATATAACCACTGGACAGTTATAACAACTTGTCTCAGATAAGCTACAATAAATCACAGCGGAATACACTCCATACGTTCCTGCCATCAAGCTCGCCTCCTGAGCTCCAGAACGTCCTTATCTGAAAATCTGTAATACTCGGTCTGACCCGAGCATTACATCAAAGTAACACCCGGGTCAGGCTGGAAACCAGCGTGAGTAACCCATCTAACATGGAATACAAAAGCATATAACTTATATAAACCCGGGGTAACTTGTATAAATTTACAACTTCACAAGTTGTTATAGACATCACTTATTTCACACATCAATTTCTAAGTACCAAAACTTAGATTAAATGGTCCAATTCTTTTAAATCATTCCATTTCAGCCTATTGATTCCACATATCCATTTATAACGAATCGAAGAGGTTTCGGGTAATAACTAATATCCGACTCCGGTCTCTTTCGAATCCAATGTCACCTTAACCCAAGTTAATCAATGCATACCATTTACTTTTAAACACTGGATGTCACTTTACACAGCATTTCATCATAGATAACCAAATTATCACTGTTCAACCCTATATATCATAATACAGAAACATTTCATATCACATAGCATCACGATCACATACCAAGGATAACAATTAATCCATGGCATTCACATATCATTCAATCATCCATAGGCAAGATAAATTAGTCACACCATTCCTAATCAGTTTAATTATCTACTAATGAATTAAATTAATTACTTAATACTTATAAATCTTGCTTATTTAACATTAATTAATTATATTTGATTAATTAATCGTCCCTTAATTATTCATCTTGATTAATCTTGTTTTTAATCATTCTTTAATTACATTAAGTAATTTGCCACAAATTAATTATTCTCAAACCCATCACATTAGTTTATTTTCTGACATTCACATTGATAAATTCACAATCATTAATTTCACAAATTAATCAATCTTTTAACTCATTATACTAAGTAATTAACCCTTAATTCCTCCATCAAGTAATTCCATTAAATAAATCACCTTAGTAAGTACCCATTAATTACCTATCTTAATTAATGACATTAAGTAATTACCTTCATTATTACCATTGATTAATTGAGTGATTAACCTTTAATTACTAATTAAATAAATAAATATTTTAATTACTTTAAGTAACAAATTTCCTTAGTAATAAATCATTAATTATCCACCTTACTAAATGACATCAAGCAATTATCTCTAAACTACAGTAATTATCATTAATTAATTACATTAAGTGATCAATTTTTAAAATTTGATTTCACAAATTTATTAACCTTTAATTAATTAATCAATTATCCATCCTAATATACTAAATAATTTGTACAATTATTTAATTACAACTTTAGTTCACCTTAAAACAACAAATTTGAATTACGTTTTAAACTTCGGAAATTTGTTTAAAATTTTGCCGATACCTCGTTTTTTTTTTTAAAAACTGGTTTATGTTTACTTTTGAAACATACCCACCTTTTTCTAAGCTTTCGTACTTACTTACTCCAGCTTACAAAAATTCTGGCCCAAAATAATAATAATTCCCAAGCAAATCGAGGAGAACCCAATCAATCCCGAGCCACACTCGACTCCATCACCTATGGTCGTCACCGAGTCCACCCACACATCACCGAAGCCTTTCACCAAGCATCGCATCACCTAGAACATTAACATGATTTCGTAATCTAAATTTGAGCACGAAGGCCAAAACTGGAACCATCTTTCGAACGGAAAGCATCCCAACGTCGGCGAACCCGATTCTTGATTGACCTGTCGTCCTCACCATCGAATCGTCTCGACACTGAGCACCTATTTCTCCTATCGAGATCGTTCTCGGTGATCAAATGAGGATGCAGCAGTCTCGAGATCACAGACCACCCAAATCAGCGTCAAAACCCTATTCTTCCAAATTCCGACCACCACGGCCGATAATAAGCCCTACCATAATTTTTTCCACGTTCGAGCAACTGCACACTACCTTCCACCTAGATCGCGACCCCTGATACTTCTCCATTCGTCGGCAATAGACGAAAATTCATATTCAGGTCATCTCAAAAATCCTTCACAACCTCAAGCCTAAAAATCATGTTTTTAATTTCAAAAATCCTAGATTTTGATGATGATTCAGATTATATATATGAAACGTTAAATTGTTAAAATCAAATTTTAACAAATTCTAAGTTTTATTGTAAAATTAAAAATTCCATAAATCTACAAACTGATTTAACTCTAAAATAAATTTTCAACTTTAGCTTATGTTTTGATAAACATAATTTGTTTAAATACCCAAGCTTATCATAGACTAGATTTAAAAAAATTTGGATTTTGATCTAAATTTTTGAACTCTGTGCTTTTAAACAGAGAAGAACACTAATCCCTTAATATATGCACACAGTTTTACATTCATGTATACACAATACATCATCATGCAACAATTTTACATCAAGCTTCTAAGATTCATCCATACATCCAGATTCAAAATAAAACTAAGTTGGGTTTATTCACAGGCGTTTTAAAAAAAAGAACAGAGTAAAATAGGTCAGATCACTCGCCTGCTTTGAACAGAGAATACTGGCTTTGAAATTGCTACTTGCTTTTGTTTTGTTGATGATCTCTATTGAGTTGAGTTGTTTTAGTGGCAGTGTTGCTTATCTTTTTTTTGTACTTAGTTCGAATGCAGTAAAGTGTGAAACAAGGTAGTGATGGATATATGTATATATACATAGAATAGAGGTGTACAGAAGAAGCTTGGCTGAGGTGTTTTGTGTACAATGTTTCACATATTTTCTTTTTGATTTGATTTTTGAGAGCTGATGTGATTTCTCATGAGAGATATGCTTTTATGCTTGACTATGATTTTGTTTTAACATTGATTATGATATAAATTTATGAAGTTGTCTCCTTTTGTGTTTATAAACATTTTTATATGAATTGATATCTTATTTTTCCATATGCATTTTTTTTATAACTTGTAAACATACTCTCTATACACATTTCTTCATATTGGCATATATGCATATATATTACTTATTTACTAGTATATGTTATCAAAAAACCATAAAGCTTGTATATATTTACATACATAAACTTATGGGTATTTATCTTAATTTAAAGGGTGGAGTTTACATATAGATATAATTTATTTTCTGTAAGATCTATCCTATCCAGAGATTTTATAATTCAATCCTTATAATAGTTTTCAATCAATTTATATATTCGAATATTTTAATTATCCGAAATTTATTTGTTCGACCTATCAAAAATTAATATTTCGTTAATGAAATCAGTTAATTTCCCGATTAACAGACATCCCAAAAATCCGGGTCATCACATCGAAGGTTGGCGAAAATTCAGGTACGATGCCGCGACCTTTGATAGTCAGTGAAGGGAAGACGTGGCTTTTTAGGTGATCATTATTTTTGTTCTAGTTGGGTTCAAGTTCAAATTTTGATTTCTTCGTTAAATTGGTTTTTTGGGCATTAGGGTGGTGCGTAGAGATCGTCCTCGTCATGTCGACGGCAGAAGCATCAATCGTAGCCGGCCAGAGGGTTTGTGCATGTGCACAACGACGAAATTGGTGTCAGGGGGCAATGGTTGGGGAAGAAGCCTCGGATTCGAAGCGGCAATAGTAAAATTCGAATGTTAGCTTGAGTTATAGCTCAAAGGAATTTATGTATGTGCCGAGTAGATTTAAAACTTAAACAAATTTTAGTGGAAAATTTTTGTCACGGGTAAATCTTGGTAAAACTCGAGGTAATGAACATTTTCGCTCGGGGGTGATTCGAGACAGCCTCGGGTTGGTCGTTGAAAATAGAATTTCCAGCTTTGAAATTTTAAAACATAAGTTTAAATGATTTTCTGAATTCATTCTTTATAAAATGATGATAGTTTGTTAAGTGGAATGTGAAGTAAATGGTATTGAAATAATCATTTGAAATTAATGAAGTTCAAAAATATTTCAAACTTATATTTTTAAATAAAGTTGTTTTAAATTTAACTTAATAAAAATTGAGAAGTAAATCAAATATTCAAAGTGTTAACTTAAAAACAAATTTATTTATAATGATTAAATAATTAGTGATTTGTAATGACATAGTAATTAATAATTAATTTTTTTAAAGAATAATTAATTGATAAAGGTAATTAAGATTTAATTAATTTATAATTAAGAATAATTAATAATTGATTAAAAATAATTAATGAAAATAATTAAGTGGTTAATTTTGATAAAAATGTGTGATCCTCTAACGAGAGAGGAGAGCACACATGGAATACTATATATATAACAAAAAGATGGAGCTGCCAACATGCCTCACAGGTGGCTAGAATAAAAACAAGAAAAATAAAGAAGAAGATACCCCTCAAATGAGCTCCGGCAAAGCCACCGCCCATTACACCCTACTATCGAGCTCCGGCAAGGCCACCGCCCAATACTAGGGTGTTAGAGGTATCTAAAAAACCATACTCTCAAGAAGAAGAAAAAATCCAAAGAGAAGAACTCCAATAAAAGAACCAAAATGAAGAGCTCCACACTGAAGACCTGGAGTAGCCGAAGAGAAAAGACAGATGCAATCCGAATCCCTGAGAAGAGCTATCCAGAAAACCTGAAAAAAGCTAAAAGCTATCTAGCAAACCAGATAAGAGAAAAACCAGCGACCAACCTAAACCATACCTGGAACAAAACTAGGAAAACTAGTTAGAATGAAACACATATATGTATATAAATAGAATTTATATACATATATGTGAGAATAAAAACCAAAGAGAAAACTAAAGCAAGGATAACCTAGAAACAAAAACAAACAAGAAACAATTAAGGAGCTTAAAATAGAAAGAGAATTATGATTTATCAAGTGAACATTATTAAAATCAGAGTAGGGATTAATAAAAGAATTATTAGAAACAATATAATTGATGTTAAGATTAAATATGTTAATATTATTTCTAACCTTATTAAGATAATCCTTGAAGCAATTATTTTTGGCTAATTTATAATTAGGATTAGAAATCCACTTTAAGCAGAAATTTGAGATTAAAATTATCAATTTATTATTATGTTGATATTTATTATTAAAAAAATTTGATTTCTTTCAAACCAAATGTACCAACAAGAAATAGTGAATAAAGTATCAAGCAAATATCTAAAATCCTTATTGAACATAAATCTAAAAGAGTTCCAATAGAATAAACAATCAGAAACTCTAGAGTTAATATGAAACTCAAAAATATTAAGGGTCTTAATAAGAATAAAATGAGTATCCAAGCATTCGTAATAAATATGATTAATATCTTTAAAAAATGTGTTGCAAAAGAAACATTTATTATCAATACTAATATTTTTCTTTTTTAAAAATTCAATAGTGTTTAACTTACCATGAATGATGAGCCACATATGAATCTTTGATTTTGGAGGAGCATTAGACTTCCAAATAAATTTAAAACAATTGACAGAAACCCCCGAAAAGTTGATAAATTTGTAAAAGGAATTAGAAGAATATTTCTTACTCTTATCCCATTCCCAACTAATAAAGTCATTATCATTGTCAATGTTATAAAGATTAAGTTTAGAATAAAGCAAGAAAAGATGTCTAAGAGTAGGGCCTACTAAAATACAATTAAAATTGAAAATCCAAGGAGGATCACTTTCAGAGTTGAAAACATCGAAAATTAACGCAAATTTAAAGTTACAAATATCATATAAATCTTTAAACTCATTCTTAAGAGGAGTAGAGGAAATCCAACTGTCATGCCAAAAGATGTATTATGACCAGAATGAACAATAATATTTAAACCTAAGTTAAAGATATTACTACATTTTAAGATAGATTTCCAAAGACAAGATAGATTACTAAAACTAGAAGGACTAATTTGATAGAGATTATAACTACCATTGTAATAAAATTTAGAAATAATCTCCTTCCAAATGGCATTATCACTAATATCCCTGAATTTCCATAACCATTTACCAAGAAGAGACAGGTTCATATTATGTAAATTAATGACTCCTAAACCACCCTCTTTTTTAGATTTACAAACAGTATCCCAATTAACTAAACATTTAATACTACTGTTAGGGTTGTCACCACTCCAAAGAAAATCCCTTCTAATTTTATCTATTTTATCTATCACCCAATCAGGAAAAAGGTGCATAGACATCCAATAGATAGGAAGAGCTGATAAGACAGAATTAATCAAAACCAGTCTACCAGCTCTAGATAAAAATCTCACATTCCAATTAGTAATCCTATTTTTTATCTTATCAATAATAATTAACCAATCATCATGTTTAAGTTTCGAAGGTCTGATTACAAAACCAAGATAGTCAAATGGAAAACTCATAGTTTTACAATTTAAAGTATTAGCAATTAAATTTTCTACAATATCAAAATCATTTAACATTAAAACGGAACTTTTGTCAAAGTTAATTTTTAAACCCGATAATAGTTCAAAACTATAAAGAATAAACTTGAGAGCAATAATGTGGCTAGGGAGATGAGAGGAAAAAAGCAAAGTATCATCAGCAAATTGAAGGACAGATTGGCCAAAATTAGAAATATCATTACCAATAACACGCAAAAGGTTATTGCTAACAGCATTTTTAATAATCTTAGAAAAGACATCAGCCGCTAAATTGAATAGAAGGGGAGATAAAGGATCCCCTTGCCTTAATCCTCTCTTAGATTGAATCTTATTACCTAAAACACCATTAACCATAATACTAGAGTTACCCATTTTAAGCAAGTTAATAATCCAATTAATCCATCTATTACTAAAGCCTCTGGCAAGGAAAATCTCTATAAGAAAATCCCAATCAACCGAGTCAAAAGCTTTAGCAAAATCTAATTTTAAAATAGCACAGGTTATATTATTTTTACAACAAAAATTAATATATTCTTGAACAACTGCTACACCATCAGTAATATTCCTTCCTTTAATGAAAGCTGATTGCGAACAATCAATGAGATCATTCATTTTTAAACTAAGTCTATTAGCTAAAACTTTAGAAATAATTTTAACAGAGCAGTTCATCAAAGAGATGGGCCTAAAATCTTTTAAAGTATTAGCACCCACTTTTTTATGTAATAAAATAACGTTGGCAAAATTAAAACGACCTAATTGGAGATTACCATTATAAAATTCATTGAACATACAAATTAAGTCTAGTTTTAAAACCTCCCAAAAAGATTGATAAAAGAAAAGAGGAAAACCATCCGGGCCCGGAGATTTGTCTCCTGGTAAATCGAAGATGGCTTTTCGAATTTCCTCTTCAGAAAAGAAGCATCTAAATCAGAAAGATTAATGTTAGAGGTGGATGGGTAAAGATCATTCCATCTAGCACTAACTCTATGCTTGATTTTGGTGCCAAAAATTTCTTTGTAATAATCAGTAAAAGCATTGTTGAGATCACGTTGATCAACTAATTCCACATTATTAACTAAAATGGAATTAATTGTATTACTACGTTTTCTACTATTAGCTAAGTTGTGAAAGAATTTAGTATTATTGTCACCTTCATTGATCCATTGAAAATTAGATCTCTTTTTCCACATAACTTCCTCTTTTTCAAGAATAGAATAAAGTTCATCTTTTAAATTATTAAGGACATTTCTCTCACCTATATTTAAGTGTCTAGATTCTTCAATCTTATTAAGTTTGAGCAATTCATTAAGAATATTATCCTTTTTAATTTTTATATTACCAAAAACATTTTTATTCCATTTTTTAAGAAAAATCCTGAGATTTCTAAGTTTAAGCACAAAAGCTTTGGCTGAATTATCACAATACTTAAGGCTATAAAAACTCATAGAGGACAATTTATTGATGACTAAATTAGAAAAACCTGATTCTAGAAACCACATTTTTTCAAATTTAAAAACATTATTCAAAAATCTATGACTATCACAAGAAAGGATAATGGGACAGTGATCTGAAAGGGTGTAAGGTAAACCTGACACTCTACAGATAGGAAATTTGTCCTCAATATCATCACAAATGAAAAATCTGTCTAAAAGAGCAAAAGAGGGAGACTCTCTATTATTGCTCCAAGTGTAAGATCTATTGGATAGAGGAATTTCGATCAAATTACATTGAATAATAAAAATCACACCATTAATTCATCTTAATTGAAGGTGATTGACTATTATCAAATGTTGTGTACTAGATTGATATTTCTGTTGTGATTGTGATACTATGTGATGTGAATTGCTTTGTGCTGAACTGTGATTTGTGATTTGTTTCTGTATGTATGTGAGAACCCTTTTGCCCATAAAACCGCATTGAAACTTCGATGCGACAGGGAGTCGGATTTCAGTTAGTTATCCGAAACCCACATCGAACCCTGAATTTAAATCTTTGTGATTGATACATCCACGTGTTTTAAAATTGGGCACTCACTATTCGGATTAGCCGGGAGAGGACCTTTGTGTCATATAACCCATTGCAAATAGTGATACGACGAAATGAATAGCATTTGAAGACGGTGATGAAGACCGGGTGTCCTCGAAAACGATAGGATAACCTATCGAATGTCTCTGCACTGAGTTGCTTCGGTATAGAGATCTCCATATGTGATGGGGAGTCCGATCGGGATTGTGGATACCTGGATTTTCAAGGGCTTCTTCCTTTATTGGACGAGGTGCCTTCAGTTCTGTTCGAACCCGGAACAGACTTGTATGGTTGTGTGTTTGACACTACACGTTGAGATATAAAGCAGATTTCTTTCAAATACATATCTGTTGGTGGCGGAGAATTTATTCTCTTAGCTTAACACCCTTCTCGAGACGTACGAGCTCAGAGGTTATGTAGTTGAAGGTTATCAGCGATATACTTCCAATTTGGTAGTGTGGCATGCTAAGTGCTATTGTGTGTTGATGATCATTTGTTGATCATTTGTGATCAAAACATGGCTTTCGTGTAAAGCGTAGCTTTGTGGATGAGACCTCATCGGACCTCACACCCCGGAAATGGTCGAAACAGGAAAGATGCGGCAAGGTTATGAGGGTCGCACCCTTAGGGTATGTCATTTCCTTCTGGAAAAAGGTAGTATCATGGTATGGAGCCTAGATACTTTACCTATGTGGTTGCTGCAATCTCATTTACTGTGTGGTTGTTGCTTTATGGTAGAGGGCCCTCGGATAAAGGTCGCAAACGACCGAGGAATGGCATAGTCGTGTAGTAGTTACCTAGTTACAGAGGTAACCCGGCCTTGTGTTGGCAGAGAACTGGTTATGCTCTCGGGACGTCCCTCCAGAGGCGTACCCATGTGGCATAGGAATTTCCTTAGCCTGGCCATTTGTTGAAAATCTAAAGAAATAATACGAGCCCTTACGATTGCAATTTGTATAACCTGCCACCTCAGGTGGCAGCTATAGTAGGCATAGTATAATGGTATCTATGCTGGCTAAGATTAATATTATATTTTAGAAATGTTTTCACACTATGCACTAGTAATAATATCGAAGAGTTTTCTCGTATTAAGCATATTTGACTATCATAAGGAGAAATCTCCCCCAAGTGTGCGATTGCATTGTTTGTGTGCCGGGAGGCCTTATGGTAGTTTCATTTTCCAAAAGCATGAACGGTTTTCTTTTATAAATCTTGTTTTATTTAAAGCAACTGTTTTTGTTTACTCATACCAGTCCCATGACTGACGCGGAGTTTATTGTTTCTTCCTAAACTCTGGGTGTCCATAATTTCCACACGGGCAGCCTAGTAGCAGGTTTTCGTGTTTTGGTGCTAGCTGTATTTTGAAATCTTTTTGATTTGGAGGCTTTTGTCTTGGAGATATTTTGAAAGCTTTTGGATCTCAAGGTGCTTAGTTTTGGAAGTTCGTTATCACTTCATTTCTTTGAAGACTTTTCGGCATATGATCACTTGTTGTTCTATTGTGAAGTTCTATTTTGAAGTTGTGATATATGTATAAAAATACTCTAATGTTGTAATGGATATTATGATGATGTTGTATCTGTGACGTAATGCATGTGTTCATTTTGTTTCCGCTATTTTATATTCATTTAATGTTGTTATAAGCTCCATCCGACTGGAGTTCGATGTTTGAATATTCGGCAGTCGAATACAAGTGAGGAAACAATAGATTTCGAGTCGTGACATTACCAAAATGTTAAAAGTTGAAAATGTTAAATAGGAATATGTAATAGAATATTTTACAAGTAAAACTTAAGTAATGGAAGTGTTTAATGGAATTATTTCTATAAATGAGAATTTTGATGTACAACAAATGTTATAAACGCAAGTTAATATTGTGAAATGCTTGTAATTAAATAAAATAGTAAAAAGGTAAATATTATTTAGGTAAATGATAAAGAAAATGACTGAAATGATTCACTTATGAATATTAATGTTAAATGGTTATCAAACATTATAAGTAAATAAAGGTGAATTAAATTGCAATGAAAAGTATGTAATACTTAAATAATGAATTCTTTGATTATTTTAGATATTGTATGTGAAATAATTCATGTAAGTACATGGAAAATACAATGTATGAATGAATGAAAATAAATAAAATGTAAGTAAGGTAAAAAGAAACCAATTGAATAAACTCAAATAATGTGTTGATATTATTGGTTGTTTTGGCTTATGGGATGTTCAGAAAAGGATACTTCTAGTTTTTTAAGGTTGTATGGATTGTTTATTTAGAAATTATCCAAGGGTGTTGAGCGTAGGGTACACTTTATAGTCTATTTATCACCTTGCACGGCTAAAAGTTTCCAAACTAATCAAACCATTGATTTTGGTTATTATGGATGCATGATGGATTCTTTAGTTGCATATATGGTTGTACTGTTTGTTTGTATATGTTTTATATTGATTTTCTTTTGTTGCAAATTGAAAACGATTAAATATTTCTCTTGAACAAAATTCTCACTATTTTGGATTATATGAGTGAAATACAGGTTTATGGAAGCAATAGTTACAGCTTTTAGTTTCATAAATAAAGTTGTTTGCCCAACAAATAGGTACGTTTTCGGATTACGGTTTTATAGCAATATTATCTTGTTTTCCCGTGGTTTGGGATGTGTTATTATGGAAATGTGATATATATATATTGTACTTATTGATATTATTGTTTTTTCGGACCTCTCCATACTAAGGAGACTCTGTCGAATTTTTTCGTGAATTTTAGACTTAGAAAATTTTGTGAAGTGAAAATATTTTCAAACTTTAGTAAACTTGAATTTGAAGGTTTAATTGTTTATTAGTTAGTATATTTTATTTAAAATACTTAATAATGTAAATTAACTATTTATAAATTGAATATTTTGAATAAAATATATTAATTCCTTCTCGTTCCTTTTCGAGGACGAAAATTTTTGAGTGGGGGAGAGTGTAACAACCCATATTTTTTCGATAATTAGAATATCGAATTTAATAAGATTTAGGATTTAACATTGTATGAAATTATAAATTTATGATTTGTTAGTAATAAAACAATTAGAATGTGATTTAATAATGTGATTTAATGTAATTGATTACTATTTTAGTGTAATTTCAATTTATTTTAATAATTGTTTGAATGCAAGTTCCATTGATTGTAATAATATATGTTAATATAAGAATGAAATAATTTAAGAAATAAATGTTGGAATATATGAAATGAACAAAAAAAAATTGTGGTATAATAAGAATTCATTTGAAATCTAATATTGAATATAAACTGCAATAAGAGTTGTTAGAACCCTTAAAATGAAAAGAAGTGACAAATGCATTGTAATTAATAAGTTCAACATAAGAACTTACATTTTAAATTTAACTACGATAAATATTTTAGTGAAAATTAAGATTTGACTTGAAAAGAATAAATTGTATGTTTGTCTCTAATCGGATAACAAATGTTGAATTTGAATAAAGGATGGAGTGAATGTTTTAATGAAATAATAACATAAGTTGTTATTTGAAATGCATCTTGGAGAGTGTTGATTTTCAATAAGATAAAACATTTACTTTGTAAATAGTGTACAAATTTTGTTGCATATGAAATTTTATAAAACATGTTTGAATTGGTATAAATGAAAAGATAACAGTGTTTTATAATTAGAATTTGTTTGAAATTAGTAATGAAATGAATTAGAATTAGATTATTTGAAATATTTAAATTAAAAGGAAACATAAATGAAATTGTAATAAATGAGTTAATATAGGAACTTACATTTTATGTCAATATGGAATGAACATTTTAATTAAGATAATGACATGTTTTGAGACGTATAAAAATAAAACTTTCATTTCGAACAAGAATTATTTTGAAAAAAATTTTGAATTTTGGAATAATCTATATACACACACATTAATATTCAAATATTTAAATATTTCAGAGGGTTCATGGTTGTGTAAATGTTATAGAAATCAATTAGAATTACCTTGTATTAATAGTTGTACATTAATTACATAAGTTCACGTATATTTATTTTGCCATTTTATTTATGGTTAAAAATTGTAAATTGGTTGCATTAATGTGACCGTTATAGTAATTAAAAAAGTAAAGTAAACAATTTTTATAACGAACAGATAGATATATATTCATTAATTAATGAAATTGGTTTGAGTAACGTAAATAAATATATAGATTGATTGGTTGATTGATTGATTGATTGATTGTCAATTGATTGATTGTGTTAATGGAGTTGCACATATATTAACATAAAATGAATGTTTTAATATGGAATTAAATGACGTCAATATGTGTATATTTGGGTTTACTGATATGAATTAATTTAAGTACGTTTTGAAATTTGGACCCCAAAGGTTTATTTATAGGATATAGGTGGTCCCTTCATTTGCTTTACATTTATTATCACATCCACATTCTCTTTCTTTTCATTTTCAAGTTCTTCGTGTAGGTTTTGTTTGAGCATCCATTTAATTGTTAGATTACTCATTCGTTTCTTATTATTTAATAGTTGCTTCATTTGATTTATTTATAACTAATAATTTCCGCATTCTTTTTATTTGTTTCTCATTTGTTCGTTTGCTCCTTTCAAGTGCTTTACCTGAAGTTTTTTTTCCTTTTCTTTTTTTCCATTTTTAATGTGAACGTCCAAATTAATATTCATGCCATCTAATTAGCATTTACTATTCTCCATTTCTAAAGTTTATTTTGTTTATGCGTTATTAGTTCTTGTAGCTTCCTTTCATTAGCAACTCTTTCTTCTGAAGCTTCATATTAAAGAACGGAAGATTTATTTTTACCTTTATTCATATATTTATTTCTTTACTTCACGTCTTTCAGAACTACCATTTTAAGGCTGTTCATGTTTTTACTTTATTTCAATTCCTAGTTTGTTTATATATACTTTATTAGCTTTTCATTTATTTCCATCTTCATTCCTATAGCCTCATTTCATTTATCAAATCGAATCTTCTGTAGCTTCATTTCTCCAAACAAACTTCCATCTCATTTTTTTTCTCTCTTTCTCCCTCTTCATTTTCCTCCTTCTTCATATTTTTCCTTCTACAAATCTCCTTCTTTTTTTTTCAGGGATTCCTTTTTCTTATTCTTATTCTTTAAATCTTCTTCTTCTTTTCCAAAGCTTCTTTTTCAATTCTTCATCTTCTTTAAAAAGAAAAATTTTCTTTTCCAAACATTCTTCCTTTTCCAAATCCTTTTCATCAAATCCATATCTATATAAACCTCTATCTCTTCCAAAACTTTCTAGAAAAAGGGATAATTAAGATAGTAAGGAAAAAATCAAAAGGAGGAAGTAGTAGTGGATCCAAATCCGACTAAAAAGGAAAATCCATAAGGTGAGTGTTTAAACTCACTCACGAAATACTAAAATTTTATTACAAGCTAAACCAGGTCATTTAGTGATAAATTTTTTATTATTGGTTTGGAATTTTAATTGATATTTAATTTGGATGCCTAAACTCCAATATGTGATAACTAATAATTATTGTGACATGTTATTGAATTGGTTGATTTGTTGAATTGATTGATACGAATGTTGATTGTATGTTGTGATGGATGCTATTGTGATTGAATGTGTATTTTTTTCATTTATTTTGATATATCCTTATTACTACCTATGGTTTATTGTAAACATATAAATTTTCATATTGATTATTTGAACACTGAATTAAGATATATAACCCATGAATTTCATATATTTATATGAGAAAAAATTTAGCATGTTTATATTTACATGAGAAAAAATTTAGTATGTTTAGATTTACTATTCGAACCATAAAAATGATTTTTGAGAAATAAACCATCGTTACCTTATTTGAAAGTTCTCAAAACTATTGAAACATTGGGAAGTTTCCATAAAATTGAATGTTGAAACTTTGGGACATTTATATAAATCAAAGCTCTTGAATTATGAATTTTAATTCAGAATTGTTCTATAAATTTGTAAGTTACTAGAATGGATCAATTGTGAAATCTATTGTATTTTGAATATGGAAACAATAACTTTTTCAGAAAATTTGAACCTTCAAAAATATAGTTATCTGCATTCCTTATTTCATCTAATTTTGATTTAATTTGCAAAATATCTTTTAGTTCTGACTCGGATGTTTTGTCTTTTCATTACGCTCGGGTGAGTTTAAACTTTTCAGTATATTGAAGACTATTTTCTAGAGAACGAAGACGAGGATTTAGTATATTATTGCTATTTATTATTCCACTTTATTCTGTGTTCCACTACATTATTTGTTTATTTCTGATGTATGTATAACTCTGATTTGAATTGTAAAAGTGTAATCAAATTTAATTTGTAAAACAGCTTTATGAACTATTTATTTGATTATTATATTTTGTCGTCCCATTGTGAGATTCTGTGTTTTTTTTCTTTGTTTTCTTTTATTTTCTTATTTGCCCCGTTAACAATCTTCCATTTTGAAAGGTTTGAATTAGACATGTGTTTTATTGTCGATTTAAACCGTCCAAAAAGGTGGATCGTTACAGCTTAGCTCCAGGCCTTCAGATAGGGGATATTACAAGACACATCCAAATTCTAGTGTCCTTGTCGGCACCGAACACCCTTAGCACCAGTACATGTCCTTCAAACTATCATGTGGGTTGTAATGAGGAGGGAACTAGAACAATGTTCTAGTGAGTGTAAATTATATATCTTATACATAACACTAGTATATGTCAATTGTCTTATATACCTTGTTATGATTTTTCTTTTTTAATTAGTCGTCTCAACTCCACATTCACGTACAATCCATTCCCATCTACCTTTGTAGAATCATAACTACATGCGTGTGTGTGTATCATGGTCCTCAAATAGACCTAAATACTACCCACTAGTATCTCTAAATCATTACCTCGTCATGATCCATCGCCATCATCATGTCACGATCCAGTCACCGTATAACTCGAGGGAATCTCATAGTGCCTAATGACGGCTTCTCAAAATATTATGTCATATTCAATCTCGTTTTGGGGATTTACTACTTTGTCTTCTTCCTATCGTGGATACGGTACAACAAACTACCCTAACCTATTTTGAAAGAACTTCTTTTGGGTTAACTAGCCTTGCCATAATAAATAAACTAATTAACAACTATGGCAGTGCATAGCCCAAAGTGAACTACCCTGGTGGGCGGTAAAGACCATTTAGGTGTAACCATATCTTTCCCGTTGACCGTTAAGGAATGGTGTCGTTCTCGCCCTTTGCAGCCCTACTCCTGAATTTTGATACCAACCGTTGTTGCATAGTGCTCGATCCCGCTCATCATTCTATTTAGATTGCCTAATGCAATTAAGGCAATACTCCCCTAAATACTATATTTGTAGCAGACTACTCTATCTATTGGGGGTACTTCTTTACCTATACACAAACGTATATACTTCATGATTCATATGGTTGGATATATCTCATATCAGTATAATGTTACACAATTGCCGACAGACCCTTATGGTGGGCAGACTTCTATTGTGTTACACTACTAACCTTGCATTCCAACCTACTCTAATGACCAAATATCATATGATTCATTTAAGTATACTTTATCTATGATAGTTCACACCCGTTATAAATGCATAATTAAGGCTACATGCATGCGTGTGTGTGTGTGTGTCTACATACATAAATACATACATACATACATACATATATATATATATATATTCAATCATGATTACGTAATTATCCTGTCTCTATAGTATACTGTTGACCATGGGTCTTTATTTCATTATATGTTTATCCATTTCTTTCCTTTAAGTTCATTTACCGCCCTTCACTTATCAAGTTCATAATATCGTTATCCATCTTTTTATCTCTTCTTGCTTATCTTTCATATTTTCTTTTCATTTACTTTCAAATCTTATTGGTATTTCACATCTTATCTTTTTAGGATCTTTTTACTTTATTCACGTCTTACTATTAAAGTTTTGGTGTTTATTACATGTTAATGCATTGAAGCTATGTTTCTACTCTAAAAAATGTTAACATTGTTAATTTCTATGTCTTATCCAAAAAGAAAAATTTGTGTGAAGTTTATAATTACAAGGAACTAACTTTCAATTATTTAAAATAGTCAATACAAAATACGATAATAAACTTTATTTTATGCATCTCTTTCATTTTTATGTCTATTCCTTATCAATTCAAACATCGCACTTTTATTTATTTTAAACTTAATAACACATAGGAATCTACTTGCAACATCCCAAATTTCGACGAATTAAATATTACTTAAACCCCTAAAATCTTAATAGAATTCTCTTTAATTCTCATTTTTATTTGTCATATACTTACCAGTTTCAAATCATAACATAATAGATTTAGTTTTCATTTCATAGTAATGTACTGCAAAAGCTAAAACAATATATAATTTCCAGGTTTACGTTTATCACATGTAAATATAAAAACAAGCTTTCCACTTTCATAAATTCTAAACTATAATCAATTTTATTAAATCTATTCTATAACCATTACATGTATACAAATTTATTATCCAAATCCTTATCATTCTAATCATTATGCACTTGCGATTAAATATCTAAATCGATTATACATATGTATAAATGGAATAGACCACAATGATATAAATCTAATCTTATTACAAAACATGTAATTTTCCCACTCACCTTACATTAGCTTTCTTATTTTCCAGATATAGATCCATCCCCTTTTTATTTGACTCTCTTTCTCTTTCAATCCAAAATAATAAAAAGGATATACATTTATTAAAACTACATATCTGGGAAATAAATTGAATTAAATTTGAATTAGAGTTCCGGATCTATGATTTTATCTTTGTTTCTGTTCTGATTCACTTCTATTCTTCCCTTTTCTTATTTCCCTTTTTCCTCAACTTGCATACACATATAATATAATATTTTACTTTTAGAAATCTAGAAATTATAGAGAAAAGAGAATCGTAGAGCTCCGCTCCATGGCACAAAAAATATAATAAGAGAAGTACGAATTAAGCTTATATTTATAGGGGTTTGGAATTAATATGAATCATTAGATTTTTTTTAAGCTCTTTAATTTCTTAGCATGCAAGCAGTGCATCACCATCGTCCATCTAAATTTTGTAATCATGCTTCAACAACAACATGGGTTGACCGCCCATGCCTTATGGTCGACCTACCAATCGACCTGTGAAATTATACCAGCATAAATTAATTGTTTGAATTTGTTAATTTAATTCCTTGTTTAACAAATCTCATTCATTTCTTCCCCACTATATATATTCTCTAAGATTTTAATTTAATGTTAACATTTCTTTACATTTAATTTCCATTAATGTTTTCAGTAATGTTTAACTTGTTTTTATTACCATACTTGCACATATATTTGTTTTTGATTCAAAAGATTCAAATGTTAATAATTTTCATTCAAACTCCGATCGGAAAACTTTATGTATAAAAATTGATGAGAAAATCGCCACGAACCTAATGGTATAAGTTTCATAGCCAAATTCTGACATTTGCAAATTTCTATTTTTAGCATTATTACTTGTTTATTGCATTTCTTTTTAAATTAATTAGCATTAAAATCGCGGGGTGTTACATTCTCCTCCCTTAAAGGAATTTGGTCACTGAAATTTCTCAAGGACTAAACAATGCAACATAGCATACAATCATTCTAAACTAACAATCAGTTCGTGTACAAACAATTTTGCAACCAATCATGCACAAATGCACGGTGTATTACAATACACATGATTCTTATACTAAGCAATTCTAAATCGGTGCCTCCTATATAAATGCATTATTTTAAAACAATTTTTAAAGTATGGTGTAAACACCCTAAATATACAAGCAGTTCTATATGTATGAAACTTTTGAAAATAAAAAACTTGTTTTTACATCCAAATATTCTCACACTTCTATTAATAGAAGTATAGTTCAACCAATTTCGCATCCAACCTACCATCCAAAATCCTAGCACACTGTTGCTAACATCCAAATTTAGAAAAATCCAGTTTTCTAAACCTATTTTATTATGCTTGAAATGGATCTAGATGAAAATTTCCATATTTCCTCCTTCTCTTAGGTACCTTTTTTTCCCTTGTATCTTGGAATCTTCCCTTACGCCCCATATTCTCTTCCAACTTTTTCAAGTACAGTTTGCATAAGTAAATTTTATTTTAAATCTTTTTAATTTTAAACAAAGTTATTTTAAAAATAGTTTAGTTCGCCTATCGACAAGGTATGAAGGAAGTGACTGCATAGCTAAAATAGCTTTTCCCTTATCCCTAACCATATTTTGCTTCACTGTCACTTCTACTGCACAGTAAAATCTATACTAATCAACCTATCGACTATTCCTCAATATCATGTATGACATTTTCAAAATTTGAAAATTTCTTCATTTTTAATTCAATTTTTTTATATTACTTTCTAAAATATCCATACAAATTTTAAACTAAATAATCTTCTAAACATTTTACAGAGATATTTTATTTTTCAATAGTTTCCTTATGCATAGCGTTTTGAAATAAGGTTTTCCATATCCCAAGAAATCGAGGTTTAGTCAACAGACCAATATCCATAGCGAATTCCTCTTAATTTACGCAGTTTTAAAAATTTTCTTTTATTTATAATAGAAACTAGCAACCAAGTTCATTATAAGTTATAGCTTTTAAGATATACGGACATTGACCCGTGGCTACGCAACATGCTTTCCCTGTCCTCCACTCACTGAAATTTATTTCCAGAATTTTTTGGGACTTACCGCATTATTTCATTTCTATTTTAGTAGTCAAATAAATAAATTTTCTTAATTTATTTCTTGTCTTCCAGTCTCTACTTTTTTTTCTTTTGCATTAGTTGGCTGTCTTTTTTTGAAATTTTCTTATCTTGTTGTTTTTCCATAGCATTGCGGTCTTGAAAACAAAATAAAAGGAATATCTCCTATAATATCTTACGCGCTTTTACCTCTGATAAAGACAACTAATGGTTACAACCCAACCTTAAAAAACAACAACTGTAAGTTGCCCTTCAATATCAATTAACACTAATGATGTTGTGGCTCAATTACTCTGACTTGAAGGGACTTTTCCAACATTCCATCCTTTCGCATTTCTCGTATTTTTAACGTGAGTTAGTCAACATCCTCCATGTGTGTTCGCTACCTCATAATCCTCTGTTACCATCTTCTTTTAACCTAAATTCGTTGATGGCGTAACGATCCGGAATTCCCCCTCATTAATTACCGAATATTTAATTAATTTTAAATATTCAAATAATAAGTTTTATAATCAAAATAAAAACTATTTTTAAATAATAAATATTGAAGATAAAATAGTTTTCAAAATTAGTTTACAAAAACATTTAGTTCAAAGAAAAATCGAAAATGCGACCGGAATTCGTTTTTCGAATTTTCGACTTTTCATTAGCTAAAAATTGTCGAAATGTTGTAAACTCTTTTGTATAAATATACACATACAAACATTAATAAGTTAGCATATGTTAGTATATAAGTATATAAATACACTTAAGTATAAATAAGTTTAAAAAATTAAAAAACAAAGCAAAATAGAAAATGTCACATCACAAACAAACATTTTGGAGACTCAAGTACAATTAGTGTTTTGTGGATGTTGGAGAAAGGTACATGGAGGGGGAACATGATATTTTTTTAAATTTAAAGGGAGGGAGACATGGGAGTGAGGTGGCATTCAATTTGTGGAGGGTAGGGGACAAGGGCAATTAGGTAATTCACATTTTCATTTGCTTATAAATAGCCTTTCATCTCTGTAATTTTTCGCCTTCTTCCACCGTTCAGATCTTTCTCACAACTTTCCCAAATGAAATTGTTATTTTTTCAGACCATGTCAAATCCAATGGCTATAACTTTTATGTTGATCACTTCTTCAAACTTCTCGCATAGCTATGTCAAAGTATCAATTATTTACAGAGTGTTTTTGGATCCAGAATTTCAAGTCCGAAAATGGTCCTTCTTCTATTGACCATACTTTCATCAAAAATAAGCGAAATTGAGTGAGTCATTTTTTGAAATTGTAGAGAAAGAATTTTCTAAAACTTTTATCTTTACCACTTTTCCAAAATCCAAGAGTATATGGTCCAAAAACCAGTTGGAAAATGACCTATTTTTGAGTTTATTTTTGATAAGTCGATGATTATCCAAAGTCACTCCACCTTACCAAAACAAGTTTCACTTCCTTCTTCTTTCAAGGCCGAGCCTACCTAGTGCATTAAGGGTCCAAGATTCCATCGTTGATTAGGAATGGAAGTTCTAGGTCATACCCTAAGTTAGCGAGGGTATGGATAGCTTTTGGTGAGTAAAACTACACCTTCTTAAATCAAGTTTATACTATGCTAATTCTCATGTTAATAGCCTACAAATGCTTGTTGTATATGTGAAGTGATGGTTTTTTTCTTTCATACTTTGAAAAGTTGTCACGTTTGAAAGTTAATAAGCATATGGTTAGTTATATGAAAAGTTGGTAGTTAAAGTAAATACAATTGTTAGTAAATACTTCTTACGTGTTGTATCATCATTATTTACCTTGTATTGTACTTAAACCATTACTATATGATCTTGGTTGTATGGCTAATGTTATAAGTTTTTTTGCCGAACTGCCCGTATAACGATGGTTGCTATACCGGCACTTTCGGAAAATCACCTTTTATCGAAAAAAAATTGGTTTCATTATCGTGCTTGGAATTATTTTACATGTAAAGCAAGTTTTTGATTAGTAATGTTTTCAAAAAAATAACTAATTAATTTAATAATGATTAATTAATTAATCAATCAATTACTTAATTAATAAGGATTAAGGTTAACTAATTACTTAGTTAAAATGTGTTTTAAATTTAACTAATTACCTAGTTAATGATTGTTTAAATTAATTAACCATTTTATTTAAAGATGTTTAAATTTAATTAATCATTTTATTTAATGATGTTTAAGGAAAATCAATCATTAAATAATGATGAATTAAAGTTAATTGATCAATTTGCTAATGATGCTTTGAAATTATAAATCTTTTTAATAAATGATTTTTAAAATTTATCAACTTGTTTAAACTCTAATTAATTTTTTCTTTATTAATGTTCATCTTTATCTTTACTACTAATAATGAAAACTCCATAAGTGAATTCAACCGCGTCTTTTTGAAATGTCCAAAACACTCTTCCGTTAAAATTTATCTAACAAACCCTCGATCATTATCGCATTCAAACTCTGTCCTCCTCTCTGTCCTCTCCACGCCCCTCATTATTTCCAACCTCACATTCTGCGACGGTTAAAACCCTAAATCATTATTAGATTCAAACCTTAAATCATGATCCACGCCTCTTATACCGTCGATGTCGACCAGAGATCTCGATGCTATCGTACTTCTATCGGACGATTCACCAGGTATACTTTTGTACATGCTTCTCTTTCTGTTTCGTCTTCAGTTTCGAACTGCAGTCTACACCACGTTTACACCACTTCTACATCACGTTGAAGCGGTTGGATCCCAAATTCAAGGTATTTTGTTTTTTGCTTCTCCTCAAATCAACGTTCTCTTTATAATTCTCATGTTTTTCCTCTCCGTCCTCAAATTCTTATATTGGACATCAGACTCTAGGTATAGCGCTTTATTAGAGAATTCTACGCCTTGATTTTATTTTTTGAATTTGAACCACGAATATACTCGCATCCGAGACGGTACAATCTATAACCAACTCATACCTAATGATTTCGTTTCCATGGAACTCTTACTTTGCTGCAATAGTAGTCATAATTCTTATTCAATTCAATGAATATTACCAACCATTTTGTTACTAAAAATCTTGGATTCTATAACCTGTAATTTGTTCTCATACTTCATAACTGCTCCATGACTTTCATAACTATTCCTTAAAGATAATTTAGCTATCAAACTGTCACTAATCTATCCTTTAAAGCCAAAGTAAAACAGTCCTAATGATATACTGCAATTATGGGTTTTTTGTTTTGTTTTACTTTGGTTTTTTCCTTTTTTTTGTTGCTTCCTCCTCCTCCTATTCAAAGTAATTTACTCAATATTTTTCGTTATATATGCTCAGATCCTGTTTAAGTGTTTAGTATGTGATAATCTAGGACATTTAATGTTGTCTATTTGTAGACAGAACTGCAGATGGCTCTTAACAATTACATTTATCTTGCACTTACAAGCTCTCAGTTTCTTAGTACTAGACACATACAAGGGAAAATTCATAGATGATTTTATAAAAATGGAGACATAGACCATGAATAATTGAATACTAACACCTAACCTTTTTTGTATGAATATTCCAAAGGAAAATAAATTCAATGAATTCCAAATTTCTGCCAAATCAAGGTATTATTCCCTTTTGTCACCACCACCTCACTCCTGATTACGGCTAGCCACCACTGTTCTACCTTTAGATAATCTAAAGACTGAATAGAAAATGTATTTTCTTTCAAAGTATAAAACATCAATTTGCTTTTTACTCTCTTTTACTTTATATATTGAATCCATCATGAAAATGCTTGATAAAGAGTCGCTATGTAATTTTGTTCTGTCATTTGAGTACATTGTGTTTTGGTGTGTAAATTGTATTATATCATTTTTGAAATTGATATAGGGACTTTAATTTGATTGTGCTAATTTTTTTGAAATTTAAGATAACAGTGAATTTAAAATTGACAAATTTTTTTTGAATTTCCAATTTCTACAATCAATAATTTATTATATTGTTACGGTTACCAGTTACGTGAATCAAACTTAAATATACACACAGTTTATAGTTTTGAAGCTTCTTTTTGTTATTTGTTCAAGTAAAGGTCATTAGGTCATAGATAATATGAGGGAGAATAAAGATGAAATTAGGTTTGAAAACAAAAACAAAACTTGGAAGCTTGTTCTACAAAAGTTAAGCGATGTAATATGAGAAATAGCTCTCATCAAACCTCTGTTGAGATGCTTGGCAAATAGCTCTGTTTCCTTGCCTGGACCCTATAGCGTTTTTTATTTTAGTGCCTAATCAAAGAAATATTTCACATATGATTAAATATGAGAAATAAAGATGAGAATAATTTTCTAAGTTGATCCCGTATAACTTCAATCAAGGTTAGAATATGCAACATAAGCATTTATAAGGCAATTGATATGTACAAGGTTGCAATTAGTCATTTTTAATCATATCTACATAGGTTGTCAGGAGTTCAAACTTTATTTGGCTACCAATGCACAAAAAGTAATACACTTGAATAATTGAATACTAAACAAGAATTTTAATCTTTCTTGATTTGAAATCTTATCAATAACAAAAAAATACTCATGTTGTACTGAATAATTACTCACTGTATCCTTTCATTATTTTACCATTAAGACTTGAAAAGTGTAGGATTCTTCCAGAAACAATAGGGTACATGCATGTAATCCCATTTATAGCTTAAAATAATAGTCAGCCTAGCTCTATTTTTTTTCATTTTCAAGCTACAAGGCTATTAGATAGAAACAGTCAGCCAAACTCTTTAGTTTGATGTTTCAAACTTGAAGGTTGTTCGATCTAAAGAAAAATATGGGTAGTGTTTGTCTTCATTTTGTTTATATTTTGTTTTTAGTGGCTTGGATACATCCTATCATAATTAAATTTTGATTGTTCTATGATTTTTTTTGATGCATTTTTTCATACACTCGCGTTTGTGTATTTGCAGATTAATGACATGCATAAAAATTCAATGGCATTAAATTCAATGGCATAAATTTGTTATGGCTTCTTCAGTTTTATGTGTTTATCTCACAAATGATATCATTCTCAAACTGGTCACATCATTATTATTTTATACAGTTTTATAGAACATACACTACATCGAAATTGTTCAGACATACATCACAGTATGTGTGCATAAAAGTGGAGGAGATGCGACTCTATTTATCTTGGATTCATGCACTCTATAATTTCGTTACATTTCATTTTATTCCGCAAATGGAATCATTATGTTGTATGGTCTTCTAATTGAAAATTTGACTATGCTATTTTATTCAAATTCATAGTTATGAAATTTCCTCCTTCAAAACAAGATAGATTTTAAAAATAAAGCGTGCGAAGCTAACTGCTCAAACAGGAGCTAAATCTAGAGTTAAAGGTGGAATAGTCATAGAGGTATTGTTGTATCATTGACAATTAAAAATGATGCATTGGTGGAAAATTTGGTAACTGAATAATTATTCTTTTGGCTGACACAAAGAAAGGTGAAGATGTGAATAAGAGTCAGGGTAGAGATAAGGATTGAAAACAGAAATAAGGATGTAAAGAATTGTTGCTAAGGAGATTTGTTTTTAATAGCTTGCGTTTTATAATGGCTCAAATAACGATCATTTTGTTGGTTGTTGAGATGTGTTTTTCATAGGAATTTATACAACTCTTTTAACAGTAGATATATAAATAAGGTCACTTACGTTTCAGATAAAACGAATCTAAGTTAAACACTTTCATGGTTCATCACCCTGACATCCCTTGTACACGCAAAACCACTGCTATTCGCAAATTTCCAAATACCTTCAACCTGCAAAGTTATGTTATATTTTCGTCAATGTTGAGAAATAGTTGCGTATGAATTATTATTCTAACTACCTCCCTCGCTGCCCTAAAATACTGCCTCTGTGCTTTATGTTTCCGCAACTATGCTGATTACACTACTTTTTGTGTGTATGATTGAAGGATTTATGTGTTTTCCAGTGTAATTTACCTAAATTTCTCATTCACTTCTTCGCATTATACTTTTACTAACACATTATGTTCGTACACTTAATCAAACTTCGTTTTCAATAATAAAAAATCTACATGCTAGATTATTTTAGTCATACTATATGTTGCATTGGTTTATGTTAACCATATTTAAAGTATACTTTGTCACTTGCTACACTGCGGATTTTACAGGGCCACAACCTGCTAGACCTGCTATTACTCTGTTATCATTGCAGGCCCATGCTATTATTATGAATACAGAGACTTTTCTGTAGTTGTATACTATGTTCATATTGGTTAATCCTGCACTGTATGCACTACAGAAGCCTAAGACTGGGGCAAGGATGCAGGTTAGGATTATGTATGTACTATTTTAGTTAAGGGAAGATTAAGGAGATTGATTGGAGTGAGATTGGTTGGTAGACAGGGGATTGTTTCTGGATGATGAAATGTGTTTAGTGCATGTTGATGTTCTCTAGTGGTATGAAGGTGTGACAGGAAATGTTGTAGAAGGCCGGTAGATGGAGTAGCAGTAGTAAAAGCAAAAGCAGCAGCAGTTTGGGTAGTTTGAAGGCTTGAAGTTTTGGGTGAAGCAGTGGTGATTTAGTATTATGGTCAGTGTGTTATGTGTAGAGGGTGACTGGTGATGGCAGATGAATAACACTGCGGTGATGCAGCAGTGTTATGAGAGTGGTTTGATGTTTATGGTAGTGGTGGATAATATGGGTATCTATGGGGAGTCAGTGGTAATAGGAAGTCAGTGGAGTGAAGTGGTGACAGAATGTATGGTAACAGGTTTGTAGAGAAGCTCGACTGTGCATTGTTGAAGTGGTAGCAACATAGGGTAAAGTTGATTTGAGGCACAGAGGAGTCTTGAAGGATATGTGGTTATGGCAGAAGAGGGTTTAACGTTGAATGTAAGATCAAAATGAAATGTAAATGTAATTGAAAATAGTAAATGCAAATATAAAATGTAATTTTTTTTTTCTTTTTCCAATGAGATTGTGTATTTTTTTTATAGAAGTACAAAATTGCAAATGCAAAATAAAAAAAAACAAATTCAAACAAACACACAAAAACAAGCAAGTAACAATCACTCATATAGTTCACATTGCTAACTTAAATTAAATCTATGAAAATTTAGGACCTGAAATCTGAAACCTGTATAATGTTTTGCACAACATAAATAGTACATATGATAAAAAAAATGTTCAAAATATTTGATAAGGCTTATTGATATCTCCACAGATAATCCATAGCTTAAACCAACAATTAGTAAATGATGCAAATATGATAATTTATAATGGTGAGTAATGGATCTTATTCAATTTATAATTTGAGATATGAAAGTTGAAATCTGTCCAGTTATTGCAATAGTTAATGTTTTCCACGATTAGAAGTTATAACTATTATTGTACAAGTGTCGGTAACATTTAGTATGGCACTTAATTTTATTATTAGTTTTCAAAATTTACAATAAATGGCAGTATTATTAGTTTATCATTTATTATGATCAGTTGTGCCTTTCTCTTTTCTTATAGTAAGGCTATTGTTCGTTGGATAAATATTTCCTTAAATTTACGAATGTTGTCGTGCGGACCATCTACTTCATTAATGCTATTTAATAATGTTTTACTCACAAAAACATTCTTAACAATGGTAATGATTTGTATATATTAGATAGTTGGCTAATATTATCTCTATCTCTACTGCTAATAAAGAGAATTTAATAAATAAGATATCCACGCTGTTCTTTTGAATTTTCGAAAATACTCCATCCACCAATGGAATCTTGCCATCGGTATATAACTTTCATCACCCTTTCCCAACTATCCATCAGGTGAATTTTTACCATCAATTTACCACCAATACCACCAACAATACAACTTGAAATAAAAGTATTGCAATTATCAAAATATTTGCACTTGCAGTACATATCTATCCACTTATTTTTTTTTAATTAAATAAAAAGTAAACATCTCTAGCCAGTAGATGCATATACATTTTATATTAGTTTTAAATAGTAATATTTAATGATGGGGTTTTAGCTTACATGCTAATTTAGAATCACATGTCTAATCTTATGCAATATCTTTAATTAATTATTTAATTATCTTATCAAAAATATCTGATAGCTGAAGACATAACTAAAAGCAAACTCTTACTTCATGCTTCACTGCATCTACTACCTTCACTATCCAGCAGTTTCCATGATTACTTTGCTTTGTGTTCTAATACTTTTAACTAGGAATTCAACTAAATGTATCTGGTCCGTTATATATTTTATCCATAAAAGGAAGTATCCAGCCAAAAATAACGTCGCATTTTGTAATAAATTTAAAGCAACGTCATCTCATATAATATTAACTTACAAGAGACATATATGATGCCATAATATAATAATTAAATTCCTTTATAAATAACATAGGATAGTAAAATGCTTATGCACAAAATAAATAAAAACAGAGGAAGCTTAATACTAGAAAGGAAAAATGATGGAGAGATTGAATAGAAATAGAGTTAATAAGCTGACGATGGGCGACAGAGTTTTCAAAGGAGCTGCAGACCTTATAAAACTAGTGCCAAGTGGAACGTTGTTTATTTTTTATTCTCTAAGCCCTCTTCTCAACAATAATGGACATTTCCATACCCTTAACAAGTTATTATTTATATTTTAGACCATATTATGGCGTGTATATATATACACTACGAATTGCACTCTCTGTGATATGATATATTTTCGATTTTACCTTTTTGACTCAGTTTCAGTGCAAATATTGATTAATAATCTTTCTTTAATTGAACTGCATGCTTTCACTTGGCTATTAAAAGTTGAAAGAATTAGGTCAGGTGACATTAGAGTTGTTCCAGGAATCAAGAAGTCTATGCGTGAAAAAGTTAAGCTGGTAGATGGTGAACTACTTGATGTTGATTATGTAATTTATGCTATGGCTTACAGAAGCAATGTTCCTTCCTGGTTACATGTAATGTATTTGGGTAGAAGTTAGATGTATATCATAAACATGAAGTTTTTGGCAGTTATATTATTGGGGGGAAATTGATCGAATGTGAATTTCTTTTATGTTTTTAAGGATTTGAGTTTTTTTTCAAATGAGGGATTTCCTAATAAAAAAATTCCAGAGGGGTGAAAAGGGAAGTACGGGATTTGTGCATTGGACTTACAAGGTAGGTTGTATCTGGAACTTCTTCAGATGCAGTGAAAATAGGAGAAGATGTTGCAGAGGTTTGGAGAAAAGAAAGAAATCAAGAAAACACATCACTTGCCATATATGTTGCTTACCTCAGTATGAAAAATGATATGATATTATTTTATATAATCTTCATATAACTATATATTTTGACTTTGAATTAAATAGAATGTGACAGAAGAAAGATGTCAAACCCAAAATTTTGGCATTGAAATGGGCTTTTTTGTACAGAAGGAAAAAACATGATGATCGTACTTTCGTTTAACTTGGCTTTGTTAAGTTCATTTCTGTGTACTAATTTGGTGTTTACGTATGATCACTTTATAGAACCATGTATTATCACAAAATCAATTGGTGATGTGGAGGGAGGTCTCTTAGTATTTATGCAGAATTTATATTGTAAATTGCCCGATGTGGGACTAACCTCAACATGCCCTCGCACGTGTGGCGTATCATCAGCCAAACACGTGGACATTCATTGAAGGTGACGTGTGACACAGTTAAACCCGCTCTGATATCATGTTAGAGAACCATGTATTATCACAAAACCAATTGGTGATGTGAAGGGAGGTCTCTTAGTATTTATGCAAAATTTATATTATAAATTGCCCGATGTGGGACTAATCTCAACATTTTCCATTAAATCGATCATATATTATCATAACTGGATTTATACATGTACCGCCATTAAGTAGAAGCCCTGTAATAAAGTGTTATAAACTTACATGCACCGCGATAAGGTGAATTTGGGCTTGAATTCATCATGAACACTATCTACATAATTCTAAAATTATAATAACAAATAACTTATGAAAAAGCTTAATTTTGGGTTTACATTCACCAAAACAATAAAATCCTAAAACTATAAGAACAAATATGCATAAAGCTTAATTTTATGCTGAAAAATCCTTCGTGATACAAACAAAAAGAAAAAATATGATCCAACAATCGAATACATGTCCATCTGGATGTTAGTTGTAATATTTTGGGCTCATCTATTTCGCATACATTATTCTAGAGTTTGGTTAAAGTTGTAATTAAGTGAAGAACATTAGTGTGAGGTGAAAAACAAATTACTCATATGTTACCGATAGTGAGTTTTAAGTTAGAGAACATTTTTTCAAACATCATCAACTAAGCATAATTTTCATCAGATGTGCTTTATTTTTGTTAACCAAGCTTTCATTGCACAGTTTTTACAATAACTGATCTAGAAAAAAACAAGTGCTTCGGAGAACTATTATATCCACTATTTTCTCTTTTTTTTCTTTTTTTCAATGCATATCAGGTTGCTATTATATTCCTCACAATCTGTTGTCTCTGCATGAATAGACATATCATATATGAATGAAGGATGCCATGGGTAATAGGTTAGTTGATTATTCTTGAATTAGAAAAGTGGAGAAATCATTCTGACCAACTTGGCTCAAGTTTGTGTTATGTATATGTCACAAATTAAAGTAATTCACCTTTTGTTTTGAGTGTAGATCAATTGGGTAGCAAGTTGATTACATACTCAATATTTGGTTTGAGAAGATTTTTATTATATTTTGAGTTGTAGTGGTTTATTCCATTGGACGAGAGAGTGAAAAATGAAAACAAAGCATTAAAGTTCACATTAATAACATAGATACATAATCATCACGTACATGGTACACATGTGGACATGCCAACCCATGTAGAAATTCATATAAACACACAGTTAAAGTAGGATCACATGCAAATTTTCAAAGTTCACTTGGTCAATCTAGCAAAAAAATAAATCTCCAACGACACCTTCATCCTTTTCATCCTTCTTCCCACTGCCCTTCTTCATCTCCACTAACTTGGTTGGAACTTCCGGCTTGAGCTTCTCTTCATGGGCACCGGCTTCCTCCACACACTAGAACAAATCCCCTTCTGTGTGTACTATTATATGTCTTGCTATGTCTCCCCATCTGGTGTATGCATGAATTTGTTTCAACCAGCCCAATCCTGTCATAAGGCAACGAAAATCGCTCACAGCCCACATTAGCTAAAAGAGCATATGCATGTAAAAGTACGAGTGCTATTTCCATTTCCAGTATTATAAATAAACCAAAACAAAAGAAACGATTGATAAAATTATGAATACTGATAAGTTATTAGTTCTATGAATGTTCTTCAGTTGTCTCGGTCTTCTCGGTTGTTGCTTCAGGTTCAGTTTATATTAACAATGGTACCGTTAAATCTACTTTCAAAGGTGCAACTATAAATGCATGCACATTGTGATTAAATGCAGGTCCACTTGGACGTGCATATATACTCGTAATTAATAAATCATTTTTAAATAATGAGAATTAATTAATTGTTTATTTTATTTAATTAATTATATTTAAATTTATTAATTAATTTAATTAATGATATTTTAAAGGTGATTTACCCTTTTTAATTAAAGGTTATTGGAGCTAATTAATCAACTTAATTTATGAAGTTTTGAACTGAATTTATCAAAGTAACACGGATGTTTTGACTTTGTTATCCATTTTAAATAATGATAATTAATTCATTATTAACTTAATTAATTATATTTTACCAATTAATTGAATTGACAAGGTTTAAAAGTGGTTTACCCTTTTTATTATTTAAAGACATTTAAAGTTCAAAAATCAAATTGTGTGATGAAGTTTAAAGTTAATTAATCAATATAATAAGGATGTTTTAAGTTATTAAATCCTTTTTACATTGACGTTTTGAAGTTAGTAAACTCTTTTGACAAAGTGTTCTAAAGCTAATACTTGTAAAGTGAGGCTAAGCACAAATTCGGTTTTTAAAAGAAAATGTTCTATTAGTTTATGGAAATGAATTAATTTTCGTAAAGCGATTCACTTATATGGGAACCATTAATTTATCTACTTAGCATTAAACGTCGAAGAAGTAGACTTGTCGCTATTTCTAAAGTTAATAATAATCGTGAGACGTGACTTTGAGGTAACACTACCTTGACTTGTCCGGTATTATTTTTAAGCAAGAAATAATACAAGTTGAAATTCGATGAGTAGTGATAAGTATACAAAACTTAATTTCTATATATGATCATTTTATATCCTTGATGGTTGGTTTATTAGCTATCGGTTACTTCAGCTTCTTTATTGTCGTCATTTTAAGACGATGTGTTGCTCCGTTATGCTTTTTTTATCCTTTATTGGAAATGACCAAAACCAAAGAGCGAGTAGAGGCCAAGCTATGTGGGATTGCCCCATTAGGATATTCTCACATCCGCTCTAGATTGGATTTGGTTTTGCGCATTGAGGTGTGAAATACTCGATAACAATTGGTGGGGTCCGTCTCGGAGGTTTTCGAGAGCCATCAGAGCTCTCAAGTATATTTCTAGAGGTATACTTTCGGTAAGGAGGTGCACCCTCCTAGTCATTGTTGGAGATTTTCCTTATTTGATTCGAACCTTTGAATCTGTTTTCTTCAATTACAATAGGAAGAGTCAACCACACTTCGCGGTGTTCAATTATTGGTTTTGTCCATTCTATCAAGTTTGGACTATTATAATGTTCAGTCCATTCTATCGAGTTTGGATTATTATCCTGTTCAGTCCATTCTATTGAGTTTGGTTTGTTGTCTTATTTTATCCACTCTGTCCTGTTGGATTTTTATTCAGACTATTTCCATTATTCCAATTCTGAAAGTTATACTAATTGTGCCCATCATCCGCGTTTGGATTTGTTCCCTATTGTTCATTTCCATTTTTGTCATGTTTGGTTGTTGTTTATGTGGGAGAAAACCCGTTTCACGTTAGCAGCGTGGTGTCACGTGTTATTGTTTAAATACATCCCATTTGGTTCATAGTTTACTCATACCGGACATTTTGTCTGACCCAAGTGGTTTATTTTCCCTAAAATATCGAGTACTCAATTAGATTTGAGTAGTCCAAGAATAGCAGGTTTTTCTTTGGAGCTATTTTAAGGCGACGGACGAGCAGGAGGCTCCTTACTTATCCAGTATTTATTTCCGCTATATGTTTAGGTATATGCATTTTGTATCTTAAAAATAAAAAGTCAGAATGTATAGCCATCGATCTTTAGATGTAGTAGTTCAATTATTGGTTCTTTAGGAAATACACAGATGAGAATAAGATCGGAGATCACCTTCTAGCCATGAGTGGACGATTTCCTTATAAACGTCCTAGAAGAACGAAATGATTTCATACGTACAGTATAGAACCTCGAATGGTAATTGTACCATATTGTAACGACCCGTAGATTTAATAGTTTTAAATGGTTTTATTTAACGTAATTAATTGAAACTTTTGAGAAATTTTATATAATAATATTTTGAAATAAAAATTTAATATTTGGATTACGTCCAATTAAACATAGCAGATTTTAAATTTTCAATTTATTTTATCAAAGTTTATTCCATTGTGAAATTCTATTTAATTCAAGCTAGCTAATAAATTGCTTTAATAAATATTGCAGAATCAATTTCTTTAATAAATATTGCAGAATCAATGCACAGATGTTATCAATTTCATTTTATGGTGGTACGTTCCTTTACGTTTCCTACCGGTTAAATTATAAATAATTTGCTTTGATGGGTCAGCTAAATCAAAGCAACGTGACCGTTGCTATTTATTTCTTTTATTAATTGCTACAATTATTTTCACCAAATCAAGGGTTGACCGTTACTTGGCTTTCAAATTTTAAACTCTGCATTCAAAAAGAAACGTATAATATAATAAGTACTTCATATTTATTTTCAGTACGTTTCACAAAATTTTCTCTGTTCGTTCTTTTCTATTAAATATATACTTGCAGCTGTTATCAATCCATCGTTTCAATTTATAATATGGTCCGTTACTCTGCCTTTTCAGATTTGAACGTGCAGCTGGTGGCATTAAAAGTTGCTTTAATTATCCAGTGAATTATCGTGACTGTCCCGTTACTCTATATTTATTCTTTACGTTTTATCTTTGCTTAAATTTCTCTATCCATTCCTTGTTCCATTTTAAATATCATTGCCTTTCCAAACTTATTATGTACTATCCAAACTTATTACGTACTATCCAAACAAACAAAAAAGTTATTGCTTTAAATGCAGCTAAATCAACTCATGACCGTTGCCATTTCAAAGTTTGAAACGTATAAAATACTATACGTTATTTCGCATTCATTGATTGCTTTTATTTCTTTCTTTCTTTCTTTACGTTTTCATTCCAATCTGATTTATAACCTTCCTTGTTCTCTTCGTACATTCTATTTATTCTAGCTTGCTCCTCCTTTCTTTTACCTAGTACATCTGCATTCTTTTCATCTTCTCTCTGCAAATTTTCTTTCCACCAAGCGTCTATCCCCTCCTTCTCCCCTCCTCTTCTCTTAAGAAACACCCTGCCTTCCAGCCGAACCCAACATCTTCCCTATCCACATCGGCAGCCTCATCATAGCCGAGTGTATAGCCTAGAGGTAATAACTTCTGACAGCACATACGTGGCATCAACATTTTCCCCATTGTCCATAGTTTCTTATTAATTCATTTTTCCCACCCATCAGCGACTCGAGTTTACACAGAGTATGTCTATACATTGTATTATATTATATATATTTGCTAGTAGTATACTGCCTTAAATTTACATATTTTAGTGTATATATGTATGACAGCTTATGTTATTTATATACATAAAGTAAGCTATATGTACAAACTCAGTGCAACCGCAATTTTCTTTATAAAAGGCAAATAATACAAATTGTAGTACCCAAAGATATATATGTATGGCTGTACTTAATAATAAAAAAAGATTCTTGATATAACATTATAAGCTTATATATCAATTTCTGAGTTTATATATATTTTGTTATATTGTTTTTTTTTTAATTTTGATTTTTATATAATAAGTATGTAAGCTTATTTATATTCACATATTAGTATACATAAGTTGCAATATATTGTTTAATAAGCCTAAAGCATTGTATATCTTCATACTGTTATGATGTGCGTGCTTTAATAATAAAGCTATTGATCGGGTACAGATAGGTTAAGTAACGTGTATATTTGGTTAATTTATATAAAAGTATATATAACCGGTTCGATTATAGTTATAATGAATATATAAGAGAGTTATATAAACGAATTTTATACTATGTGTTAACTAAATACATTGTTATTTATATGATCCAGTTTTTGAATATATGTTTGAAACGTTTTGATTTTTATACATACAAATATTTTATTTTATACATATATTTTGTTATATATGAAGGTTCTATAAAAACAATTCTTATAAACTGTACTGCATATATACTCTTCAAAAAAAAGGGAAATAAAAAGGAGTAAGTTAACGATGTATTATAAAGAATATTGTTTATCTGCATATATATGTGCATAAGTTTGTTGATTTCCTGCTGGATATTTTGGAAAGGAAAGTAATAAACTATAATAATTATATATATACATAAGTATTCATTTCAAAAGATATTATATATGTGTGTGTTGATCTTTAATATAAGTGTTTTATGTTAGAACATTGATTTTCAACTATACATATATATTATTTTAATATTGGTTTAAAATGAATATTTATTACATGGAAACGACAACCATAAAATGAATATACTATATATATGACATTTTGAATAATTATATATTTGTTATTTAACATTAATATGAAATGGAAGCATTTTAAAGTTATATGGTTTTCATGGGCGTGCATATATATATATTTCATTTTTTTTAAATGCGTGTTTTGATTTAACGTTCATCTTGAAAGAAAGTAATAAATTAATCATATAATCTTCATTTCAATTTTATCAAGCTAATTTGATCCGTTCTCATCAATTTCTATCTACTAGCTTTTCCGTTGAAATCGTACCATCTAACATTGCTTTGGAAGTCGTGCTTGCATTTCGTAACTCAACTTCATTGTCTATCTCTCTAACCTTGAAAGGTGAGAAATCACTCACGATTAACATTTTTTTATTCATTAAATTTGATTTCAATTGAAACGACAATTGAAATATGCTGCTGTAGTTATTTAAATTTGCTATATATGCTATTATCTGTAACTGTTCATCTGCGGGATATGACACCATATCATGTTGTTTATATTATATTATTGATGATATATGCCTGTTATTTTATTGTATTTTCTGTTATCACTCTGCAAGTTCCCTGTAGTTGAGAAATCACTATGGGTTGAAATGATACATACCCAAACAGACTTTAGAATAGGAGAAAATCGTTATGGGTTGAAATGATAAACCCAAGCGATTTTCATTTAATTGAATTTGGGATTACGGGTTGAAATGATATCCACTCGTATATATTTAGTATACGGATTGAAATGATAAATATCCGTAGCACTTGACTATATGATAGGAAATATATACAGACACCGTTGGTCCATATAAATATTTTGAAAATAATTTCTATAATTTTGGAAAGAAATATATGATTTAATAAATTTGAATCTTAAGATATTATATAAATGAAAATTGTATATATAGATTTAGTAGTAATATTTGATTTAAATTAGATTGATTTAATACATATAATATGGTTATGTATTTATGTAAATCAATATTTCAAATAGATTCTCCTGTAATAAATTGAATAATTAAGATTGGGAGATAAATTTGGGTTTATAAAAATGGTATTTAAATAAGGATTTATTTAATTAAATCGATTTGAAATTTTTGAATGGGAAATTTAAAGGGTATGATTTTATAACTGGATTTTTGATTTAAGTGATTTAATGAATATTTCACGTTTAAATAAATTAAAGAAAATATTGAGTAAAATGTAATTTAAGGTTACTTAAATGATATTGAATCTAATAAGGGAGTATTTCAAGACTAAATAATAATGAGGTTAAATCGAGATCTATATGAAACTGTTATACAAAACATTTAAATATTAAAGCCTTGAACTATATTGGAATTTAAGTGGTTTATGTTGAGATTCGGATCTGTATTTGAAATCAACGTAGTTGAATTTGTTATTTAGCAACTAGATTGAATTAAAATGAAAATTTAGGTTGAACTAAATTTGAATTTATTATTTAGAAAACTAAATTAAATGAAAATTTAGATGAAACGTTGAATACTTAAAGTTTTGAAATATATGGAAATATAAAAGGGTATTTGTGATTATATATCCAAATTTGAGATTGATAAAATTTAAGTGGTTATTTTATAAATTGAGTTGAATTTAAATTGATAAATTGAGATTGAATTTAATTTGAATGGGAAGGTCGGGTTGATGTTGGAACGATTTGTTAAGTTGAGGAAATTGAAAATACTTTACTGTATAAATTATTTAATATATGTAAATACAATTTTGGGAAATATAAAGATATTTGAAGTGAAAATGAGATTTGGTTTTTAAGTATAAATTAAGCTGAAATGACCACGTGTTATAGTGTATATTTCTACCTTGTAGAAAGTTCCATGGACACTTAGAGGATGGTTATCCCAAACATCCTTTAAGTTATTTGTATTTCAGTTGATATTTCACTTGAGTTGGATTTATTGATATAAGAATGTTAATCCTGACTCGAGTGTTTTGTGTTTTGCTTTACGCTCGGGTCAGACTGAGTGATACAGCATTTGAGACTCACCTTTGGAGTTCGGAGCTTCATTTGGAAATCCAACTATCGATTCAGATTCCAGCCTTTCCAGTTGATTGGTTCAGAGAAGTCATCTGTTACATTGGAGACTTCACTTCATTTGAACTATTCGGTTGTATTTTTCTAACTCTGATGTATATAGTAGCTTCATGAACTACTATTCTTTATCTATTCGCTGCATTATATTACTCTGTGATCTGTGATTGATTTATTTGCTGTATATTTTAAGTTTTGCCAAATTTTAATTAACAATTCGATATTTTGAATTATTCAAGTCGGATATGTATGGTTTTATTGTCGATTTGAATGGTTCAAAATAGCGGGTCGTTATAGTTGGTATCTGAGCTTTGGCTCTAGGAAAAACTTAGCATATGTGGTAAATTTATTTACAGAATCACTTTCGCTCGAGTTGAATCTCTTCCTTTTGACTCGATTTCCTTTGAATTTTGGAATGTCCCTCGGTTTCGAAATTTATTATGTCTCTCCCTATTTATATTCGTTTGATTCCGGAGTATCCCATAACTCCACTAAATGATTTGTAAAGGGGGTGAAAACTCCTTTTCAATTGGCATTGACTCACCGAAGATTTCTGTATCCTCGGTTTACGATGCTGCTATATCTTGTAATGCCGAATTCTATATCTCTGACGATTGAATGTTGAATTGCCTCAGAATTCTACACCGATCTAATTTTGGAATCACGATTGAGCGGTAAAGGTCGCCCGCGATTTATAGAAGTATATCCATCTTCTATTTTGTAATTTAATTATCTCATCTTCGATCGAGTCTATCTTCGAATCAGGATTCTATTGATTGGAGTTCCTCTAAATTAAATCGCTATCTTTGTTTTGAAATCCATTCTTGAATCATCCTTTGAAAATCGGGTTTTGTTTGTATTTTTGAAATTGTTTATACTGAAATTTTATTTTGATAACTATGATTTTTTTTATATATATAAAAGTGAAAATGTTTTCGATATGGATTACATACCTATATATATAAAGCAGATAAGAAATGTTATTCTATATAAAAAGATTTTGAAAGGATTTGAAATTTTGAAAAATTATAAGAAATTGATTTATATAAAAATGATTTATAACTGTAGAGTTAAATTTGAAATTCGAGAATTGAATTCCGGTATTTTGAAATGGGTTTTAAGATTTTGGAAAATATATGAAAATAATATGATTTAAAAGAATTTTTCCGAATAAGAAATGTTTCAAATGAGTTCAAATGAATTCCAATAATTTTGAAGAAATTTCAATGAAGTTTTCAAGAAAATAGAAGTCCAGAACTCACTTATGTCGCTGGAAAATAATTTCGGTGATGAGTGCACGCATCATCGACATTGATTTTCGAGTTTCGGAGTGGGGGAGAGGCCACTTTAATAGCTTCGCTATGCAAGTGATTTTGTAAAACCGTTTTTGATTTCAAATTCCGAAGTATAATTTGATATTTTAGAAAGATATAAGTATATATTTGAAACAATTTAAAATGAGACCGGTGTTCAGTCCTCGAGTTTCGGATTTAATAATTGATTTATTGATTTATTGTTGATTTTGAACTCTTGAATTGAAAATTTGATTTCCCTAACTATTTTGAATGTTCGAACACTTCCAAATCGAGATTAAATTTTCAAAGCTAAGAAATTTCAAAGAGTATAAAATGTTTGATAAAGAATATAAATTTAGTTTTGAAATGTTTTGAAAAAAAAATAGTTTTGAATAATGGTTTTCAGAAAGGTAAATTGGATATTTCAAATAGAAATAGATAGTTTAAAAGTTTTAAAGGGATAATTATAAATTTGGAAACCATTTTAAGTATAATTGATTTTGAGAAAATATTTGGTTTTGAAAATTAAATTGAAATTAAAAACCAGTACTTATATGGTGATTTTGGAAATGAATTTGTTTGACTTGAATTATTTTAATTTGGAAACTAGGATAATTTTCTAAACCTATTATTTTTGGAACTTTGAAATTTAGATATTTAATTTGGAAGAAAATTTGGTGAAATCATATATGATTTTGAAACTGAATTGATATTGAAATGATTTGAAATTGAGAACCTTAGATTACTAAGCACTTGATTTGGGAGTGGTCGAACTTATATAAAATGGATTGTATAAGTATGAAGTTGATTTGAAATCTACTGATTTGAAAGGTACTCAATTTGGAAAGAGATTTTATATAATCGAAGTCTATATAAGTATGATTTGATCTACTATTGATTTGGAAAGTATTCGATTTGGGAAAAATGGAATCCTTATATATGGACTTTATATAAGTATGATATTTGAAAGTGATTTGAAAAGGTACTATATGATATATAGTCGAAGTAAAGATATGGAAAGTGCCTTCTGCTTGATATCCGCTTTGTGGCCACATCGTGGATTCATTCTATCGATATTATTCTCTCTGATTTTTGGTTTTCCGGATGTAATACTCGAGTGTTCCCACCGCGGCGTAACCCATGGTTTTTTTTCTCTCGCGACTACATAGCACAATTGCCTGGCCGAGTCTGGCCTAGAGGTACGGATTGTTTCCTAGGGGATCCAGGCGTAACCATTATGTATCCTGCAATCTGTGTAGGTCGCGAATAGTAGCGAAATTGCCTGGCTGAGACAGCCTAGGGGTACGGATTGTTTCCTAGGGGACCCAGGCGTAACCATTGTGTATCTTGCACTCTACTAGTCATCATGGCGTAACTCGCAGAGCTGAGAAAGCTTACGGATACGGATTGTTTCCTGGGGGATCCAGGCGTAACCATTATGTATCTGCGAACCATGGTCGGACAAAGGTTTTGGTTTGGTTGTTTTGTTTGGATTGTACTTTCCATATCTGTGTTAAAGGTTATTCAAGTATTTTCATTGGGTGTTGAAACAAGTCTACTAAGTACTTGAAGAATTCTAGCTTTGCGCCTGATCAACGCATGGCCAGAGTCTGCAAGAACGAGGATAAACTTGTTGAAACATCGAGTTATAAAAGTATTTTCGAAAGGGAAATTTATTTCGATATAATAGTATTTTATTATAAAATTATTATTATAAAGGTAATTATTATAAAAGTATTTTTCCCAACAAAGAAATGTTGAATTAATATTTGAAATTTAAATTCTTATGGTTCAAGATTAATTATTCATGCCCGATACTATTCCTTGCATCTACCTTATCTGCTCAACTTAGTTATTCACCTTGATTCTGTTTCCCAAATCTACCTTCCTTCCTTGTTGGATATATCCTTTAAAATATTGTTTAATTATATACTACATGGTTTAATAGAAATTTTAGTGTTATAAATATTTAGAAGTTATTTATCTAAAATAAAACATTTTAAAAAAAATATGATTTGTGATCTAATAATAATATTTGGAAGGTACCTTGAAACAAAATAAAAATTTATGAATTTTGGATTTAATATTTCAATAGCTTCTTTGTAAATATAAGTAATAATGTAAATAATTGTTTTCAAAGGAGTTTGAAAAGTATTAAAGTATTAAAGAAAATTAAATTTCAAATGAAGATATCAAATAAATATTTCAAATAAAATTTATATAGTTTTAAATTAACAGTTTATCTTGTCTTTCAATCTATTTTATTTCTGGTTGTTCTATTCTCCTACCTCCTACTTTTTCGGGGACGAAAAGTTTTGAGTGGGGGAGAGTGTAACGACCCGTAGATTTTAATAGTTTTAAATGGTTTTATTTAACGTAATTAATTGAAACTTTTGAGAAATTTTATATAATAATATTTTGAAATAAAAATTTAATATTTGGATTACGTCCAATTAAACATAGCAGATTTTAAATTTTCAATTTATTTTATCAAAGTTTATTCCATTGTGAAATTCTATTTAATTCAAGCTAGCTAATAAATTGCTTTAATAAATATTGCAGAATCAATTTCTTTAATAAATATTGCGGAATCAATGCACAGATGTTATCAATTTCATTTTATGGTTCTATGATCCTTTACGTTTCCTACCGGTTAAATTATAAATAATTTGCTTTGATGGGTCAACTAAATCAAAGCAACGTGACCGTTGCTATTTATTTCTTTTATTAATTGCTACAATTATTTTCACCAAATCAAGGGTTGACCGTTACTTGGCTTTCAAATTTTGGACTCCGCATTCAAAAAGAAACGTATAATATAATAAGTACTTCATATTTATTTTCAGTACGTTTCACAAAATTTTCTCTGTCCGTTCTTTTTTATTAAATATATACTTGCAGCTGTTATCAATCCATCGTTTCAATTTATTATATGGTCCGTTACTCTGCCTTTTCAGATTTGAACGTGCAGCTGGTGGCATTAAAAGTTGCTTTAATTATCCATTGAATTATCGTGATTGTCCCGTTACTCTATATTTATTCTGTACGTTTTATCTTTGCTTAAATTTCTCTGTCCATTCCTTGTTCCATTTTAAATATCATTGCCTTTCCAAACTTATTACGTACTATCCAAACAAACAAAAAAGTTATTGCTTTAAATGTAGCTAAATCAACTCACGACCGTTGCCATTTCAAAGTTTGAAACTATAAAATACTATACGTTATTTCGCATTCATTGATTTCTTTTATTTATTTCTTTCTTTCATTCTTTACGTTTTCATTCCAATCTGATTTATAACCTTCCTTGTTCTCTTCGTACATTCTATTTATTCTAGCCTGCTCCTCCTTTCTTTTACCTAGTACATCTGCATTCTTTTCATCCTCTCTCTGCAAATTTTCTTTCCACCAAGCGCATGTCCCCTCCTTCTCCCCTCCTCTTCTCTTAAGAAATACCCTGCCTTCCAGCCGAACCCAACATCTTCCCTATCCACACGGCAGCCTCATCATAGCCGAGTGTATAGCCTAGAGGTAATAACTTCTGACAGCACATACGTGGCATCAACATTTTCCCCATTGTCTGTAGTTTCTTATTTATTCCTTTTGCACACCCATCAGCGACTCGAGTTTACACTGGGTATGTCTATACATTGTATTATATTATATATATTTTCTAGTAGTATACTGCTTTAAATTTACATATTTTAGTGTATATATGTATGACAGCTTATGTTATTTATATACATAAAGTAAGCTATATGTACAAACCCAGTGCAACCGTAATTTTCTTTATAAAAGGAAAATAATACAAATTGTAGTACCCAAAGATATATATGTATGGTTGTACTTAATAATAATAAAAAATTCTCGATATAACAGTATAAGCTTATATATCAATTTCTGAGTTTATATATATTTTGTTATATTGTTTTTTTTTTAATTTTGATTTTTATATAATAAGTATGTAAGCTTATTTATATTCACATATTAGTATACATAAGTTGCAATATATTGTTTAATAAGCCTAAATCATTGTATATCTTCATACTGTTATGATGTGCGTGCTTTAATAATAAAGCTATTGATCGGGTACAGATAGGTTAAGTAACGTGTATATTTGGTTAATTTATATAAAAGTATATACAATCGGTTCGATTATAGTTATAATGAATATATAAGAGAGTTATATAAATGAATTTTATACTATGTGTTAACTAAATACATTGTAATTTATATGATCCAGTTTTTGAATATATGTTTGAAACATTTTGATTTTTATATGTACAAATATTTTATTTTATACATATATTTTGTTATATATGAAGGTTTTATAAAAAAAACTCTTATAAACTGTACTTCATATATACTCTTTAAAAAAAAGGGAAAAAAAGGAGTAAGTTAACGATGTATTATAAAGAATATTGTTTATCTGCATATATATGTGCATAAGTTTGTTGATTTCCTGCTGGATATTTTGAAAAGGAGAGTAATAAACTATAATAATTATATATATACATAAGTATTCATTTCAAAAGATATTATATATGTGTGTGTTGATCTTTAATATATGTGTTTTATGTTAGAACATTGATTTTTAACTATACATATACATTATTTTAATATTGGTTTAAAATGAATATTTATTACATGGAAACGACAACCATAAAATGAATATACTATATATGTGACATTTTGAATAATTATATATTTGTTATTTAAAATTAATATGAAATGGAAGCGTTTTAAAGTTATATGGTTTTCATGGGTGTGCATATATATATTTCATTTTTTTTAAATGTGTGTTTTGATTTAACGTTCATTTTGAAAGAAAGTAATAAATTAATCATATAATCTTCATTTCAATTTTATCAAGCTAATTTGATCCGTTCTCATCAATTTCTATCTATCAGCTTTTCCGTCGAAATCGTACCTTCTAACTTTGCTTTGGAAGTCGTGCTTGCATTTCGTTACTCAACTTCATTGTCTATCTCTCTAACCTCGAAAGGTGAGCAATCACTCACGATTAACATTTTTTTATTCATTAAATTTGATTTCAATTGAAACGACAATTGAAATATGCTGCTGTAGTTATTTAAATTTGTTATATATGCTATTATCTGTAACTGTTCACCTGCGGGATATGACACCATATCCTGTTGTTTATATTATATTGTTATTGATGATATATGCCTGTTACTTTATTGTATTTTCAGTTATCACTCTGCAAGTTCCCTGTAGTTTAGAAATCACTATGGGTTGAAATGATACATACCCGAACAGACTTTAGAATAGGAGAAAATCGTTATGGGTTGAAATGATAAACCCAAGCGATTTCCATTTAATTGAATTTGGGATTACGGGTTGAAATGATATCCACCCGTATATATTTAGTATACGGATTGAAATGATAAATATCCGTAGCACTTGACTATATGATAGGAAACATATACAGACACCGTTGGTCCATATAAATATTTTGAAAACAATTTCTATAATTTTGGAAAGAAATATATGGTTTAATAAGTTTGATTCTTAAGATATTATATAAATGAAAATTGTATATATAGATTTAGTATTAATATTTGATTTAAATTAGATTGATTTAATACATATAATATGGTTAAGTATTTATGTAAATCTATATTTCAAATAGATTCTCTTGTAATAAATTGAATAATTAAGATTGGGAGATAAATTTGGGTTTATAAAAATGGTATTTAAATAAGGATTTATTTAATTAAATCGATTTGAAATTTTTGAATGGGAAATTTAAAGGGTATGATTTTATAACTGGATTTTTTATTTAAGTTATTTAATGAATATTTCACGTTTAAATAAATTAAAGAAAATATTGAGTAAAATGTAATTTAAGGTTACTTAAATGATATTGAATCTAATAAGGGAGTATTTCAAGACTAAATAATAATGAGGTTAAATCGAGATCTATATGAAACTGTTATATAGAACATTTAAATATTAAAGCCTTGAACTATATTGGAATTTAAATGGTTTATGTTGAGATTCGGATCTGTATTTGAAATCAACGTAGTTGAATTTGTTATTTAGCAAATAAATTGAATTAAAATGAAAATTTAGGTTGAACTAAATTTGAATTTATTATTTAGAAAACTAAATTGAATGAAAATTTAGATGAAACGTTGAATACTTAAAGTTTTGAAATATATGGAAATATAAAGGGGTATTTGTGATTATAAATCCGAATTTGAGATCGATAAAATTTAAGTGGTTATTTTAGAAATTGAGTTGAATTTAAATTGATAAATTGAGATTGAATTTAATTTGAATGGGAAGGTCGGGTTGATGTTGGAACGATTTGTTAAGTTGAGGAAATTGAAAATACTTTACTGTATAAATTATTTAATATATATATATACTATTTTGGGAAATATAGAGATATTTGAAGTGAAAATGAGATTTGGTTTTGAAGTATAAATTAAGCTAAAATGACCACGGTGTTATAGTGTATATTTCTACCTTGTAGAAAGTTCCATGGACCCTAAGAGGATGGTTATCCCTAACATCATTTAAGTTATTTGTATTTCAGTTGATATTTCACTTGAGTTGGATTTATTGATATAAGAATGTTAATCCTGACTCGAGTGTTTTGTGTTTTGCTTTACGCTCGGGTCAGACTGAGTGATACAGCATTTGAGACTCACCTTTAGAGTTCGGAGCTTCATTTGGAAATCCAACTATCGATTCAGATTCCAGCCTTTAAAGTTGATTGGTTCAGAGAAGTCATCTGTTGCATTGGAGACTTCACTGCATTTGAACCATTCGGTTGTATTTTTCTAACTCTGATGTATATAGTAGCTTCGTGAACTACTATTCTTTATCTATTCCGCTGCATTATATTACTCTATGATCTGTGATTGATTTATTTACTGTATATTTTAAGTTTTGCCAAATTTTAATTAACAATTCGGTATTTTGAATTATTCAAGTCGGATATATATGGTTTTATTGTCGATTTGAATGGTCCAAAATAGCGGGTCGTTACACATATAATTCTCTTACCTCTTCTAGATATTCCCAAAATATATTTGGGTCCAGATTTGATAATCGATTATTTAACTATCAAATAAACAATCAATTCAACCAAATACTTCAATTTCACCGAAAACACCAAGTCTTTATTTAAATTAAATTTGAAATAAACTAAATCTCTTTATCCAAAAGTCACGTACTTATCTTATCCAAATCAGTAAATTCATTAAGTATCCTTTCAAAAATATTTGAAAAACCTTTTTAAAATAATGTAGAAAGTACCACTGCAGTATCAAACCATGGATCATAGCTCAATGGTTATGTCTCTATCCCAAAGAAATTCAAAACTTAGCAGCAAACACTCACTGCCTATGATTATGCCACGCAAGTATACCATTACTTCTCGAAAACTTTATTTACTAATTATCTCAAAATAATGCTTGTAAGTTTCATAAATAAATTTTAAGTTTTAATCTAGGAAATTAAATAGTTATTATATCAAACCATATTAATATCTAAAAATTTATCATTTTAAAACAAAATGCTGACTATTTATAAAATAGTATTAAATCTTTCAAAATCGTTATAAGGTTATTTAACATCACAGGAACTGAATAAAATAATTAATATCTAAGAGTAATCAAGCCAATCAAATTTCGTTAAACTATTTCAACGATTCATGGCCAAGATTAAACTTATCACAACCATCACTAGTTAAATTTAAATAAACCAAAATAATTTATATTTTTAACTGAGCTTATTTAAAATTAAAATTAATTACAAAACTTTTTAGTCTTAATTTAATTAAATTTAGAAATTTTATTAATAATTATCTTATAATAATAAACTTAGGATTTTAATCAATTTAAAGTTTAAATTGTTTATCCACTTAAATTATTAAAAACTAATTTAATTCTACATTACCAAAACTTAACAAGTTAAATAGGCATAAACATTTAAGTAGTAGGATAAAAATATAAGTTCCTATATTGTTAAAATTTATGAAAGAGAATAGTTGTTTTAAAGGGGTAATAGGTTTTTAAAAACGAGAACAATTTGTATTATTACTTTTTTTTAAAAACACGAACCGGCCCATCGGCCTAAACAAAGAAAACAAACAATTCGCTCTTCTTCCCTTCTCTTTAATTGTTACTCTGTTCGCTCTTCCCTTTTCTTTTTGACTTGCACACAAACCCCACCATGCACGTGCACACGCCACCAACGACTTGCCATCCACCTCCAACCCCTATTCCATATCATCCTCGACTTCCGCAACCCACTGGCTACCTAAATTTCTCATAGCAACCCCGGTTCAAAGAATTCGAACTCGAACTCAAACCCAAGCCAGACCGAAAACTGTCTCCCTATTCCCACCTCATCCGGCCACCTCCAACCACTTGCAATCGCCAACCTCCACCAGTAGGACCGCCACCGTCTCCTCATTCTTTTCTTCCCATACCGCATCCCCTTATCTCCTCCTCGTCGCCGCCATCACCGCATAACCGAAACCACCCAAAACCTCATTCCTAACCCTAACCTGCCTCCGACCAACCCCCACACCCACTAGTGAAATACCCTACCATTTTTCCCAAGCTCCGCCTCCTCTGAGCTCTCTTCTGATCAAACCCGACCCCCACCACCCACTAGTTCGCCATAATTTGGTCAAAGAGCAATTTACGTTCAACTCCTCATATCTCATCACATACGTTATTAAATATCGTGAAACCACCATCAAAATTCATCACTTCTCATGTCGATCACGTTTACATAAGTAAAAACCCAACACATGACATTCGAATTCCTTCCCTCTTTGGTTACTCACTGTAAAAATAACCTATTTATCCTTTATACTAAATAATATTTAATAAAACCAAATTTAGAACAAAGTACAACCAAAACAACAACTTTTTCTTTTTAATTTGTAACCTAAAACTAATTAGGCTGAGAGATAGGAATTTTTGAAACTAAGCATACAGTTTTTCTTATATACAGAGCAGAGGTAAAATGATGTACAAGCCTGGGTTTCTCTGGCTATAACACTGGAAATACATTCCTATATATGCATATGTATAATCTTGTTTCAAGCATACTTATCAAACAACACTTCTATGTACACATCCAAACATATAACATGGTTAACAGTATAGAAAGAATGTTTTACTCACTGTTTTCTTCTTCCTTTTGAACAAAAGAAGCCTGCTTTCTTTTTGTGTTTGATCCTATCTGAACTTGAATGTCTTTGTTTTTAAGTGGAAGCTTGTATTATTTTTATTACCTTGTTCGAATGAATAAATGCAAAGCAAGGCAGAGATATTTATAATAGGGGAATAGGCTGTAGCTTCCTTATGTACAGTGATTTCATTTTTTTATACTTACTTTGATTTTTAACCAAGACCTGATTTGAAAATAGTGATTTGATTTCATAGTTGAATTGATAATTGAAAGAGGGATTTGATCTATTTTATGCTTGAGAGGATGTGCATTTAATGCTATGTTCCCTAAGGTGTTTACATGCATATATACATCTTTAAATATGGATATACACTACATACATAAGTGGACATAGCTTTGTTTTACTTTACCTTTGTAAATTTTGTACACATATCCTATAACTAATGTACAAACAAACTTTTGTCATTTGCATGCATTTGTCCTTATATATATATTTAGACACATATATATTATCTTAAGTTTTATATCAAAGTTAAGCATATACACCAATTATACATATATCTATATATAATTATATCCCATAATAGAAAAGTGAAGTTTTATTTAAATATATTTGAGAGATTAAAATTTTAGATTTTTAAATCATGGCTTCTCAAATATATATATATATATATATATATATATATATATATATATATCCATAAAGATCAGAAATTATTATTTAACTGGTAAAAATTTATATTATAAAAATTAACATTGGTAAAATATTCTAATGATAAGTGTCAAAAATCCTGGGTCATTAAATTCCTTCTCCCTTATAAAAATTTCGTTCTTGAAATTTGCTAAGGTAGGAAAAATGCTTCCAAACCCATTTACTTATCCAAATCCCACTTATTTAAAATTATATATTCACTTCCCCAAACCTTTTAGTTTTATCTTAACAATTAGCTTTCATTCCTATTTCAAAAACCATGATTTTTAATGCAATTTCAAAATTAACTTTTTAGTTGACAAAAATTTTAACACCCTGAATTGCCGAATTTTTTTGACGTCTCCTTTGTACGGAGAGTCTTTTTCAATATCATAATAGAGATAAAAATATATACATCGACCCACCCGGCCGGAAAAACAAAATATATGACAACATATTATCATTTCTTTATTATATTGCGTAGGCATACTTTTAGTTAGCCTTTTTTAAGCAAGTGGCTTAATTTATATGCATTGCACAACTCAAAACTATACAAACAGCTTCATGTACCTGTACCTACTCAAAATAAGCACATAAGTTTTCATAAACATGAAATTTTAATAACATTTCATTATTTTAACTAGCTAAAGATATAAATTTCATAACCCAAACATGCCAAACATATATGGCAAGCAATTATAAGGTTCCAACACTACTTCCAATTTCCTTTCCATGGACCATATATCATTTCATTCAATTCAAAATGATTTACAACCAAATTCATTGCATTTAATTCATATTTACAACTAACAAACTCATATTCATTCCAAATTGGTTTATATGTGCCTAACTTGCATAAATTTACTTCTATTTAATTTCAAATTGATTCACAATCAGTTTTATTTGCATTCCATTTATACTCACTTCCATTTATATGCAAAACCCTTTTTTATTAAACTTTAATTTAACCCTTTTTAAATTGACTTTAAATCAATTCTTCTAATTTCCATTTGATTTCCATTCAAGTTAATCACCTTGTTTTCTTTACTTCACATTCGAACACATTCCAATCCAATAAAATCATTCCATAAATAACCACTTAAGTTAAATTTCCATTGCTATCAAATTTTAATTCATTTTAAATTGATCTCATTCAATTTACTTGTTTTTAATTTCTTAGTATATCCAATTTCATACTATAACACTTTGAAAACCATTTCATTTTATATAAATCGATTCTCGAACAATTTATTATGCTGTAACATGGCTCCTGCACTTACATTCCTATTAACTTTGCTTCCCACTTATTTTGCACCTTTTCCATTCACTTTATTTAATTCACATTCCAAGTCATATTTAATTCATATTCAACTCCTTTACTCTTAAATCGATTTCGTTTTTTGTTATCATTTACTTAACCATTTAACTTGGTTATACTTTTTCACTTTTCCTGGCTTAATAAATTATACAACTTATCTTTTTACGATTCCGAAATTTTCCCCTTAAGTTTACCCACATTAATTATTTATAACATATAGTTATACCAACACTTCACCATTCATGTTATATTCAGTTTTCTCCATTTCAACTCATCCTTCTTTTAAAATTAATTTTCTGAATTTCCATTTCTTTTACCAAATATCACTATTTTATTTCTCAATCCATATGTTCAAAACTCATTTACTTAATATCTCATTTTACTTACTTGAGTCTGTTTTTTCATAATCATAACTCTGGATTATATACATCACTTGGTAGCTTAAGTATATCCATATTATTCAATAAATATCACTTGCAGTTATAAAATCATCTTACATTTCCATCTTAACATCTAATTCAAATCAATCCAATTTTCAATTTTATTTAACTTATCTTAAGTTAAATACAACATATCTTATTCACTTTAATTTACTCAAGGTAAATTTTAATTCTAGGATTTAAAATTTCCGTTTTCCTTTCTTATCTATATCAACTTCAAATTATTAGTTCAATAACTGATTCTTCTTAACTTTACAAATATCCAAGTAGAAACCCCAAAATTCAATTACCCGGTTTTATTTCAAATCATTTTGAAACCAATATATACATATATCACTTTGGTACATCAAATCATACTTTTGGAATTCCAAGACAACTTGGTTTTGCCCAAAACAATTTCCCTTTGGAATTTTATAAAACAACTTGTTTATCAAACAAGTCCAAAACGAATAATCATACTCAATTACCACGGTAGCAATCCACCACTTAGAACTTGAAAATGAATATTGATGATGTGGCCATCATCACCAGGATTATTTTCCAATGACTAAGGTGAGTTCAATGCTTTTCTACTTCCAAAATTCATTTTAAGACAATTTCTTTTCAAAATGTCTCCAAAAATAATATCGCTATTCTTCCTTTCAAACACTTTGGAAAACATTTCCAAAAATTCTCAAGATTTAAAAATTCCCAACAATTAGTTCAAACCCCATTTAAAACATTTTCCCAAAATTTTCGGGATTTAAAATTCTGGTTTAAATCAAATTTTAGTCATACTCCTTTGTATAAATATACTTATAGATTTCTATTTGGTTATATATATATAACCATTTCAAATTTATAATCTTATTTGATTATAATATTAACAATCAAACATCTATATAATAATTTTCAGAAAATTATTTCTTTTATATCAAAATATAACTTTGGGTAAAATTATTCCATTCACCCATTTTAAAATATTACTATATCGGTTTACCTTGTTCAAGAGTTAGGAACCTCTATCGATATGGTTGTACTTCCCGTACCGATTAGAGTTCATAAACACTCAACCGATAAGTCAACACAGTATAAAAACATTTTATATTCATTAATAATTACGCACTTATATCTATTAATAACTCAGACTCATTATAGAGTACTACTGACTCTATCTCTAATGAGTAATCCCCACTAAAGCCTTGGTATATCGCCAACCTCGTTCTAATACCACATGGGATGACCCGCCCTCTACGACCCTCGAAAATCGACATAAATACGCCCATTTTATAACATGCCTACGATCAAGTATCGAAAAGACAGATTGTTGAGGAAAAGAAAGGAGGTAGAAGAAGAAAACCTAACAAAATAGAATCTCACAGCAGAGAGAACAATATATAATATCAATAGCTCTTTACACAAATCAAAACAGTAATATACATATCTCACATCAGAGTACACAAGTCAATAATTACTAGCCTCGATAGTTATAACAACCTGCCCTCAAAATTTGCTGGCAATTTCAAACAAAGCACTGCAGCAGAAATAAACAAGTACGAGTAATATGTCTTCGCCATCCAACTCATCTCCTGAGCTCTATAGTATCCAATCATAGACTTGTAATACTCGGTCATACCCGAGCATTATAATAAAATAACACCCGAGTCAGTTTGGAAAACTAGCGTGAGAAAACACACTCAATTTGAATAAAGTTTCAAAACCCTTTGAAAATCAAAGGTATCTCGTAAGACCACATCACAAAAAACACAACGGGTTTTTACCATACGATAACTAGAACATTTCATATCAAATCCTCTGATATTATAATAGTGTCTAAGTACAAATACTTATTCAAATAGCTGAAATTATTACATTAATTAAATTCTAGCAATACTAGGCTCTACAATCAAAACCGTAAAGGCACATATTGGAGGATGGATTCCAGCTAAATGACTAGGCACTAGGGTACCACCTGTCATAGTACACGTCTAGAACAGCGTACCGAGGACCACGTCGGGATCCCCTGCTATACAACACCGGACTACCCCAAACCTAGATAGTCCGAATAAGATTACCCTGCAGTTGGGATCAGCAACCGCCACACAGTCGAATAAAAGGGACTCTAGATAGGGGTAACCTTACCCTACTTGGGTGCGACCCACTTATCCTTGCTGCATCTCCCCTGATTTTTAGTCATTCCCAGTTGATGAGGCTAGAAGCTACGATTACCTTTTTAGAAATATTCACTTAGAGTGCTCATTGTCTGCCAATGACAATGTACTGATAGCATTCACTCATACAAGTCCGTTCTCGATCCGAACTGAACCGAATGCACTATTCCTACAATATTCATTTTGAATCACCCTCGGGATTAGTAGCGATTAGCCCTTTCACTTCACTGCTCCATCTTAGACTCCATGCTCTTGTCTTCATTACGAAAACGTAATCATTGGATCAAAACTGTTTTTAGATCACAAATCCAATCCCGATCTCTTCGAAACAACATTCGATATTTTTTGAAAAATTCAACCCCGGTTCTTTAGGAAATACATAGACGAGAATAAGATCGGAGATCACCTTCTAACCATTAGTGAACGGATTTTCTTATAAACATCCTAGAAGAACGAAACGAGTTCGTACATACAGTATAGCACCTCGAACGGTAACTATACCATATAATTCTCGTACTTCTTCTAGATATTCCCAAAGTTATATTTGGGTCCAAATTTGATAGTCAGTTATTTAACTATCAAATAAACAATCAATTCAACCAAATACTTCAATTTCACAGAAAACCCCAAGTCTTTATTTAAATTAAATTTTAAATAAATTAAATCTCTTTATCCAAAAGTCACGTACTTGTCTTATCGAATTCAGTAAATTCACAAAGTATCCTTTCAAAAATAATTGAAAACGCTTTTTAAAATAACGTGGAAATTACCACTGTGGTATCAAACCATGGATCACAGCTCAACGGTTACGTCTCTATCCCAGAGAAATTCAAGACTTAGCTACCGGCACTCACTGCCTCTGATTACGCCACGCGAGTATACCATTACTTCCAAAAACTTTATTTAATAATTATCTAAAAATAATGCTTATAAGTTTCTAAAAAAAGTTTCAAGTTTTAATCTAGGAAAATATACTAAATTAAATAGTTATTATACCAAACCATATTAATATCTGAAAATTTATCTTTTTAAAATAAAATGCTGACTACTTCTAAAATAGAAATAAATCTTTCAAAATCGTTATAAGGTTACTTAGCATTACAGGCACTGAATAAAATAATAAATATTTAAGAGTAATCAAGCCAATCACATTTCGTTAAACTATTTCGACGATTCACGACCAAGATTAACTTATCACAACCATCACCTAGTTAAATTTAAATAAACCAAAATTAATTATACTATTAACTCTGCTTATTTAAAATTAAAATTAATTACAAAACTTTTTATTCTTAATTTAATTAAATTTAGAAATTCCATTAATAATTATCTTATAATAATGAACTTAGGATTTTAATCAATTTAAAGTTTAAATTTTGTTATCTACTTAAATTATTAAAAAATAATTTAATTCTACATTACCAAAATTTAACAGGTTAAATAGGCATAAAAATTTAAGTAGTAGGATAAAAATATAAGCTCATGTATTGTTAAAATTTATGAAAGAGAATGGTTGTTTTAAAGGGATAATAGGTTTTTAAAAATGAGAACAATTTGTATTATTACTTTTTTTTATAAAAGAAACATGAACTGGCCCATCGACCCAAACAATGAAAACAAACAACCCGCTCTTCTTTTTTTCTCTTTAATTTTTACTCTCTTCCTTCTTACCCTTTCTTTTTGACCTGCACACAAACCCTACCGTGCATGTGCACTGGCCGCCGACGACTCGCCATCCACCTCCGACCCCTTTCCCATGTCATTCCCGACTTCCACAACCCACTGGCCATCTAAATTTCCCACAGCAACCCCAGTTCGAAGAATTCGAACTTGAACTCGAACCCAAGCCAGACAGGAAATTGTCTCCCTATTCCCACCTCATCCGGCCACCTCCGACCACTTGTCATCGCCAAACTCCACCAGTAGGATCGCCGCCGTCTCCTCAGTCTTTTCCCCCCATATCGCAGCCCCATTTCTCCTCCTCGTCGTCGCCATCACCACATAACTGAAACCACCCAAAACCTCCTTCCTAACCCTTACCTGCCTCCGACCAACCACTACACCCACTAGTAAAATACCCTACCATTTTTTCTGAGCTCCCCCTCCTCCGAGCTCTCTTCTGACCAAACGCCGACCCCCATCACCCACTAGTTTGCCGTAATTTGGTCAAATACCAATTTACGTTCAACTCCTCATATCCGATCACATATGTTATTAAAAATCATGAAACCACCATCAAAATTCATCACTCTCATGCCGATCATGTTCATATAAGCAAAAACCCAACACATGACATTCGAATTCCTTCCCTCTGTGGTTACTTACTGTAAAATAACCTTTTTATCCTTTATCTAAATAATATTTAATAAAACCAATTTTAGAACAAAGTACATCCAAAACAACAACATTTCTTTTAAATTGTAACCTAAAACTAATTATGTTGAGAGACAGAAATTTTTGAAACTAAGCATATAGTTTTTCTTATATACAGAGCAGAGGTAAAATGATGTACAGGCCTGGGTTTCTCTGGCTATAACACTGGATATACATTCCTATATATATGTATATTCCTGTTTCAAGCATACTTAACAAACAACACTTCAATGTACATATCCAAACATATAACATGGTAACACTATAGAAAGAATGTTTTACTCACTGTTTCCTTCTTTTTGAACAAAAGAAGCCTGCTTTCTTTTTGTGTTTGATCCTATCTGAACTTGAATGCCTTTGGTTTTAAGTGATAGCTTGTATTATTTTTATTACCTTGTTCGAATGAAGAAATACAAAGCAAGGCAGAGGTATTTATAACAGGGGAATAGGCTGTAGCTTCCTTATGTATAGTGATTTCATTTTTTTTATACTTACTTTGACTTTTAACCAAGACCTGATTTGAAAATAGTGATTTGATTTCATAGTTGAATTGATAATTGAAAGAGGGATTTGATCTATTTTATGCTTGAGAGGATGTGCATTTAATGCTATGTTCCCTAAGGTGTTTACATGCATATGTACATCTTTGAATATAAAATAAACTACATACATAAGTGAACATAGCTTTGTTTTACTTTACCTTTGTAAATTTTGTACACATCCTATAACTAATGTACAAACAAACTTTTTTCATTTGCATGCATTTGTCCTTATCAAAGTTAAGCATACACACACAATTATATATATCTATATATAATTATATCCCGTAATAGAAAAGTGGAGTTTTATTTAAATATTTTTGAGAGATTAAAAATTTTAGATTTTTAAATCGTAGCTTCCTAAATATATATATAAATCCATAAAGATTAGAATTTATTATTTAACTAGTAAAAATTTATGTTATAAAAATTAAAATTAGTAAAATATTCCAATGATAAGTGTCAAAAACCCCGGGTAGTTACAACCCCGTCTTACCTGAGCACTCATCATATCTACCCCATATTTAAAATTTTGGTTTGGTCTTCGTCTTTACTTTCAAAATTTTAAAAACTTTAAATTTTTTGAAATAATTAATTGCAAAACCTTTGTCTTTAAAAGTACAACTTAGAAACCATTTACTAAATTCAAAAATACTTGATGTCTTAACCCTTTAAAACTAAAATCTAAAAAAAATTGAATTTAATCTATTCATTAAATCAAAAAGAAAATGTTAGAAAATTAAATTTGTTTAAAAAATTCTTTTCGTTTTCTTTAAATCAAATTTTCCATTAAAAAATCTTTTCCGATATTTATTTCTTAAAATTAGGATTTTTAACTCAAACCATTCATTAAGTTTTCCTTCTAAAAACTTAATTGTTACTTCAGACCATTTCTTTTCAAAAATGAACTTTTCAGTGTTTCTAATATTTATCTAAACAATAAAATTGGAGTAGATAAGGAAAACTCTCAGTCTATTTTTCAGTCTATCTCTACTTCCAATTTTGGTGGAGCCTTTATTTGCATGTTAGGGGGACTTCAAGAAGATACGTGCAATTAATGCGCACGACTATGGAAAATATATATTTTCCTTTGTTCTACCTTAAATTTTCTATGTTACTTCTACTTAGATTACTAGCATTGTTTTTATATATTCTGTTAACATTATTTCTGGTTACTTACATTATTTTTATATTAATTTATAATGTTGTTTTTATATTTTACAATGCTATTACTATTGAGCTTTCCTCTACCTAAATTGAACTAATTCTAATTTTTTTTCTCTTAATTCACCGTCTTCTTATATGAACCATTGTAGTGCATTCACCTACAGCTTTGTGAGTTCTAACCCTTCTTTACCCTATTATTTACCATATTCCAAACTTGTACCACTTTCTATTGTCCACCTCTAAAATATTTTTACAGCTTAAAAAAAATTATTGCATAGAAAAATCTATGAGCTATATTGCTCTACCATTTTCTTTTTAAAGAAAGAGCTTTTTACAAAATTTTCTTTATTAAAATTTTTTATTTTAACAAATTTTAACTTCTACTAGAATTTTATGCTCTTTTCCTTCTTTATAAAGAAATTAACAATCTATATATGCTCAATAATTTTTCAACCACTGGCATATATAAAACCTACTAACGTAAAAATTTCAATTTAACAAAATATTTGTATTCGTATATACATTTTAAAATCCAATCTTTGCTTCTGTTAGCACCAAAATTGGCCACTAACACCCTTAAGAGAGATTGTGTAAAGAGATTAATGAAGATAGTAAATTAAAAACTAAAGACAGTATGCAAACTTAAATGCAAAGAACAAGAACACCAAATTTATAGTGGTTCGGCGTAACCGCCTACGTCCACTTTAAAATTAATCTTTATCCCCTTACTTGATAACTGATTACAGATTCAATCTGTTTCCCATTATTTGAATACAATTGCAAAGTAAAATATTACGTCTTGAGTGAGTGTTGAATGCGGCAGAGTTTCACCAGTGTTCTCGAAAAAACCGATCCCTTTCACTGTGCCCCTGCCCCTCTATTTATAGACGAAGATGGGTTGGACTTCCCTGGTGGGCCTGGTAGCTGAACACCTCGGCCCTAATGGAATAAGCCCTGTGTGCCGAACCGAATACGCCGAATGACCCAATGCCGAACCTCCATCTTTATGTCGGACGAAGTGAGGCCGGACACTCTGAATGTCGAACACCCATTTGTGCCGAATGACGCGATGACGAACGGTAGGCGATTACCGAACGAGATTTGAGCTGAACGGAGTGATGTACCGAACAAGGTATGGATGCCGACCAATATGGGATGCCGGACGATTCTGCCATGTCGAACGTTCATATAGGCCGAACAAACTTGGATGTCGAGCGCTCCTGCATGCCGAGCGCTTCTCGATGCCGAGCGCTCCTGGATGCCGAGCGCTTCCAAATGTCGAACGACCCTGACTGTCGGACACTTCCCAATGCCGAGTACTCATGAATGCTATTCAAACGTGAATGCCAGACGAACCATTTGCGCCGAGTGTTCAGAATGCCGAACGGTATGTAAATGTCGAACGATCCATAAATTGCCAAACAGTGTGCTAATGCCGAGTACTTAGTTGCCTGGTCAAATCTCCAGGAAACGCTTGCCCCCTAAAGTGTATCGCACGACCGAACGTGATGCGCTTTGAATTACGTGTCCTCTATGCTCCGCTTCGGGCCCTGGTTCACTTTCTTCAGAGGCCTTTTCTTATGAACACCAGGTGAGGTGGTGTGTGCCGAACATAATGCGAATGCCGAACAGAACAGCTGAAGCCGAACGCTCTATGTGTGCCGAACGACTTCGTTTTGACCGGTTCTAACGGTCATCGCCTCTTCGACTTCCTCTTCTTCCCTATAAAGGCTGGACTTCTCCACCTTCTTCTCTTTTTCACTTCCACCTCAGCTACTTTGTACTCATGAACCACGCCTGTTAACAGACTCTAAAGACTTAACGATCCTTCCCAAGTCTCGATCTACTAACTAGGTATCGATTCCTTTATCTAAATCCTTTCCCTGATCAAAAAGTTTCAATAAGAGGCTTAAGTTCATAAATTAGATCCGTAGCCGATAGGAGTTGTGCGGATGAGAGAATCGAACTTCGATTAGGATATTTTTAGGGCTAAACGATGTGGAGGAAAGGAGAAGTGGCCATAGATGAGCACACGAGGGAGTTGTTGGGAGATGTGTTGTGGTTCGGCATGGTCCTCTCGTGCCGAATGAGATTGGGAAAAAAAGTAAAATAGTGGGGGAGCAGGAATTAGCTAGAATGTCGAACAGTATGGTTCGGCGTGACTCGCCGAATGGTTCGGCCTCGTTGTTCGGTATGGGTGGAGGAAGGAAAGGAAAATGAAGCCGTTGTTAGGGACGGAGTGCCAAGCGTTGGGGCTCGGCGTAACTTGGGTTCGCCAGGATTCGCCACATGCCGAGTAGTGAAATGGAAGGATAGGAAGGAAGTATGAGTCAGGTAGGATGTCGAACGTTATTTCGGCCGAATAGAACTTAGGTCGGACAATACTTTGTCCGAACGACACTTAGGCCGAACAATGCTTTGGCCGAACGATACCTAGGCCTAACAATGTCTTGGCCGAACGACACTTAGGTCGAACAATGCTTTGGCCGAACGATACCTAGGCCTAACAATGTTTTGGCCGAACGATACCTAGGCCAAATAATTTTTTGACCAAACGATACCTAGGCCGGCCAATTTTCTCACCTTGCCTAATCATAAGACAAGAACAAAGACACGGACTTAAGCAAACTGGCATATCGAACTATTCTGAATTGATAGCTTCCTAGTTCAAATTATCATAAGCCTGAACTGAAGTCGATAAAAACAGATAAAAGCTTTTATCATACAATGTCAATGTCCGAGTCTAAAATTGAAAACATTTCCAGGCTGGCTTTCGGAGACGGTCAGCGATGACGGCCTTCGAGAATGACAGTTCAAAGTTCAACTTTATACCATCAACTACGTGACCAATAATTTCTCAGCGTTTATATTTGAATGATTGCACTAGATCACACACCGCACGGGGGAGGGGGGGATTTTATGTTGATAAGTCTAACGCCGATTATTTTTCGAGTATAGTTCAAACAGGTGCTCTGCCAAACTCAATATTTATCGGAGATGTCTAAGAAGTCTAGCTCCGCCACGATCTCAGATAGACCTGGGCCGTCTTCAAAACAAGAAGTCTCGGATATTTCAAATCTGTCAACCTCCCCTGCCCATAACTTGGCTCCCGACGCTCTAGAGGCAGCAATTCTCTTGGATAACCCTTTTGATTCACAGGCTTCGAAGGTCAATGAAGTTGCGCTCCGGCGAATATGCTCTATCCATGGGATCCCTTTCGACGAAGTGCTAGATCCATCGGGGCACGATCGTCCACACTTGCCCCCAGTTGGATACGCGGCATGTAATAAATTCATATGCTGGGTTGGCAGCGTGCCACCGTTTAATTTATTTCTTCGGGGTGTGCTGCAATACATCGACATTGCCCCGTTGCAACTGCACCCGAATGGTCACGCCTTCATCTATGGTACCTACATCCTCTTCATGAATGTCCTCTCTCGGCCCCCAACCCCGGGCGACATCAGGTATATATATATGATCAAGAAGCAGAGAGATAGCCCCTCTTACATGTTTCTCGAGCCACATCACAAATGCCAAATCCTAACTGGGGCCTGTAGCAAGTTCGCCCTGTACAAGCAGGAATGGTTTTACGTGCGTTGCCCTCCTGGTTTCACGAGGAGATGGGTGGAAGGAAGTAAGTCTCTTTTCTGGACCGATGTTCATGCTTGATCGAAGTCGTGCCTTTTCTAACTCTTTTTACAATTTTTTCAGGTATCAATCCACGTCCCGATGGCCGCGGATATTCTGAAGCCGTTGAAACTATTAGAGCTCTTCCTGCCGAAGAACGGGACATTCGAACTCTCATTTCGAATGAGTCACTCACAAGGTTTGGGCTATTGGCCGAAGGCCGTCGGATTAGCCTGCCTCAAGGCGCCACCGTTCCCAAGCCCACCTCTGGAAAAGGGAAAAAATTAGCTGAGTCCCCAGCACGTCGCACTCCTGACGCACTAGAGGAGGGGGAAATTAAAGGAAATGAAACACCTGAAGCACAGGATGAGAACGTGGGTCCCATTCAGGATCCGATAGTCGAAGTGCGCGACATCGAAACGTCATCTTCCCCTTCGAAGACTAAAAAGAGACTGACGTACAAGATACGGAGGGAAAAAGTTGGTGTAACCTCTAAAGCCACTCTCATTCCGACGGAGAAAGAGGCTTCTTCACAGCATTTGGAAAATTCTTTAAAGGGCCTATCGAATCTTTCCACCCGATGACCTGCTCAATTATGACTTTGACGATCCGAAAGCATTCAAACTTCACTCGCCTATCAGAGGCGATATAGGCGCTCTTGCCCAAAACCAGGGAGAAAAAACTCCCATCAGTAAAGCAACTGGTCCGTCGGGGGGAAAACACTAGGACACACACACAAACACATGCACTTTGCCTCGCACTTAAATTTTCATCATCACGCTACTCTTTGCTAATCCGTTGTTATTTAAATTCTATGCAGGTGACATGGGGCGTTCACATGGATTCGATCGCCTTCGCGGTTCATCCATCTTTTATCAACCTGGACGTGACTCGGGTTCCGGAAGATGTTGGGATAGAGATGGCGATGGCGATAGAGATTATCATTCCCGGGACTCGTCATCTCGGAAGAGAACTTACTACCAGCCAAAATACCACCAGGATACCTCTTTCCACCCGGAGCAAAGCAAAGATAAGCGCGGCCACAAGGGGTCGCAATCCGATGTCCCCCGGGATCAACACTCCGACTCCTCTTCCACACGACAGTCCCGAGATCCTCACAGGAGTGCTGAACTCTCAAAGTCGTCTCCTCCTGCTCCTGCAACAAATCTAACAGTATCGGGGAGGCTGGCCGAGCTTAAAGATAAATTTCCAAAAATCTGCTTTGATGGCCTGAAATTCCTCCCGGCAATTCATCCTATTCCCGGACATGTCAAGCAGAGCGCCATCGCCTATACCAACGACGTCTATGTTCAACATGACATGTTTGTTCATTTGGCTGAAAAACTTTCTGAAGTCTCCATGGAGCGCCAACATGAGATCGATCGCCTAAAGCTTGAGGCTATCCACGACAAAGACATCATTAAAGCTCAGGATGAAGAGATTGCGACTTACAAGTTTGAACTTGAGGCCGCCCAACAGAGCGCCAAGGACACCGCCGAAGCCGTAACTCGTCTAAAATCGACTCACAAAAAAGAACTCGACGAGGCGGTACAACGCTGTGGGGCTTTGGCTTTGGAAAAATATTCGGTACAAAACGAGGGGGATGCATTTTGTCTCCGGGTTAAAGAACTTGAGGAGCAGCTTCGTAAAGAGAAAGAGGAGAAAACGGCTGCCCAAGAAGAGTCACAAAGATACTGTGATGAGATTGTCGCTACTCGACTCTTAAAGGAGAAACTTGAGGACGAGCTTTCCAAAGTCGAGACGTTAAAGAGCGAAGCCCGTGAAGAGGGCAAGAAGATAGCGTCCATGGATATCGACTCCCTTCTTGAGGCGGCTAGAGAAGAAGGTAGGGAGGAGGTCAAAAGCATGTTTGACCCGCTAATCGCTGAATTCAATGTCCGCGTTCTCATGCATCGAGACTTGACTTTTCTGGGCGAGGGCTATCTCGAATCTTTGGCCGAGGCATGGGGGACTTTAACTGAAATCAAAAAGGCTGAACACGATATTGAGGAGGTTGACGAGGGGGCCTTGATAAAAGAATTCCTCAAGGGAAATGAGCCTTCAGATGTCAACGGCTAAAGCTATTTATTGCAAAGGCTCCCCTTCCACAAAAGGAAAAGAAGTTATCGCCGGTCCATCCGGGATTGAGTTTCCAGCTCATGTGCCTACCCAGCCGACCAGTCGGTCGATACTCGATCCTTTTGAACAGCACATTGGCTATGACCCGGAGGACCCCGGCCTTGGTGTTCATGTTTTGTCCCCTATTCCAGAGGGTGAGACCCCTTTGACGGCTGAGAGCCAGCCGGAACCTGGTACGAAGCTCTTTTTCTTTAACATTCCAAGAGCTTTCACCTTCCACCAGAAGCTATCGTATTCTAATACTTGCTTTCCGTGATTTTGTGCAGGCCGTTCTGATCTTGAGCCTACTTCGAGGAGCGATGTCGTCAAGGAGGTGACGGGAAAAAACGAGTGAAACCACTCACGCAGGAGAGGCTCCCGGTCCAGATGCCCAAGTGATCGGAGTGCTTGATGAAGATAAATCTGAGACTTCCTGTCCCATTGACGGGAGTTATGAAGTTGAAATTACAGGCGTCTCCGAGCACACATCCGAGCTGAGCATGAAGGAGCAGCTTGAGAAAGAGAAGGAGGAGACAATCAAGATCAATGTCGAACCTCAAGCTGTGGACCTAGACGATCCTTTGCAGAAGCCGTTGAAGGTCATTCTCCCTGGCAGGTCCAAACCCACATATGTTCCTCATACTTCTTCGGCTGTCACTCCCCTGTCAAAGAAAGCTATCAAGGGTAAACGTACTGGGGAGGAGTCATCGGGCAAAAAGTCAAAGAAGTAGTTTTCGCTCTCGTTCAACAAGAGCTAGTTTAGATTATGAAATTATTATTATTTTCGTAGTTTATGTAAATAAACTTTGACTCCGAGCTTCAGAGGAGTTGTAGTAGAAACTTATTCTTAGTGAATAAAACTTAGTTTTTCTGTCTTTCAAAAGGCTCTTGTCGTTCAATTTTTGTGTGATCATGATTTAAATCCAAGTTGTTGCGAATAACATGGATTTCTAGGTTCACCTTCATATAGCCCGGAGATTCTTTGAGAGTTGTTCGTTTTTCCTTCCGTGCTTCAAGCACTTAGAATATTTTTTAGTCCGCACATCGGGGACTTAGAGTACTCCAGTCCGCGCTCTGGGGACTTGGAAATTTGAGTCGTTCATACTCGAGTCCGCGCTCCAGGGACTTAGAGTACTCCAGTCCGCACTCTGGGGACTTGGAGATTTGAGTCGTTTATACTCGAGTCCGCACTCCGGGAACTTAGAGTACTCCAGTCCGCACTCTGGGGACTTGGAGATTTGAATCGTTTATACTCGAGTTCGCACTCCGGGGACTTAGAGTACTCCAGTCCGCACTCTGAGGACTTGGAGTTTCGAGTCGTTTATACTCAAGTCCGCACTCCGGGGATTTAGAGTATTCCAGTCCGCACTCTGGGGACTTGGATGTTTGAATAATTTATACTCGAGTCCGCACTCCGGGGACTTAGAGTGCTCCAGTCCGCACTCTGGGTACTTGGAGGTTTGAATCGTTTATACTCGAGTCCGCACTCCGGGGACTTAGAGTGCTCCATTCCGCACTCTGGGGACTTGGAGTTTTAAATCATTTATACCCGAGTCCGCACTCCGAGGACTTAGAGTACTCCAGTCCGCACTCTGGGGACTTGGAGGTTTGAATGTTTATACTCGAGTCCGCACTCCGGGGACTTAGAGAACTCCAGTCCGCACTCTGGGGACTTAGAGGTTTGAATTGTTTATACTCGAGTCCGCACTCCGGGGACTTAGAGTACTCCAGTTCGCACTCTGGGGACTTGGAGGTTTGAATCGTTTATACTCGAGTCCGCAATTCGGGGACTTAGAGTACTCCAGTCCGCACTCTGGGGACTTGGAGTTTTAAATCGTTTATACTCGAGTCCGCACTCCGGGGACTTAGAGTACTCCAATCCGCACTCTGGGGACTTGGATGTTTGAATCGTTTATACTCGAGTCCGCACTCCGGGGACTTAGAGTACTCCAGTCCGCACTCTGGGGACTTGGATTTTTAAATCGTTTATACTCGAGTCCACACTCCGGGGACTTAGAGTACTCTAGTCCACACTCTGGGGACTTGGAGATTTGAATCGTTTATACTCGAGTCCGCACTCCGGGGACTTAGAGTACTCCAGTCCGTGCTCTGGGGACTTGGTGGTTTGAATCGTTTATACTCAAGTCCGCACACCTGGGACTTAGAGTACTCCAGTCCACACTCTGGGGACTTGGAGGTTTGAATCGTTTATACTCGAGTCCGCACTCCAAGGACTTAGAGTACTCCAGTCCGCACTCTGGGGACTCGGAGTTTTGAGTCGTTTATACTCGAGTCCGCACTCCGGAGACTGAGAGTACTCCAGTCCGCACTCTGAGGACTTGGGGTTTTGAATGTCTGCACGTGTTTATACGTCAGCCAGAATAATATAATTTATTTGCCTGTCACAGGATCATCATATGCAGAAATATTAGTAATTCATGGAGAGGATGGCTTCAACCCTTTATTAATGAAAGCAAGCTAAATTGTCTTATTACATGCTAAGAACTGGAAATAAAAGCGAACTGGAAATAAATGCAACTAATACATGAAAGAAATAGACTAAGTATAATAATGCCGCAAGTTCTCGCTGTTCCATTCTCGGGGGAGTGTCGCACCATCGACGGTCACTAACTTGAAAGTTCCTTCTCCAAGCTTCCGTTCAATGACGTATGGACCTTCCCATGCGGGATTCATATGAGACGGGACTGGAAAAAACTCATTTCAAAATGAGGTCTCCCACATCAAAAATTCTCGGTCAGACCTTTTCGTTATAATATTTAGCGACTCTATGTCTGCATGCAGCCGCTCTCAAATTGGCTTCTTCGCGTTCTTCGTCAATGAAGTCCAACGATTCCAATAAAAGATTCCGGTTCGACGCGGGGTCGTAATAAGTTACCCGATGTGATGGAACTTCAAGTTCCACGAGTAAGATAGCTTCTGTGCCATATGCCAATGCGAATGGAGTGTGGCTAGTCACGGTCTTATGGGTGGTCCTATAGGCCCAAAGCGCCGTTGGAAGTTCATCCACCCACTTGCCTCTAGCCTTTTCCAGATGCTTTTTCAATATGGACTTGATTATCCTGTATACAGCTTCCACTTGTCCGTTGGCTTTCGGGTGAGCAACCGCTGCAAACTTCTTCTCTATGCCATATTTCTGACAAAATTCTTCAAACTCCTTGCTTTCGAATTGAGTCCCATTGTCTGTAATGATGGTCCATAAAAGGCCAAAACGGCATATGATATTTCGTACGACGAAATTAATAACCTTCTTGGTGGTTATTGTGGCCAGAGGCTCTGCTTCTGCCCATTTGATAAAGTAGTCGACCGCAACTATTGCATATTTCGCTCCACCTTTGGCTATGGGTAAAGAACCAACTAGGTCGATCCCCCACATTACAAATGGCCAGGGACTAACCATTTGCGTGAGTTCCGTCGGCGGAGCTCTCGGGATTTTGGCGTATATTTGGCATTTGTCACATCTTCTCACAAAGTCTGCAGCATCCGGATTCACAGTTGGCCAGTAGTATCCATAACTGAGGACTTTCTATGCTAATGTCTACCCCCCAGCATGGTCACTGCACTCTCCCTCATGGACTTCCTTTAATATTCGTTTTATCTCATCGTGGGCCACGCACCAGAGTAAGGGGGTCGAGAATCCCCTCCGATACATTACCCCATCTTGCATTATATATCGTGAAGCCTTACGAAGGACTTGTCGTCTTTCACTCCTTTTTTCGGGTAAGATCTCGAATAGCAAGTACCGCCTGATTGGGGTCATCCATGATTCCTTCTCGATTTCGGTTTCGAACGCGAAATCTATCACCATCATATCTATACTTGGAGCATGGAGGGTCTCAATAGGAAATAATCCCATTTGCTGTGCATCGCCAGTGCTTGTGAATTTTGCCAACGAATCGGCTGCTCTATTTTGCTCACGCGGGACATGTGAAATATCATAATACTCGAGATTCACTAGCAGCTCGTGAACTCGGACCAAATATGGGGCAAGTCTCTGCCCCCTTGCTTGGTAGTCTCCTCGCACTTGGTACACCACCAGCTTCGAGTCGCTAAAGATTTCAACTGATTTTACTCCCAGTTCTTTGATAAGTCTTAAGCTGGCAATCAACGCTTCATATTCGGCTTCGTTATTCGAAGCTGTGAATTCGAGCTTCAAAGCGTAGCAAACTGATCGGTTCTCAGGATTTACAAGAACTATGCCAACCCTCGAACAACGGTCGTTAGATGCCCTATCGGTGTACATCTTCCATCGAACGGGAGGTATGACATTGTGGTCGTTTGATTCGTCTGACATAGTAAATTCAGGAATGAAGTCAGCTAGTGCTTGTCCTTGTATGACCCTTCACGGCAGGTAGGTAATATCGAACTGACTTAACTCAATATTCCATTTTAACATCCTTTCGGAAGTTTCCGGTCATTGGAGTATCTACCGCAAAGGTTGATCAGTATAAACACTGATTGAGTGTGCCTGAAAATACGGACGAAGCTTGCATGATGCAATCACCAAGCAATAGGCTAGTTCTTCAATCTTTGGATAATTTCTTTCTGCCCCCATCAAGCATTTACTGATATAATATACTGGTTTTTGAACTCGATCCTCCTCGCGAACCAGAGCCGTACTGATAGCATGCTGGGATACTGCCAAGTAGACATATAGCATTTCATGGTCGATTGGTTTCGATAGCACCGGGGGGCTCTCCAAATGCTTTACCAGAGCTCGAAATGCTTCCTCACGGTCGGATGTCCACTAGAAATTCCTTTTTCCCTTCTTAATCACGTCAAAGAAGGGAATGCATTTATCCGTGGCTCTGGATATGAATCGGCTCAGCGCTGCTACCATTCCGTTCAAGCTTTGTACTTGCTTTATAGTTCTGGGAACTTGTATGTCTCGAATAGCTTGAATCTTTTTCGGTTTAGCTTCAATTCCACGTGCATTCACAATAAAACCCAAGAACTTTCCCGACGCCACACCAAAAGAGCACTTCAAGGGGTTGACCTTCATACCATAATGTCTGAGTATATCAAACATTTATGTTAAGTCTCGAGTGTGATCGTTTGACTGTCATGACTTCACGAGCATGTCATCCACATAGACTTCCATCGTCTTAACGATCTGGTCTTTAAACATTCGATTCACCAGACGCTGATAAGTTGATCCCACGTTTTTCAATCCAAAGGGCATTACTACATAGCAATATAGCCTCATATTCGTGATAAAACTGGTGTGCTCTTGGTCTGGAATATGCATCGGGATCTGATTGTATCCTGAATACGCATCCATAAATGACAATAATTCGTGCCCGGCGGTAGAGTCGACGAGCTGGTCGATTCTAGGTAAAGGGAAACTATCCTTCGGGCATGCTTTATTCAGATTGAAGTAATCAACAAAAGTTCTCCACTTTCCGTTTGCTTTCTTCACTAGCACTGGGTTAGATACCCATTCAGGATAGAGGGCGTTGCGGACGAACCCAATGGCTTTGAGTTTGTCCACCTCCTCTTTGAGAGCCGCAGACCTCTCCGGGTCCATACCTCTCCTTTTCTATTTTACGAGAACGTACTTTGGGTCTATGTTCAACATATGACTCGCAATTGTTGGAGAAATCCCATACATATCAGAGTGTGTCCAAGCGAAAACAACAAGATTCGCTTGGAGGAAGTCAGTGAGGTTCTCGGCTACGACGGGGTCGAGTTGTGATCCAATTTTAAGAATTCGTGATGGGTCATCCCAGCTAACTGGGATGCAAATTGTTAGTTCAGTCGGTGCTGCATTTGTTTCTCTGGGTCCCCCATCATCATCTCTCGGATCTATGTCTCTAAAGATCCGAGAATGTTGCCCGAGCCAGGGCTCGGGCGCTACTTGTCAATCATCAGAACTTTGGATGCGGACGGAGCTGTCCGCAACCTTTCCTTTCTCTCTACGCCGAGCCTCTCTCAGCTCAGCCACATAGCATGCACGACCGGTCGCCTGATCGCCGTGTACCACTCCAACACCTCTGTCTGTTGGAAATTTTAACGTCGGACACCAAGGGGCCAACGCTGCCCTAAATTCTGCCAGGACTGGACGTCCTAGAAATACATTATATGGAGAGTCAACATCCAACACTATAAACGGTAGGATTCGCACCCTCCTACGCTCGCCTTGCCCCAGTTCAACTGGTAACTCCACATATCCCACTACATCCGTTGCTGCGCCATTAAAGCCATGGATTCTGGCTTTAGACAATTTCAAATCCATGGCCTCCAGCTTCATTTGGTCGTATGCTTTCTTGAAGATGAGGTTAACGGAACTTCCGTAATCAATTCGGATTCTCTTCACGAACGCCGGCCCGATTGTCGCAGATATGACCATCGGGTCGATGGTAGGAGCCTCCACCTTATCTGCATCTCTGCTCCTGAATATAATATCATCATTCATCTTTCATTGCTGCTTTGCAGGAGTCCCATCCTCCACATTCGAACAACACTCGTACTCCGCATGTCTTAAAGAGTTAGCATATCACTCCATCTCTTGCCAATTCTTATGCGCAAGGTGAGGTCCTCCAGCAATCTTGTTAATAACCAATCTACCCACAGTTCGAGTAGGCTATTCTGGTTGGTGTGGAGATGGTCCACGTCCGGGGTCCGATGTCTCTTGCCTTCCATCTTGTGGGTCTTTGACAAACTCCTACAGCTTCTTCTGTCTAATCAACTTTTCAATGGCGTCATGGAGGTGTCTACACTCCTCTGTGTTGTACCCATAAGACTCGTGAAAGCGGCAATACTTCCCAGTCCACTTCCGTTCCTCTGTTGATTCCTTTGGGCGTGGTTTTCTATATTGAAAAGTGTTGCAAGTTGACAAATAGATGTTCTCAAGAGATGCGTTCAGTGGGGTGTATTCATTGTAGGTCGGGATCCTTGACTTCCATTTTCCCGTCTCTCTTTTCTTTCCGGGATTTCCACCTCTGGATCCTTTAGACTGCCCAGGCTTGTTTTGGACGCTAACTTGAGCTTTTTTCGAATTATCGCCGGTTTGCTTCATGGCGACGTTACTTTTCGCAGTCTCCTGAGCAGGCCCTGGTGCCTTGTCTCGTCTTGTCCATCGGGCTTCTTCCCTTCTTATGAACTGATGAGCTTTCGAATAAAAACGCTCCAGCATGGCTGGGGGCTTTCCCGCCAACCAATCTCCAAATTCAGAATCTGGATCCACTCTACGCATTACCGCCATCAAAATTGCATGGTCGTTAGGATTTCTCACTTCAGTTGCAACAACATGAAATCTCTGCAAGTATTCTTTCAATGACTCTCTTGGAGCTTAGATTACGCTTGATAAGGACATCACATCCTTTGGGCGAGTGGTGTTTATCCTGAATTGTTCTTTGAGTTTCATTGCCAATTCGTCAAAGCTGGATATAGATCGTGGGGGAAGTCGAGTAAACCACATGGTGGCAATTCCGGACAGAGTGATTGGGGAGCACCTACACTTGGTCACATCATTGGCTCTTGCGGAATCCATCATCCACCCGTACCTCAACACATGTTGCCTGGGATCGGTCTTACCTTCGTAGGCTGGGATAGTCAGCGTATTGGACTTCTTGGGATACTCAGCCTGTAGGATATCATCTACGAAGGGAGTATGACTTCTGGACACTCCCCAATCTTCATTGGTCAAGCCTTGGTTCTCTCTCATCAACTGCCTGACCATAGTTGTTAAGTCTGGAGTTTATGTGGAGGATGGAAGGTTGGTTTCCGTTCCACGGGACCGTGCGGGTTGATGTCCCGCCTGATTTGGGTCTTGGAGATTCGGGCGTCCAGTCTCCTCATGGGCTTGATCCCTAGTCGATCGATCTGTGACACCTTCCTGTGCACCTTCATCCTTACGACACCTATGCCTAGGAGGTTCATCAGCTGAGGTTGAACTATCAGATTCAGAATAAGGGGCAGGGTTACCTCCAGCATTCTGACGCTGCTGCTGAGTGAGCTGAGTCATGAGGTTAGTGTTGGCTTGAATCTGCTCAGCAAGTTGCCTTCTATTTTCCTTAAGTTCTCTTATCAAGTCGTTGAACTCTGTTCGGGAAACAACTTCTGCTTGGTTTTGGGTGGAGGGCCCTGCACCTCGAGTTGCTTGCTGATTTCCAGGTCCAACTTGTTGCACGCTAGCAGTCTCGTGGACATCTGCGTTGTGAGAATCCGATCTAGTTCGTGGTCTCCCCATGGTAGAGTGGTTGGTTGTAACTCTGAATAGAATCAACAGATGCCTTGTGAATGATCTTGGATCTCCTTTGGGGGATTTATGCAATCCAGTAGCTACAAAGCAGATCCTAACAGCCTGAGAATTCGACTCTCAGTGAAAGCACCAAAATTGGCCACTAACACCCTTAAGAGGGATCGTGTAGAGAGATTAATGAAGATAGTAAATTAAAAACTAAAGACAGTATGTAAACTTAAATGCAAAGAACAAGAACACCAAATTTATAGTGGTTCGGCGTAACCGCCTACGTCCACTTTAAAATTAATCTTTATTCCTTTACTTGATAACTGATTACAGATTCAATCCGTTTCTCATTATTTGAATACAATCGCAAAGTAAAAGATTATGTCTTGAGTGAGTGTTGAATGCGGCAGAGTTTCCCCAGTGTTCTTGAAAAAACCGATCCCTTTCACTGTGCCCCTGCCCCTCTATTTATAGACGAAGAAAGGTTGGACTTCCCTGGTGGGCCTGGTAGCTGAACACCTCGGCCCTAATGGAATAAGCCCTGTGTGCCGAACCGAATACGCCGAACGACCCAATGTCAAACCTCCATCTTTATGCCGGACGAAGTGAGGCTGAACACTCTGAATGCCAAACACCCATTTGTGCCGAATGACGCTGGATGACGAACGGTAGGCGATTATCAAACGAGATTTGAGCTGAACGGAGTGATGTGTCGAACAAGGTATAGATGCCGAGCAATATGGGATGCCGGACGATTTTGCCATGCCGAACGTTCATATATGCTGAACAAACTTGGATGCCGAGCGCTCCTGGATGCCGAGCGCTCCTGGATGTCGAGCGCTTCTCGATGCCGAGCGCTCCCAAATGTCGAACGACCCTGACTACCGAACACTTCCCAATGCCGAGTACTCACGAATGCTATTCGAACGTGAATGCCAGATGAACCATTTGCGTCGAGTGTTCAGAATGCCAAACGGTATGTAAATGCCGAACGATCCATAAATTATCGAACAGTGTGCTAATGTCGAGTACTTAGTTGCCTGGTCAAATCTCCTGGAAACAGCTTCCTTTTTCAAATATATTAATTATACATATTTCTCAACTTTAAAATTATTTCTATTGGGTTGGACTCAAAGTGGATTTCTATTTGTTCTACCTCTAAAACTTATGCTCTTCAACTAACCGACTTGTCTTCTTTCCAATATTTGAAATTTGGTTATTAACTTGAAGTGGCTACTTCACACCTTTCTTCGAAACCAACTGCATCTGGATATCTACAACATATGGACTCTTATTTCCCTTTATCTGGACCCACTGTACATCATCAAACAGCGATCATATGGGGATCAACAATCATTAGGCTATCAAGACCCGACTAGGGAGTCATGTACCATCCAGTTTTAGGGATTTTCCATATGTAACTATTCTATAGTTGGAATTCTTTAATGTATATTATATATAAAGGCAAAATATAAATATTTTCACTGAACGTTTCCTAATTTTTTAAGATCGACTAATTTAAGTTTTGATAGCAAATGTTATAACCCGCACCCCAACGGGCCTGAATTTTCACTCAATCGAAAATCCAAGTTCACAAATTGATCGTCGGTATGGTATCCTACAAATAAACAAATGAATGCATTCAGAGAACTAGCGATATAACTCACAGCGGAATAATAATGCATAATAGAACATATAGCCACTGACCAAGGTTTGACACATCCAAAGTCTAGTGTCATTGTCAGCACCGATTACGCCTAGCACTAGTAACTATCCTTTAAACTATCCGGTGGGTGGGATGAGGAGGGAGTCAGAACAACGTTCTAGGGATTGGTAAATTATACATTTTATACATATCACTAGTTTATGCCGATTGCCTTCTATTTCTTGTTATGCCTTTTATTTTTAATTATTCGTCTCGACTCCACATTCCCATATGATCCGTTCCCATCTACCATCTGTAGAACCATAACTGCGTGTATAAGTGTATATCGTGGTCCTCAAATGAACCTAGATATTACCCCGCTAGTATGTCTAAATCAGCACCCCGTGAGGCTCCATCGCCCATGCCGTTTCACGATCTAGTCACTGTGTAGATCAAGGGACTCACATAGTGCCTAATGATAGCTTTTCAAAATATTATGTCGTACTCTATCTCGCTTTGGAGATTCACTACTTTGTCTGCATCTTTTCATGGATACGGTTCCACGGACCACCCCATCCTGTTTTGAAGGAACTCCTTTTAGTTTAACTAGCATTGCCCTAACAAACAACTCTGGTGGTGCATAACCTAACAAATGTAACCTTGTCTTTCCTGTTGATTACTAAGGACTGATGACGTTCTCGCACTATGCAGCCCTACCCCTGAATTTTGGTACCAACGGCTGTTGCATATTGCCCGATCCCACTCATCATCCTACTTAGATTGCCTAATGCAATCAAGAAAATACCCCCTAAATACCATATTTGAAGCAGACTACTCTATCTATTTGGGGTATTCCTTTACTCAAACGTATATACTCCACGGGTCCTAAGGTTGGATATATCTCATATCAGTATAATATTACACAACTGACGTATTCCCTAGCGATGTGTAGACTTCTATTGTGTAACACTAATTACCTCGCATTCCAACCTACTCTAATGATCAAATATCAAATCATTCATTTAACTATACTTTGTCTCTGATAGTTCACACCTGTCATAAATGGATACTTGAAGCTATATATATCATATATGTGTGTATGCATGTGTATTCAATCATGATTACTTTACTATCTTGCCTCCATAGTTTACTATTGACCTTAGGTCTTTATTTCATTATGTGTTTATCATTTACTTTAAGTTCATTTACCGCTTTTCTCTTATCAGTTCATATTATCCTTGCTCATCCTTTTTATCTCTTCTTGGCTATTTTTCATATATTTTTTTCAATTGCGTCCAAATTTTATCGGTATTTCACATCTAAACATTTTAGGATCTTTTTTACTTTATCCATGTCTTACCGTTTAACTTTTAGGGTTTACTGCACTTTAATGCGTTGGAACTACGTTCCTATTCTAAAAAATGTGAACATCGTAAATTTCTATGTCTTATCTAAAAAGAGAAATTTGTGTGGTGCTTGTAATTATAAGGAACTATCTTTTTATTGCTTTAAATAGACGATACAAAATACGATAATTAATCTTATTTTGAACATCACTTTTATTTTATGTCCACTCCTTATCATTTCAAACATCGTACTTTTATTTATTTTAAACTTAATAACACATAGGAATCTACTTATAACATCCCAAATTCCAACGAATTAAAATATTATTTAAACCCTTAAAATCTTAATAGAATTCTTTTTAATTATAATTCTTATCCATCATATAATTACCAATTTTTAATCATAACGCAATAAATTTTATTTTTCATTTCATAGTAATATACTTCAAAAACTAAAACAACATATACAATTTCTAGGTCTACATTTATCACATGTAAATACAACAATTTCTTAAGCATAGAAAATGTAGGCAAGCTTTCCACTTTCATTAATTTTATACTATGATCAATTTTATTAAATCTATTCCATAATCGTTACGTGTTTACAAATTTATTATCCAAATCGTTATTTATCATTCTAATAATTATGCACATGGAATTAAATATTCAAATCGATTATACATAGGTATAAATGGAATAGAGCACAATGATATAAATCTAATCTTATTACAAAACATGTAGTTTTCCCACGAACCTTGCTTTAGCTTTCCTATTTTTTAGACCTGGATCCGTCTCCTTTTTATTTGACTCCTTTTCTCTTTCTGACCAAAATAATAAAAAAAGATATACATTTATTAAAACTACGGACCTGAGAAAAAGAATGAATTAAAGTTGAACTAAATTTTAGATTTACGATTTTACCATTGTTTCCGTTCCAATTCTCTTCTACTCTTCCCTTCTCTTATTTCCCTCTTTTCTCAACTTACATACATATATACTATTATATTTTACGTTTCGAAATCTGGAAATTGTGGAGAAAAGAGAATGGTAGACTACGTTGTGTGACCTAGAAAATATAATAAGAGAAGTGTGAATTATGTTTGTATTTTAGTGATCTGGAATTAACATGGAGTGTTTGATTTATTTAGAAAATCATTTAATTTTACACTAGGCGCTCCTTAATTTCTTAGCGCACAAACAGCGCATCACCATCGTCCATCTAAATGTTATAATCACGCTTCAATAACAGCATGGGTCGACGGTCCATGCCATATGATCGACCATTACCAATCGACCAGGGTTTACTGTAGATCAACCCGTGAAGTTGTTTCAACATTAATTACTTACGTTATTTGGTTTTGCTAATTTAATTCCCTGTTTAACTAATCTTGTTCATTTGTTTTCCACTATATATCTTTCAGATTTTAATTAACGTTAAAATTTCTTAACGTTTAATCTCCATTAATACAATCAATTAACGTTTAATTTGTTTTTATTACCATACTTGCATACATAATCGTTTTTGGTTCAAAAATTTCAAAGGTTAATAACCTTTAGGTTTGAACTCTGATCGAAAAATTTTATATATAAAAATTGTTCAGAAAATCACGATGAACCCATTGACATAAGTTTCATAGTCAAATTTTGATATTTGCAAAAATTCTATTTTTAGTGTTATTACTTATTTATTGCATTTATTTTTAAATTAATTAGTGCTAGAATCGTGGGGCGTTACACTTATGTAGACACTTCGTCGCCTCGCTCAAAATCGTGAAGCTAAGAGAAAAAGACGATTGCGTAAAAAGCTTAAGAACTTTCATATCCATTTATTCTTGCTAGTGCCTGAACTGCAATTTTCGTGTTGACGAGTATAGGCCTTGATGGTCATATTTTTTGTTATTGCAAAGAACAAGTAGTTAGTTGTTAAAATTGTGAAGAAGAAAATTAAATTTGAAAATAACCCAGTTTGATGCATCTTATTATTGCGAACATAACTTTTGTGTTCATCACTTGCCGAAATTTCAAAGTTTGTTAGTTTTTAAACCGGTTTTAAGTTAAAACAAATATCTGACTTGCACCTTGATTTTCACAATTTTAACACCTTTTATTCTTGGCCATAACTTTCAAATGCTTCATCCGATTTCGATGATCTTGTACTTTCCGAAAAGCTAAGAATATAAGAAACAACTTTTATGTAAGATTTTTACAAAATTTTGAAGCTTCCTAGGAAAAAAATGTCGTTTTCTTAAGTGGGCTGCACTTAATTAAAAATTTCAGAGTTCGTTGTGTTTGGGAAAATATGTTATAAATCACTGTATACTTTACTTTTGATGATCCGAATGTTGCTTTTCAAGGCTTATACATTGTGTAACAAATTTCCTTTTGAAACCCATGTCTAAATTTGTCATTTTAGTCCTTAAAACTTTGTGGAGAAGTGACCTAAATTAAATATGCAAGTTATCTATATATTAAAATCATGTATACTTATGATATTCTTATATGCGACTAATGTTTGAAGTTGAGTTAAGCATAGGTGCTCTAAAAGACCTAATGCGATTATGTGGTGGTTTTAGTTTGCTTTTTTTCGCAAAGTAGCAAGGAAACTTGCTTTAAAATGCTAAAATAAAGGGACGTATTTATGCAATATTAATAAATATGAATTATTATGTTGTTCCCCGTGTTTCGGAATGCCTTATTGATTAGAACGTATATTTATGGTGATTTTTCAAAACATTTTCCATACAAAGGGTGACCATGCCGAAATTTCAAAATTTTCAACACTTAGAAAAAATTTGAAAATTTTATACGTTTGAAATTTAAGAAATTTTCAAAAGAACCATTGAAAGCTATAAGTATATTGATCGCAATATTTATAATATCATGTGATTCATTGGAATGATGTGGGAATTATCAGAGTAGCGCAGCAAAAGAGTAATAGAGAATAATGCGTATATTGTATTTGGTAATTAATGTTATTGATTAGATCGAATACAATATTCTCTAGTAGATTGCGAGAATGCAATTTCTTTAAGGAGGGGAGTCTGTAAAATACTTATTCGAAGTTAAATAAAATAAATGTATTGAATTAGATTTTAACAATTTAATTAAGTATTTCATTGAAGTTGATTCAATAAATTGAATATTTGAATTTATTTGATAATAAAAGAAGGTTACTAATTTGAAATTTGAATTGTACTTTAAAATTTTAAAAGTTGTTTAAAATTTTATTTTGGAAAAAGAATATTATTAGGAAATTGTGGAACTGTTTTAAGGAATAAAACAATTATTTTAAAATCACTTAAAGCCGGAAGGAGGTATTTTAATAAAATAAAATTTATTTTGGGTAGGAATGAAATTGTGGAAAATATTATATTAGCATGAATGATTTTTATAAGAGGGTTCATAACTCGAACTAATCGAAAATGTAACTATCCGGAATTTCGGTTGTTAATTTTGAAAATTCAATTTATTTTAAATGTTGAATTCGAATTATTAATTGATTTTGAATATGAAGAATTAAGTTGTATTAGTGAAATAGTTTATAATTTCAAATATGGAAATTTAATGAATTTGGAAAAATAGTAATTTAATATTTGGAAATTGGGGATAATATGTGAATCCGGAAGAAAGGGGAGATGGAAATGATTTCTAAAATTTATTTAACCCTATTTATAATATTTGACTTTAGAATGAAATTAAAAGTCAATAAGTTATAAACTGGAATTTTTATATTTATTTAATAATAAAATTTAAAATAGGGTAATAATGTAAATAATCGAATTTTGGTTTAATATGAATCGGAGTGATTTATAATATGAATATAAATTATATTTGAATTATAATGGAGTTAGTAAATTTTCAAAATTGAAATTTTAAACAATTTCGATGATTTTGAAAACCGCACGATTTAATCGACGAGTTAAAATAGCCTTCCGGGGCACAGTCTCGGAATTTGACGAAACCAGTTCCATTGGATCCATAATAATGTATTATTATCAATTTTCAATTTAGTAGCGTTTGGAGTTACCGTTTGTTCTTACGTGATAGAAACGCGTTGAAATAAATATCGAAAATTTAATCTTTTAATTCGATTCAAAAAGCTATCTTCCACATACGATCGTATTAGGCCCTGAAACATGTTCCACTGTGTTCAAAATGCAGGTTAAACAGTATAAACATTGGGCGGCACGTATTATTTGGAGTTCGTTCGAAAAAGCAGTAAAATTGAAAGTAATATTAAAAAAATAGTATATACATATATAAATACGTATCGCACAGTAAAACCTAGTTCATTTTTGCGACCGCCACCTTCATTATTTTCAATGGCCGGAACCCTTCCCATCTTCTCCCTTGATCTCCACCCATCCACTCAATATTATCGAGAAGTTTCAACATGAAAGTTGTGGAGCATAGAGATCTACGTATCCAACGGGTGATTCGAGCTATCGTCATCGATGGAGGGAGAAATTTGGCTGCGAATGGGTGGCGTTCGAGCATGTTTTTCACGATGATGGAGGAGATTTAGGCGACTGGTCCCTTGGCGTAGGTGAGGCTCGCGTGGGGATTCGACGTAGCAGGTTTGGATCCAGCTCCGACGTGACAAAGATGGAGCGACGATCGATTGAAGAAGCGCGGTGATGGGTTCGTGTGTTTATGGACGCGACTGCGTGGGAGGGAAGAAGAGAACCTAAGGGTGCAGACAAATTTTCTTTAATTAAATTCAACGGCCCAGATCTAAAGGGTAATTTAAAATGAAAAAAGAAATTGTTTATAAATTTGTATTGAAACTTATAAATTGCATATCTCATGCATACGTAGTCGGAATCGGACGAAACTAGCGGCGTCGGAATTGCAGCGACGGGATCTACGTGCTGTAATAGATCTAGATTCAATCAGAGCTAGTGAGAATTTTAGGTTAAATCGAAAGTGTTCGATTTAATTTAAAATTTGGAACGTTTGGCAACGTAAAATCATGGTGAGTTAATCTCACTTAATTTTGGACTGCTAGTGATAAACTTTAAACAGTTAAAACTAATAATGATTGATTGGTTGAATTGATGAATTTTCATTAGTTGGATGTGATTATATATATAGTAGTTTATATATATATATATACATATATATATATACATATATATATATATATATTGGAGTGATTGATATTCCCGCATTTATATAGCGGATAAGACCCTATGCGTCCGCAATAGCGGATGACCCTATATACTGCGATATTTCACCTCGAAGTGGAATTGGTATTTTATGTTGTGCTAACATCTGTGCATGCAGGGAAAAGGGTAGAAGGAATCAAACTGCATTCCTCAAAATGTTGAATTTAATTGCATATATAGTGATATATGTTTTGTTGAAATAATCTGTGACAGGTTATTGTGTGATTTGGATTGATTAGATGTTGTGGCGGGTTTTGACCTAGATTCTAGTATTTTAAATACCAGTAATATATGTTTTAATTGGAAAAGAAAAATTAAAAGGGGTTTTCAGCAAAATGTTTGTATATAGGATTCTGGGCTAACCAATTGGATAAAATAAATGGTTTTTGAAATTGGTACTTAGCCAAATCGGAATATTGTGAATAAGATTTTGGAATAAAAATATTAAATAAAGGATTTTTAAATAATAAATCTGTAAACGGGGTTTGTTTAAAAATATAAAGGTTTTTAAATTCGAGAATTTGGGATTGTTTTCAAAAGTGGATTTTTAATTATTGATTTGATAATTTGTAAAGTGCTAAAATATTTTAGAAAATTAGTTGTTTAATTATTTTAAATTGTCCAAAGCATGTTTTATTATTAATTAGTTTCTTTATAATGAGTGTTAAAATTTATTATTATTTAAGCACTAGTTAGCATTTTGTTTTAAAAAAGAGAGTTATTAATTTTTAATATGGTCTTGTATAATAACTTTTATTTAAGTATATTTGACTAGATTTAACTTAAAAATTTATTTTAGAACTTATGAGCATTTTTGAGATAAATTTGAAAAAAAAAAGTTTCGGAAAGAAGTGGTATATTCGCGTGGCGTAAATCGGAGGCAGTGAGTGCCTACAGCTAAGTCTTGAATTTCTCTGGGATAGAGACGTAACCATTAAGCTGTGATCCATGGTTTTATATCGTAGTGGTACTTTCCACATTATTCAAAAAGGGTTTCAAATATTAAAAAAATGCTTTGTGAATCTATCGAATTCAATAAGATAAGTATATAGTTTTGGATAAAGAGATTTAATTTATTTAAAATTTAATTTAAATAAAGACTTGACGTTTTCAGTGAAATTGAAGTATTTGGTTGAATTGATTGTTTATTTGATAGTCAAATAACCGACTATCAAATATGGACCTAAATATAACTTTAGGAATATCTAGAAGAGGTACAGGAATTATATGGTACAGTTACCGTTCGAGGTGCTATACTGTACGTATAAACTCGTTCATTCTTTTAGGACGTGTTTGAGGAAATCCGTCCATTAACGGTAAGGTGAACTTCGATCTTATTCGTTTCTGCGTATTTCCTAAAGAACCGGTGTTAAGTTTATCGAGAAATGGCGAACGTTGTTTCGAAGAGACTGGGATCAGATTTGTGATCCAAAAACCACTTCGATCCAACAAGTACGTTCTCGTAATAAAGACAAGAGCATGGAGTCGAAGATGGAGCAGTGAAGTGCAAGGCCTAATCCCTACTAATCCTAAGGGTGATTCCAAAATGGATGTAGTAGGAATAGTGCCTTCGGTTCCGTTCGGACCTTGAACGGACTTGTATGGATGAATGCTATCAATACATTGTCATTAGAGAGCAATAACCATTCTAAGTGAATATTTCTAAAAAGATAACGCTTAGCCTCAAGCCTCATCAACCGAGAATGGCTAAAAATCAGGGAAGATGCAACAAGGCTAAGTGGGTCGCACCCAAGTAAGGTAAGATTACCCCTATGTAGAGTCCCTTTTATTCGGCTATGTGGAGGTTGCTGATCCCAACCGTGGGGTAATCTTATTCGGTCTAAGAGGTAGGCCGGTCTTGTGTAGCATGGGATCCCAGAGTGGTCCTCGGTACGCTGTTCTAGACATGTACGGTAACAGGCGGTACCCCAGTGCCTAGTCATTCAGTTCAGATCCATTCTCTAATACGTGCTTTTATGGTTTTAATTATAGAGCCTGGTATTGCTGGAATTTAATTAATGTAACGATTTCAACTATTTGATTAAGTATTTGTACTTAGAGATTATTATAACACCAGAGGATTTTCATATGAAATGTTTTGGTTATCGTATGGTAAAAACCCATCGTGTTTATTTGTAGCGTGGTCTTACGAGATACCTTTGATTTTCAAAAGGATTTTAAAACTTAAATAATTCAAATTGAGTGTGTTTTCTCACGCTGGTTTTCCAGACTGACTCGGGTGTTATTTTCTTATAATGCTCAGGTCAGATCGAGTATTACAGGTTCAGGGTTGGATATTATGGAGCTCAGGAGACGAGCTGGAGATCGAGACGTATTCTCGTACTTATTTATTTCCGCTGCAGTGTTGTTTGAAATTACCAGCAGTTGTGAGGATAGAATCTTATAACTGTCTAGGCTGGTAATTATCAATTTGTGTACTCTAATGTGATATATGTATATTATAGTTTTGATTTGTGTAAAGAGCTATTGACATAATATATTGTTTTGTCCGCTGTGAGATTCTATTTTTGTTTAGTTTTCTTCTTCTACCTATTTTCTTTTCCCTCAACAATCTGTCTTTCAGGCACTCAATCGTTCGGCATATTATACGTTGAGCGTATTTATGTCGATTTTCGGGGCTCATGAAGGGCAGGTCATCACAGAAAAGGATCCAAATGCATTAAGAATAAAAAGAAAACATTTTAATTCAATTTAAATGGGCCTAAACAATAAAAGCCTAGAGCCCATTCTAATCCTTCTTATATCCAAACCTGTATACCCCTACCATTTACAGTGGCCAAATCCCTAAATCAAGTTCAAAAAAAGGAAATCGTGGAGGGGTACCAGGGCGACATGAGAAAACAGGGCTCGGCTTAAGGCGATAGGGTGTGATGGCGACTGATGGCATCAAGGAGTCACTGTGATGACGATGGCAGTTGGAGGCGATGGGAGTTGGTAGCCACGACGTTAAGAGAGTTGCGCATTGCTGTAGGCGACGTTAATTGGTGGTGCGTACGGAGGAGTGGCGACGACTAGTGCTAGTGGCTACGATAGCTTGCATGGAGAAGTTGACGTTGGAGTTCAACAACAGTTTTCATTGATGGCTGAGCTAGTATTGGGGCTAGAGCTAAGCTTATGTCCTTATATTCTTTAGATCGGTGAGTTGTTAAACTCATGAACTCTATCTCTAATTATTTGAAATCTTTTTGCATGCCTTGATATGGTTGATTGTGTGATAATACTTGGTTGTTAATGGTTGGATTGGTTGTGATGAATTGGTGTTCCCCTTTGTATCTTGTTGTTAATATATGTAGTGTATTCTAGTTATTGAATATATTTTGGAGGTAGTTGATTACTTTGGAATGTTGCTTCTTTGTATGGATTGTTTGTGTAAATTTACAAACGGAACTTTATCCATTTGTGAATTAAAACTTTATAGTATGTCGACACTTGTACCATGTCGTGCGATTGGAGTTGTTGGAAAGCAACTTCGATCAATAAATAATTTCATATTATGGAATGATATTTTATAGAGCAATGTTGGCTCTAGAAGTTACATTCTTGATGGATTTATTGTTTGAATTGTTTATATGTTTTTAAAAGATTTTCAATAAGCTTTTATCTATTTTGATCCTTATTGAAATTTAATTTATAAAATATAGTTAAATTAAATTATATTCATAATTTATTTCTTATTTCAAAATTTCTATTCAAAGCTTTTAAAGATGAGTAATATTTATTCATAAAACCTTTTCAAATTTACTACTATAAGTATATTATAATTTTGGGAATGCTTTAGAGGCAAAAGATAAGATATTGTATTATTTTATAAAAAGCGGTTATAAAAGTAACAATTTCAATTTCAAGTAATTTTAGTTATAAAAGCTTTTTATATTATTTTGAAAGAGTTCAAAAGCCTTTGAATATAGAATTCTTTTGAGAAATAATTACAGAGCTCGAAAATGATTTATGGAATATTTATTAATATTTGCAAGGAATATTGTTTAATATTATACACACACACACTCTTCCAAGCCTTGTACAAGAAATATTTTGGAGGAAATATTGATTTAGCCTTTGGAAATTTCATACTTATATTTTAAAAATAAATTATCGTTTCCAAAAATAATTATAAGGTTTTAATTGTTTTAACTCTCTTATTTCATGGATTAAGGATTTGAGATTTTACTGAGATTCCATGTCTTCTTATGATACGAGGAATTTTGATAAACGGTCGGATCGTACAATTTGGTATCTGACTTTATATACAATTATTCTGCTTATTTTTATAACTTGTTGAATAGAGTATACAAAGTGGAATTTACTAGCTTTTGGTAAGTACTTGAATATCACTAGGTGGTATGGGTCATTTATTGAAATTCCAATGACTACTAAAGTGACAGTGATTAACACTTTAGAGTTATATTATCTTGGGGTGTTTGGCTATATGGGCTGATAGACCCCTAAGAAAAGTGAAACTCCTGATTTTGACGATCATGTTGATCGTTTGATTTTACGATCTGGTTGGTCGTTCGTGATCATGGTAACTAACTAGATAGTTTCGGGTTGCTATCATTTTCTAAAGATCAATTGATAGTCTCCATACGCTTTTGTGGATGACTAGCAATCACCGTATACATTTAGTAGCTTACTAGTGGCTACATTCGTGATTTCATGCCCATGCATTTAGTAGTAGCTTGCTAATGCCTACATTCATGATTTCGTATTGCGTCAGAAGAGATAGCAATTATTAGTAGCTTTCTAGTAGCTACATTCATGTTTCGGTGATTTATCCATAAAGGAACCATACTTCTATATGTTGTCCAGGAAAGGACCATACATTTATGTTTTTTCCACAAAGGGGACAATACCTTTGTGTTAGATTTGATACAATATTTTCATGCTTAAGAAGGTTTGAAAGATATTTGAGATAATTGCTCAAATATATTTCCTCTTTTATATGCATTAAAGAGGGCAATGGATTAGCTACATAAGAGGAAGAAATATTTGAAAAAGGGTAAAGTAATTAATTAATTCTCTAATTAGATGATTAAAGAAGAAATCTTATTAGACGCATACAAATTGTGGATGGAAAAATAAAATGGTAAATGTTTTTCGTATGATTTGGAGAATTGATTAGGTATTGATTTATGACCATAAATCAATTACTTCAACCTCAAGTGATAATCCCTATATAAAGATAGGAATTAGGAAGAATAGAAGCATCAGAAACGAATTATCTTCTCTTTTGTATTTCTTCATATTCTTCTTAGTCTTCATTATCAATCTTATAATTCTTCTCTCTAAAAGTAATAAAATATCCTCTCCCCAAGTGAATATACACTATCTTGCGATAGTGGAACCACTATAAATCCGTGTGTGAAGTTTCTACTTACTTTCTTGTGTGATTTGCTGATTTGCCGATTTATTTTCAAGTTCTATTTGTTTTGCCGCACTACAACACGATCTTATTGCTTCTGCATGTATTAGGGTTGATTTGCAATCATTTGTGTAAATTCACCCCTACAGCTTGGTATCAGAGCCTTGATGATCATTTTGATTATGTACGGCATATAGTGCAAGATGAGCCTTTCGACCTTGAAGAAGCTATGAATTCGAGTTTCAGCTCGAAATGGATGCATGCTTTGGAAGAGGAGATGGATTCATTGAAGAAGAATCAGACTTGGGAATTGGTACCACCCCTTGAAGAAAGCCGAGCCATAGGATGCAAGTGGGTATATAAGGTGAAGGACGATTGAAGATACAAGGCTAGACTTATTGGAAAGGGGTTTTCACAAAGGAAGGGGATGGGGTATGATGAGGTGTTTGCTCCGGTTGTTAGACATACTTTTATCTGAGTATTGCTAGCTATAGTTGCAACTCATCACATGGAGTTGGAACAGTTAGACGTAAAGACCGCCTTTTACCATGGAGACTTAGAGGAGACCATCTATATAAAGCAGACAGAAGGATTTGTAGTCGATGGGAAGAAGGAATGGGTTTGCAAGCTGAAAAAGTTTTTAAATGGTTTGAAGCAGTCGTCTAGACAATGGTATAAGAGGTTTGATTCCTTTATGCTTACTGTTGGTTTTGATAGAAGCGTTAAAGATGCTTGCATTTGTTTTAAGCATATGAATAATGTTGATTGGATATATTTACTCTTATATGTGGACGATCTGCTAATTGCTTCCAAGGACAAAGCTGAAATTGATGGGTTAAAATTAAAGCTAAAAGCGGAATTCGAGATGAAAGACCTTGGAGAAGCAAAGAAGATTTTAGGAATGGAAATTCAGAGAGAAAGGAAGCTGAAGGTGTTGAGATTGACACACAGAGAATATATCCAGAAAGTGCTTGCTCGGTTCAGCATGGAGAAGCAGAGGCAATTAGTACTCCCATGCCTCTGCACGTTCGGCCTTCAGAAAAGAACTCTCCGATCTCAGACAAAGACAAAGCTTATATGGAGAAGGTACCTTATGCTAGTGCGGTTGAAAGCTTGATGTATGCTATGATCTGCACGAGACCGGATATTGCACAAGCAGTTGGTTTGGTTAGTCGCTACATGGCTAATCCAGGAAAAATGCAAGGAAAGCAGTAAAGTACATTTTGAGGTATCGCAGAGGAACAACAGATTATGGGCTTGTTTTTGACGGCAAGGAGAAAGATTTTAGCTTGGTCGGATATTTTGATTCTGATTATGTCGGAGATAGAGATCGAAGAAAGTCAGCCTCAGGTTACGTCCTTACACTTGGAAAGACATCTAACAGTTTGAGAGTGAGGTTGCAGACTATAGTTGCCTTGTCTACTACAGAGGCAGGGTTGATAGCCGTTGTTGAAGCAGCTAAAGAGGCACTTTACTTGAAGCAGCTAATGTGTGATTTAGGCTTTGTTCATGGGAGTATAGTAGTAAATTGTGATAGTCAAAGCGCAATACATATGGCTGAAAATCTAGCGTTTAGTTTGAGAACAAAGCATATAGAGGTAAGAGAGTTTTTGTTTGTCTCTATGAATGAAGAAAAGCAGGTGCATCTTCAGAAAATTCACACCGAGGAGAATGCAGCAGACATGTTCAGTAAGTCTTACCTGTTGCAAAGTTCGAGCATTGCTCGAACTTAATTCGCTTGCTAAAGTGTTAGGTGCCACTTAGTGGCACAGGGGGGGAGTGAGTTAGTATACGGAGATGTTTGTTTTGGAGATTGATGGGTCCTACATGGAGGGGGTACTTTCAACACTTTGTTGGCGGACGGTAACCTTGCCGGAGTTCGTTGACAAAGTGGAATGAAGGTGATGGCCATGCCGAAGCTCATTGGGAAAGTATCTGTGATGCCTTGTTCGAGAGCTTCTTAGAGTAAAAGAATGTAGGTGGAGTTGGTAGGCTTGCGGAGAAATATAGTATCAATGTGAAGATTATTAGATTTGATACAATATTTTCATACTTAAGAAGATTTGGAAGACATTTGAAATAATTGCTCAAATATATAACCTTTTTATATGCATTAAAGAGGACAATGGATTAGCTACGTAAGAGGAAGAAATATTTGAAAAAGAGTGAAGTAATTAATTAATTATCTAATTAGATGATTAAAGAAGAAATCTTATCTAACGCATACAAATTGTGGGAAACTGAAAAAATAAAATGGTAAATATTTCCCGCATGATTTGGAGAATTTATTAGGTATTGATTTATGACCATAAATCAATTACTTCAATCTCAAGTAATAATCCATATATATATATAGGGATTAGGATGAATAGAAGCATCAGAAACGAATTACCTTCTCTTTTGTAATTCTTCATATTCTTCTTAGTCTTCATTATCAATCTTGTAATTCTTCTCTCTGAAAGTAATAAAATCTTCTTTCCCCAAGTGGATGTACACTATCTTGCGATAGTGGAACCACTATAAATCTGTATGTGAACTCTCTATTTACTTTATTGTGTGATTTGCTGATTTGCCGTTTTATTTTCACCTTCTGTTTGTTTTATCGCGCTACAACACGATCTTATTGCTTCCTCGTGTATTAAGGTTGATTTGCAATCATTTGTGTAAATTCACCCCTACACTTTGATTTAGTAATATCCTTTATGGATTTATTTTGTTCCATTGATTTGAAATGGACATATGTGAATCACCGTATTTAAGTATGATAGTCTATGATAGACTTATGTGTTTTATGAAATGGTGATTATGCTGTGATATAACTTTTTGGATTGATTTGGATTGGCATGTTTTATATGACTTAGTAATTATGTGTAGTCATATATTATTCTCACACCTTTAAATTAGATATAGTATGGTCAGTTTATGTTCATAATACTCTAGTAGGGTCAAGACTCTATAGGTACCAGGACTTGCTGACTTTGGACATGTGTGCTAGCATGGGGGTAAACTATTTTTGACAATTTGAGTTTACCTCATGTGTATATATGGATATATTTTGTATGGGATGCTATGTGTATTACTTTAGATAGTAGCATTGTACTGGTTTTTGGATGAGATATTGTATATATTAGAGATGTGGGTCTAGTGTTATCATTTTGTAGACTCATATTTTTGTAGTTGTATATGATGTATATTATTTCACTATGATCTCGTAAGTGTAGAATACACTCTAGCACCGGTCGGCACCAAGATACGCATCATGTTTCACCTATGTATCCCTCATCAAAAATTATAACTCTGCCAGACGCTGATCAACAACAAGATACGTGATCTTTTTCATATGCGATACGTTGATCAACAACAAGACGCTGATCAACAACAACAACAACAAAATTAGCACCGATCGACACCAAGCTAAATTGACCTATTTGTTGTATTACTCACTACTCTGTACGCTTCATCGTCTCCATCAAATACATTATGTGCCTATCATTGTTAATGTGCCCGTACAATAGGTTGCTCAAACTGTGACAAATGGGCAAGAATGTCATGACTTGGGGTGCAACCTTACAGTCGGTCCCAGTTAGGATGGATCTAGTCTATCTGGTATTTTCTTGTTTGATCAATCCATTTCAATTTACATGTTCTCCTTACAATAGTAAACTTCTCCTAACTATCTATTAACCCGGTGTCACTAATGAATATTAACATAATTCAACGTTCGATATATTCAATATCATATCATATCCTATATAATGAGTCAAAGGAATAACCAAAAAATATTACCAAACGTTTCATACCCTCAGTATTTTAACATCGTTTATTCGAAATTTTCATTATACGACACCAAGTATGATTCATTTTAGGCAATAAATTATTATTAAAAATGGGTTGTATTATAAAAATATTCCTTTCAAAATCTTCATATCAAATTTTCGAAAATCAATATCAATCTCAAAGAGGCTTTAAATTATGAAATTTTCTTTCTATTCCAAAATCCCTATATAATTCCAAAATTTAATATTTTAAAACCTACTACTCAATTACAAAGAAATCATTTCTTTAGACCCTTATTTGATTACAAATCGCCAAACTCCTTTTTGAAAATAATCGATACAATATAAAATCGTTTATAATACTTCAAAACGCTAATAAAAGTTTTTATGATCCAACAATTCCTTTAAAGCCCAAAATTCAAATTATATTATTTATTTCGAAAATGAATGATTTTCAACTCAAAATATTTTCAAATCTATATCAATGTATGAAGTTTTTATTTTCTTCCAACTCCTTTTAAACCATTTTTTGGGAAATAATTTGTCAAAACTGAAATTATATTTGTTTACTTTAAAATATTACCTGTTCTTTTCAAAAAAAGAGAGGTTCATTAATAGAATTTATCATTAAATGTGCATATCCCATTCAAAAACTCACTACTTTTCCCAAAATATTATTTTTACAAAGCTTCACGTTTAGTTAAATGCATTGAAATATAAACTTTAAATCCTCCTTATAAAAGCAAAAACCCTTGAAATAATTTAAATAAAATATAGATTAAAACATAAACATTATTTCTATTATAAACTAATTATAAAATCTCATTTTTCAAAGGGCTTTAAAATATTTACTTCAAAAGAAAATTTCTTCTTTCCTTTTCAAATCAACTAATTTGAACTTATCACAACTAATCTCCTTAGCGCTTTCTTTTTATACAATCATTTAAAAAATCAAATTCCAAAATATCCAACCTCAAAATAAAATATAAACATCAACAATTCATATAAACATTTCCAAAGCATTTAAATCAATTTTCCCACTTTAATCAATTCTCATATAGAAATTCTAGCTAATTCAATTCATATATGCATAGGTATTTCATGACATCAACATCCATATATGCAACCAAAATACATCCTACAACAATAAAACCATGACATGCGTCTCAATTTCATCTAATATTCACACAACATCGAATGAACTATGGCATGCAAAATGGATTCAAGCAATATCAACCAATATCATTGCCTCAAGTAATTGTTAACAGCAATGCAATCATCGTACTAAACATAGATTTGTGAGTCGAAATAGCAAAAATAAACCAACTTTGTAAGTAATCACCAAATCCACGAATTACTCTGATAAAAATCTTGTTTTATCAAAATTAATTTCAGAAATTATTACTTTCATTAATTATCAAAGAAAGAATATTTATTTCATATTTAATTCAACTTAATGCCATTTTCAAGTTTAAAATAACAGTATTAATTTAAAACAATAAATTTATCATTGTTATTAGTGGTCCGTAACTTTCCAACGATGTTTAAAGTTCAAAGCAATAATTTCAAGAACTTATGATCATAACACTTTTATAATCTTCATAAATCAACTTATACTACTAAAAATTACTATCCCACTTTACCATTAATTTCATCACATAAAACAATTTTTTACTTTTTGACTTGATTAATTCCAAACCAAATATTCTCATTTTAATTTTTCCCCAATTAGCAAAAGTATTCATTCTTTTATTTTATTTTCCCAAAACAATCTCAAATTCCCACTCAATATTCACTATTAAATCGCATGTAATGTTATTTTTTCATTTAAAACATAAATTTACCGCTTGTTAATATCAGATATTTCAAAAGAAAGAAAGAACAATGAAATTAACAGCCGCTCCTCCGTCCATACCCTTCCGTACGCTTTCAACCTAACCCCTATCAGTTCCCTTCAGCCTCACTTCTTCTTTCCATCTCGTGTCGCCGCCCCTCTTTTCGTCTTCTCATGCCGAAAAAGAAGGCGTCGTTGCCTTAGCAGTCAAGCCTATCCACTCCAGATCTAGATCGCCAATCATCGCTGACTCGCTCAAGCAGGCCCTTCACCAATTCTAGCGTTCGAGATCCCTCTTTTGTTGAGCCTGTTTCGTCTACTGCTGCCTCATTTGAACATGCGTGTGCCTCTAATTCGATTCCGATGGCAAATCCATTCTCCTCCTTATTGAACGACATTGATGTTGGTGATCGATCAGCTGTTCTGGGTTGCTCTGTCCTCTCGAACCATGGTGTGACTGCTGCTGGCCTATCGAGCATTCTGAATGCCAACGCGGATTCTGGTGAGAACCTCGTTTCTTCCTTTCTTGCCTCTACCGCCAATGAGCCTTCTTGGTCTGAAACAGTGGTTAGGCTGCCTTGTGAATTCGAAAGTGATTGTGGTGTGAATCATGGTGATGATCCCTCTGTTAGTGTGAACGTTGTAGTAGTTGATAATATACAGGTTGAGCCTGCTGTTGAACGTGACCGATCTGAGTTGTGCACGCAAACTATTTGTGGTAATGTTGACTTGAATTTACATTTGCCTATAAGACCTGATCATGTTCAAATGCCCATTCCTATAGCGCCCCCTACTGTGGCTCCTCCCCCTCCATGTTCCTCTGTTAAGTCCCCTTCCGCTCCAAAATGGTCTTCGATCTTTAAATCATTGCCGTGCAACGTGGGTGAGTATGTTCCCTGTTCTTTTGAAACTGATTAGGTAAACGAGGTTTTGATTCCTCCTTCTGAGGTCATTCAAGCTGGCGAAGACTATTGGGCTGACTATCTTGTGGGTTTCTTCCTTGACTCGAATCTGCCATACCATATTGTTGGGGCTCATTGTAAGAATCGTTGGAAATTCTCGGGTGGTCTCAAGGTTCAGTTTGATAACTCTATGTTTTTCTTTAAGTTTGCTAAAAAGGAGGAACGACGACGTGTGCTTGTGGCCGAGCCAACTTTCATTGAGGGTAACCACTAATTATTACTTCTTGGAGTAGGTCCATTGATAGTGCTAGGCATCAGGTATTATCTATTCCTGTTTGGATGCACTTCTCTCATATTCCCTCTGTTCATCAATCATTGCTTGGATTGAATTGGATCGCTAGCTTGGTTGGAGATCTTAAGTGTTTTGATTCGAACACTGGCTTGAGGTAGGATCGTATATGCGAAAGCTCTGATTGAAATTACCCCTTCCAGGTCTCTTCCTTCCAAGCTCAGAGTACGTCCGTCTGATGGTCAAGTAGCCGAAATTGATGTCCACTATGGATGGAAACGTGATATCTGTGAGATTTGTCACTCCTTTGGCCATGTGGCGCTATCATGCAAGCACCTCCCTCCTCTTGATTCTCCTGACGAACCTCCTCTTCCTATCCCGGATAAGATTCCCCTACCTCGGCCTCTGGTCGGTATGTAGGTTCCTAAGTCGCACCCCACTTTACATGAGGACCTAGGTCCCCCTCTTGATATTCCTGTCGAGATCCATCAAGTCCCTGTTTGTAACTTTAATGCTGCTCCTTCCCCTGTCATTGGTGAGCCTTCCATTGTTCCTGGTATTCCTTTTATTGCTGCTATCATCCCGTCTCCCGTGATTGAATGGAACGCCAGTGAGAAGACTTGGGTTCATTTGAGTTCTGAGATGCGATATAGTTTGAAGATTGATTGTTATTATATGTTTGTAGGTGAAAATGGAGAGACGATGTGGTTATTTTATCATGTTGTTGGTAATGGTCTTGTTCTTACGTGTGATGGTGAGGATGGTGATGACGATAAGCTTATTTTTTAGAATGGCACTTGGGATCGTCATCATCTTTACTCATCTGATTCTTCAGGGTTTGGTCCAGATATTGCGGCTCATTTCTCTGGTTTTCTACGTGTTAGGGGGCCTAGTCCCGTTGTAGATGACACTGGTCCCCTCTCTTTGGAGGTCATCTAGTTTTTGTTTGTGCAATGGTATGGCCACTATAAAACCATTATAGTTGTTCTGTTTTTGTACAGAACACCTGTTTTTTCATTTATATACAGTGGCACGGCTCACTATAAAGCTGGTTAGCTTTGCTAAAAAAATATCGGATGTTACATGAATGTTATATATGTGTGTGTGTTTAGGTATGTGTATGTGTGTGTTGGTAGCTGAAATCTTTTAAATTGTTTTAAAATAAGGTAGACCAAAAAATATATAGGTCATAAACTAAATGGTGGATTTGGGTAAGATATTTACAAAGCCCATTGCGTTGTTTTAATAGACCTAGATACCCAATTTTCACGTACTCAAATTCATTCTCTCCATAATACTAAGTTATATCTAAATGGTGGACTCTACAACGCCACCATTAAATCAGAGATAGGATTTCTTAGAGATGAAACTGATGGTTCAAGGTGTGTTCGACTGGCTGGAGTATTGAAGAAATGTTTCAAATTATTTTGAACAAAATTAAAAAAAAATTGCCACTTTTAACCCGCTGCCCAATGCACCTGATCCAACACAAAGTTCTGAATCTTGTATTTCTTCGAATACCATTGCATGGTGTGAAACATGCTATAGTTGTAGACCGAATTTCTTAGGCTCTTAGACCACTACATAGTGTGAAATATGCATAATGGTTGTCAGCATTGTATAGTATGAAACATGCTCTAATGATTTAGCTGGTACTATACAGTGTTAAATGTGTTATAGCAGGCTTATCTTACTACATGATGCAGAATGTCCTATAATAGATGGATGTTACTGCATAGTGTGGAACGTGCTACGGTAAAGGCAGAAGACATTGCATTGTGGAACATGCTATAACAACTGGCAGCTACTACAAAGAGTAGGATAACGTTATTACACGATGTGGAACATGCCGTAGTGAGTGGCATCATTACTACATACTGCGAAACGTGATGTGATATGGAAAGAAGATGTTGTATAACGTGGAACATGCTACAATAATTGTCGTCTACTACATACTACGAAACATACTGCATTAGCATGATCTCGATGTATATTGCAGAACGTACTGTAATAATGAGAGTCGATTCCTCTTTCGCTTTTCCACGATCAAAGATTAAGTATTATGTAGAAGTCATTTTGGTTACTGAGGTGAAGACTTGATATGGATAGGGGCATTTCGACCAGGCTATAGGGTTGAGTTTGACCTATTGGTTTAAGGCTATTTCATCTACCTTCATAAAAAAATTCTTAAGCAGCTTTAGCTTGATTTGAACCAACCGCATTAGCATTTTGACCGGTGGTAGGGGTCCATTTTGAACACCTTGGATATTTTAAATGCTTAGGTAGCTTGAACGTCTGCGTTATTCTAATTGTCTTAGGCATTTTGAATGTATTGGTTATTAACGTCTTGGTTATTTTGAATGCTTGGAGGATGAACAATATTTTTGTCAGTTTCATCATTTTCCAAAAAAAATTCATTCTGGTTTCACTCTAGCGGTTCAACAGGTTAGTTAGGAGTTTCTATAGTTGTTCCACTATACAGTTGGTCATGCATCTGCAACAATTGGATCCTTTGAACAGTTTGATCATGGGTAGCTTTTGAAACGTCTCGGATAATTCAACGATTGTCACCCTCCTTGGAGATTGAGGAGAGAGAGTATGAGAGCGTTTTTTTCCTCGGCAATATTAGAAGATGTTCCTTGTTTTGTCAAAAACATTATGAAAAAACGATTTTGAGATTGTCTCAAGAAAGAAATGAGTTTTCTTTGTGAAACATTTCCCAAGATGCAATTGAAACAGAGCAAGGTAATTTTTATACTGAAAGATTTTTAAAGGAAAGAAATAATTTCTTTTTGTTAAAATCTTTCTAAGGATTAAATAAAAGAAATGAAAAGTGAATTCTTTATAAATATTTTCTTGATTTAGAAGAAAGAAAGGGAGAATACAATTTATTCGGTAAAATACCTCCCAAATTGAAATCAAAGATAGAGGAAAACAATTTTCCCAATAAAATCAAAAGCAAGTTTTTGTTTGCAGAAGTTTTTTTTTCACACTTCTAAAATAATAATGAGAGAATCTAAACCCTCTAAGTGAAAGCATCCATCTGTTTGAGTAAAAAATGACCGTAAACGTTGTGAGTGCATTTAAATCTACTTGTATTGATGTTACCAAATAGATAAAATAAAAGCAGATCTCGAAAAAATAAAAATAAAATAGAAAGGGCGAGAAGATTGCAACACAAAAAACTGGAAACGCACGAATTAAAGAGAAACATGGAAATTTTTTAGTGTTACAACTGTTAATAGAGCTTACAACCACTGTTTCTTCTTATTTCTTCTTAGTGCATGTTTCATTATAAATCAAAATCTTCCCCTTATTCATGTATTCTTATGAGTATTTTATCAAGAGGTATTTGTATGGTAGAGGAGATAGAAAATATCTTTGTACCTCTTTGGGACTTTAATAGCTACTTCAAGCTTGTGTAAAGGACAAAAGATCGTATTTATGAGCCTAGGGCTCAAATTAGAGCGCTGAGGCACAACAAGGTCTAATTTAGCAATTCAAGGGTGTAGAGGTCACGTTGGAGTGGTGCAAAGATTTTTTTTGACATGTTTGAGCCAAAATAAGAAGGATTTGGATTCAGGTCGAGTTTCGAGCGAGCCCGGGTCTTACTTGAAATTGCCTAGGGTCGCAAATGTTGCTTCCGAGCACACTTCATTCATGCATTTCAGGTCAAAGCATGCTTTGCTCCAGAGTTTACCGATCCTTACTCCGGAGTTCTCAAACGGAATTTCAACTACGAACAAAGTGTTTTTTTTATAAACATGGATTTGCATTCAAGCAGAAAGCTCTTGGGAGGTGATTATTAAATGTTTAGGCATGTCGAGTGGTTTGCTTTATGGCACTTGAGCTAGACTTAAGAGAAAAAAACTTTAGTTAAACCCTGGTTTATGGTGGACTTTTGAGTTGATCAACTTAGACCATCGCTTGCATTTGAGATCAATCATTTGGCTAAGTTGGAAGTGCATTAGATTTAACCTGGATTTGATAAAATTTGTTGGACCTGTTTGGTTTCATTTTGTGTTTAATGTTTTCAATTTTCAATATTCGTAACAAAATATGAGAATAACGGAAGAAGAATTTTCAAATTTTAGGTCATTACGACGATAGTGGAAGGACGACGGGGGGATTGAGAGACGACGAAGGGGGTGGATTATTTTCCATTCTTTTGTTATTTCTCACGAAGAAAAAATAATATTTGTGTTTTATTTTATATGTTAGTAACTCCGTGTAGTTTTCTATGCAGCATGTCCCAAGCCAAGATAAAGGAGGAGGGTTGTGATAGACTTAGCGAGCCAACGTAAAAACCACAGTCTCTCTTAATGAAATGAAACCTAATTATATTTCGTTGGGGCGTAACCCTCTTAGCGACGCGTCATATCGGGGCTCGGGTATGGTGAAAAGTGAGCAAGGGCTGCGTCGCCACTCCCTTAGTGGCGCGCCATATCGAGGCTCGGGTATGGTGATAAATATACAAGGGCTGGGTCGTCACTCCCTTAGTGGCATGCTGCATCGACTCTCCTATGTAGTGATAAATGAGCAAGGGTCTTCGCACTTTACTCGACGGGTGCGAGGAGCAAGGAAGCTAGTCGATGATAGTAGGATTTGGTTAGATAGTTAGAATATAGGATCATTAACAGTAAAGCTGAGAGAGATAGTTGATACTATGACTAGGAGACGTGTAAATATCTTATGCGTTCAAAAGACCAAATGGACGGGCCAAAAGGCGAAGAAGGTGGAGAACACAGACTTCAAGTTATGGTACACGGGAAAAGAGCGTAATAAGAACGGGATAGGCATCTTAATTGACAGGAATCTTAGAAACGGAGTTGTCGACGTTAGCAGACAAAGTGACAAGATAATCCTAGTCAAGCTCGTAGTGGGTGGTATGATTCTGAACGTCATTAGTGCCTATGCCCCACAAGTAGGTCTAAGTGAAGCCGTCAAGAGGAATTTCTGGGAAGAGCTGGATATTATGGTTAGAGATGTGCCTAGTAGCGAAAAGCTTTTCATATGAGGAGATTTCAACTGGCATGTTGGTACAGCTAGTGGTGGGTTTGAGAGAATGCATGCATGGTGGTATTGGATATGGCGATAGGAACCAAAAAAGAGAAGAAATATTGAATTTCGCTATTACTTATGACCTCATGATAGCTAATACTTTTTTTAGAAAGAGACAGTCACACTTAGTTACTTTTAGTAGTGGTCAACACTTTAGCCAGATTGACTTTATCCTTACTAGAAGAGATGCAAACGAGCTTGTGTAGATTGCAAAGTCATACTTGGAGAATGCGTCGTCTCACAACATCACCTTCTGATATCCGAGCTTTGTCTTCAGATACGTGTTCGACAGGATAAAGGAGCCAAGATTAGTCGAACGAAATGGTGAAAGCTCAAAGGAGATGCTTCACGGGTGTTTAAGGATAGGGTGATGGAAGAAGGGCATGGAATTTGAAAGGAGAAGCAAATCACATGTGGGATGAGATGGCAACGCGCATACGGAAAGTGGCTACTGAGGTGTTTGGGATAACGAAAGGAAATAAACGCGAACCTAAAGATTCGTGACGGTGGAACAGTGATTTGCAAAGGCTATCAAAGAGAAGGAATGTTATAAGTGCTTGCACCATCACAAGAGCGAGGACAACATGAAAAGGTACAAAGTGGTGAAGAAGAACGCAAAGAGAGCGGGGAGTGAAGCAAGGGTCGGGCGTATGAAGACTTGTATCATAAGCTAGGTACGAAGGAGGATGAAAAAGACATCTATAGGATAGCTAAGCTGCGTGGGAGGAAGACAAAAGACATCAACCAAGTTAAATGCATCAAAGATGACAATAATAGACTTTTGATGAAGGACGATGAGATAAAAAATAAATGGAGAGATAATTTCGACAAGCTATTTAACGAAGAAGGTGATAGCACTATGATCGAGATAAACGACTCTTTTGATGACACTAGTAGGCATTTTGTTTGGAGAATTCAAGAATCTGAGGTAAAGGATGCGCTAAAACGGATGAAAGCGGGAAAGGCATTGGGGCCTGATGGCATCCCCATTGAGGTGTGGAGATGCCTTGGAGATGCAGGGATAGCCTGGCTAACTAAGTTGTTCAATAACACTTTCAAATCAAACAAGATATCAGATGAGTGGACGAGAAGCATATTAGTTTCAATTTTTAAGAATAAATGAGATATCCAAAGTTGCACAAACTACAGAGTAATTAAGCTTATGAGTCATACGATGAAGCATCGGGAAAGAGTCATGGAACATCGATTAAGAAGAATGACAAACGTTTCAAAAAACCAATTTGACTTCATGCTTGGGAGGTCGACCATAGAGATGATTTTCTTGATAAGACAACTTATGGAGAGGTTTAAGGAGCAAAAGAAGGATCTACACATGGTATTTATCGATTTGGAGTAAGCTTATGACAAAGTACTGTGAAAGGTGATGTGTGGGCTCTGAAAAAGAAGAGAGTCCAAACAAAGTATATTACCCTTATCAAGGATATGTACGATGATATTGTGATAGTGTTAGAGCATGCGATGATGTAGCCAGTGACTTTCCCATTAACATAGGATTATATCAAGGGTCGGCTTTGAGCCCCTACATTTTTGCCCTAGTAATGGATGAGGTTACGAAGGATATACAAGAGGAGATTACTTGGTGCATGCTATTTACTGATGACGTTGTGCTAATTGATGAAATTAGGATTGGGGTTGATAGACAACTTGAGCTGTGGAGACAGACTTTAGAATCAAAGGGATTTAGACTTAGCAGAACTAAAACAGAGTATATGAAGTGCGAGTTCAGCGATGTCAGGTCAAAGGATGAAGAAGTCACTCTGGCAGGACAAATTGTTCGTGAGAATGAATCCTTTCGATATTTAGGATCAACGTTGCAGTGTGATGCTAAGATTGATGAAGATGTTAGTTTTAGAATTCGAGTGGGATGGTTGAAATAGCAACAAGCATCTGACATTCTCTGTGACAGGAAAGTCCCACAGAATCTTAAAGGAAAGTTCTACAGAACGGCAATTAATCCTACAGTGTTGTATGGTGCAGAATGTTGGCCTATAAAAACTAACACGTCCAGAAGATAAGCGTAGCAGAGATGTGTATGTTGCGATAGAGTTGCGGTCATACAAGAAGAGGCCGAGTTAGAAATGATGATATACGTGAAAAACTTGGAGTAGCACCAATTGAGGAGAAGCTAATTCAACATCGTCTAAGATGGTTTGGACATCTCCAACGAAGGCCGCCCGAAGCACCTATGCACGTTGGAATTATAGACCGCGTCGTATGCTCAAAGAAGGGTAGAGGTCGACCAATGTTGACATGGGAGGAAGTAGTAAAAATGGACTTGAAGGATTGAAATATATCCGAAGAGCTGGTAACAGATAGGAGCGCATGAAAGTTAACGATTCACGTAGCAGAACCATGAATTATGAGTTTTATAAGTTTTAGATTATAGGACTAGGGAAAAGGAGCCTAAACCATAGCGTTTGGTCTTTGATCAATATTACAATCAGCACCATTATTACTATTTATACTATCATCATCATTTATTTCTTTATTTTTTTATGCATATATATGGATTTTTGTCTTTATTTTTACTTTACTTAGTTACTATTATTATTTATTTATTTATTTGACTTTATTTTATTTTTGCTATCGTTATTGTTAGAACCTTTAAATTAGCTTTGTCATTTAGTTTTGGGTTCCATCTCTAACCGACCCCAACTTGTTTAGAAATAATGACTTTGTTGTTGTTGTTGTATTTTATATGTTAGTGTCATTTTTCAAATCGATTATTTTTCAAAAATGCATGTCTTATGCACATTTTTTGAACGAAAACACAACTAAAAATGACAGACCAAACGGGACTGTATTATTTGCCATTTTAAAGCTTTTCTTAGTATCATCTTCAACTCAACTTCAAGAGAAATGCCTCCAAACATCATAAATCTTCAAAGCAGTTTTTCACGGTTTATAATGTAAATCTTCAACAGTAAGTTCTATTGATAAAAAAATGGAAAATCAAAGTTATGTAATAAATTAGCCCTGTGCAAATCACATCAAGCACTTATACAATTGGTTCTTTAATTAAATTGAATTAGATCTATACGTTCTGATTTGATTAAAAATGACGAAAAAAACAATTTTCGTAGCTGTATATGTTTTATCGAAGACATAAAAGACAGAGCATGTCAAAGTGATCGTTTACGATGAAAAGTGACAAAATGAATAGAAGAGTGGAAAATGATTAACCATACACAGCATTAACATGTGAAGAATAAAAGATTATGTATTCTTCCACTGATTAGGTTTTAATAGTGTACAATTAAATAGGAATATTTTTAAGGAAAAAGTGAAAAATGTTTCTATGGTAGAAAATTTTATGTTAAGGTATTGTTATTGACACTTCAATTTTGAAGATAAGTGGCTTAATTATATGAAGAGTATCAATCAAATTAGCCTCTCATAAAATTACAATCAAATTAGACCTAATTGCCCTTTTTTTATTTATCCTAATTTTCTCTTATCATCATTAACGTTTAATCCAAAATCATTAATCAAATGATGGAGAATTGAAACTCGCCGCCAGATGGAATCGAAAATGAAAAGGAGACCAGGTTGATTCTTATTCAAAAAAACATTTTACACGATAATTTTAAATCCTAAGTTTTACTATTATTTAAAAAACGCACAATAAATTAAAAATTACATTTCCGCCGCCTCTCAACAAGTTTGGATCTGATTGTGAAGATCAAAATAAAAAAATTATTCTCGCCCTTATTTCCTTTTCCAACAATGAATAAAATAGAGAGTAAGTGAAAGGGTTTTAAGGTTTTGATGTTTTAACTAAGAACAAAAAAGGTAAAAATTTATGTTTTATTAATATGATATACCTCTCATAACAATTTAATTTTGTATGGAATACACGTAAAATTCGACCCCTTCGTATCCAAAACTGAAGTGTCAATAACAATACCCTTATTTTATTCTCAAAATTATAGAAGATTGGGACACAAAAAATCACGGCCGTTGGATATTTTTGTCCTTATACGGAAGGTAGAAATCAAGAGGCAATCCAACGGTGCAGATCCATTATGTCACCAATTGTGTCTACATTTTGTGTCTCGGTATACTTTCCAAATATATATATATATATATATATATATATATATATATATATATATATATATATATATATATGAACTGAAAAGTTGTGACAAGTAACAGTTATTTTTCTAATAAAATAAAGAAAAAGAAAAAAAAAACGGTGAGAGACCTCTACAGGTTTGAGCTTTACTATCAAAACCAAAATTAAGTTGTAATTTTAAAGAAATATAATATTGCATCTGATTAGCTCCTGATAACCTTGAAAAGCCTTGAAAAAAGCCAAATTACAGCATAATCATTCCATTCGAACCTTTTTGCCTTACCAAATATCATATTTTTACATTCCAAGTCCTCCAAAAGTTAAGAGTCTGGTCAGTTTTTGTTGATTCCTTCATTTCGATTGCTAACGCATAGAACATTCTAATGTAACATAACCAAACTTTAGGAGGAATTATATCTGTACAGACGTCTACAAAGAGATCTTCCGTCATTCACCAGCAAGTTTAGTTTGGAAGATGGAAATTTTACCTCCTATAATGCAATTACTGGATATTCAATTAAACAGCTTCTGCACATAACAAATGACCTACAATGTTAACGGAAGAAACATTTAGAATAAAAGAAAGATTAAAATGAGTTTATTTGAGAAAAAATTAACTGTTTAAGGGGGGAACAAAATTTGCTTCTTCCGTAGGGAAAAAAAAAAGTCAAATTAAAGAATGTGATTAGTAAAATAAAGAAACAAAATTGATTTTTTTCCCCCATGTATTTATGCATCAACACACAATTGGATATTAACGACAAAAATATCCTAATTTTCTGTCTGTGTTTTTGCACTGCCCATTAGCTTGATTTGACGATAATAATTGTTAGTAATGCTATGCTAATCATCTGCAAGTGTTTGGCAACATTTGTTCTATGAGCTTCCTGCTACAACCGCCATTAAGAGAGCGTGAATTTAACATTACCATTTGTATGTCAATCAGCAAATTTAATAAAGGTCACTATAATAAATTTTAATAATTAATTATGTAAATGACTATTGATACTCCAAATTTTGCTTATGGTTGGGTTTTCTTAGCTGATGGACATGGATAAAGCTATTGAACATCTTACTCGTATTTGTATACAACGACAACGGCAGAAAAGGATAGAGCAAGGAGCTCATTAAGAAAGGTTTTTCCCTAAACAGGTCAGTAAGACTAACTAGCACAGTTTTATGAAGCAAGATGGAGAAGGGATGGTTATTATCTGAAATGAAAGCTGATATGCAGAATTTACACATCCAAGTACAAAAGAATTTGGCTATCAACGCGTATTTTGTACATCTGATAATAGGAAAGAAGTTGCATAAGAATATAAGATACGAAAGACCAGGAAAGTTGAGTTTGTAGACACAAAATTGAAGTTACCAATATTGGGCTCACTGGCATTGTTGTTGCTTTTGTGAATTTACTTGGGGAGGCTGCTCAAATATTTCTGTAACTGCCCAGTTGCCGCTAGAATTAGGCCTACAATACAATTCATAAATATAACTTCTATGCATAGATAAGTAGGGTATAAAGGAATAGCTTACTTATGCATAGATAAGTACCGCTTAAGAAAACAATGGAAGGGGAAACTAATTGCAAATAACAAATTTATGCTAGTGAATAGTGAGGTGACCTAAGGTTTTTTAAATAATATGTCACTTTATGTTACTAGTGTAACAAAAGCTCAAAAATAAAAGTATTGCATATTGTATATCATCATACTGTACACGCGTGAAGCAAGCAGCAATGCACTTGCCAAGTCAAAAACCAAACCATAATTATACTTCTCATGATACTTGCAAATTTAAATTATATGTACCAGTACTTGCAAGTTCACATACAATGAATATTAATATCACAGAAATAGAATAAAGTTATTCTTAAAGAAAAAGAAGCAGGCTTTAAACATTTTAGTTTTCTGCAAATGTGACTCAAGTGTCAAATGATAATGAACGAGAATTGCATAAAAATTAGAAGAAAAATTGAGTAGAAATAGAACCTTGACAGTTTCATTTTGAATAAGATGGATTTAACTTTACAAACAGTTTATGCAAGGGTGTTTTTCAGATTTTGTAGAAAGCTTCACCAAGGTGAATAATTTGCATTATATTATATTATATTATATATATATATATATATATATATATATATATATATAGGTAGATTAGGAAAAAGCTGGGTACCTAGAAACAAAGCAGAAGGCTTTCCAGGCCTTGATTTGAATTCTGGGTGGAACTGCACGCCTATGTAGTATGGATGATTTGGTAGCTCCAACACCTGATCAAGAAATAGTGGAAAGATGTTTTTCTTCTTCTAAGCATTGTATACACTATTGAAAATGTTGGTATAAAAATGTTTATACCTCCATTCGTTTTCCACTTTCATCGCTACCTACAAACTTCAGGCCAGCACTTTCAAGCTGTCCAATATAATCAGGATTAACCTGAAATTTACAGATTTAAAAAGCAAAAGCAAAATGATATAACTGAACACAAATTTTTATGCAGAATGACAGCAAAAAAAATTCAGATTAACACCGCCTTTCATATGAACACTTGTGAATCAAATGAGATACATATTCAAATATGTGTGTGTGTATTATACGAGGCCCATAATTTACACTAGTCAATCAAATTTGGAATTTAAATAAGAATATCAGGATTGGAATAGTATCTTTGCATTCTCCGACCCTCAAACATGAAAATAAGAGAGATATACATTGTTTTAAAAGCTTAGAAACCTAGAGCAAGAGCAGGTATGTGTATGAGAGCATAAATGGAGATTTTCATATCCCAACCATTTTGGGTTGGGCGGTCGCCTGTCCAGATAATACGCTGGATTCATCAGTTTATATAAGTTTTCGTTTGTTCGGATTGATAATAAGAAGGATAAGGAGATTAGAGGTGTAGAGCATAGAATTAGTGCATTAGGCTGGATTCATCAGTTCATATAAGAGTTTTCGTCCAATGGACTGATAATAAGAAGGATAAGAAGATCGGAGATGCAGTGCATAGAATTAGTGCACTGGTTGAAAAGGATGGACGTGGGATTAAATATTATGTGATTTGAAGTGCATCTATCTACAAGATATAAAGATAATTTTGTAGAAATGTAACTGGTGTTGATAATCCTACCGTATTGGGTTGTGGATTGGTTGATTGGGAAAAAAAAATATGAGCAAAGCATGCTCATGAAAAATGTATAAATGGTGCACAACTCGCTAAGAAGGTTTTTTTTCCTTCTTTTTTTTTTTGCACTGGTTTTGATGGCTTATGAATGACTCCATTCATGCAAGGTTATAAAAAGAGTCATCTGTGAATTTTGTTTTAAGCAACGAATTTGGAAATGTTGAAAAAAATCAGCCAAACCAATGTTGAGTATTTTGATGGTTTCTTCCAACCTACTAAGTCAGTAATTTTAGGTCGTTTTAAAATTATCTTTCCAACACTACACTCATTATAACAATTGTTGTAAATATTCCAAATTAAAAGGAACTATTTTATCGATTCAGCCAACTTTTCCAAAACTAATAACAAGTTTAGGTCAGTTTTAAAACATATTACATGTATAGGGTTATTTCTGGTCACGTTGGCGCATTCAGCAAACCCCTCGCGACTCCCTTTCAAAATGCATCAGCAGAAAATTAGTAAAAAGTATTTTTTTTTCCCTCGTTCATTTTGAAAATGCACCATGATAAAACTAAAATAATATTATTAATGATGCATTTCCAGAATACACCATGAGAAAATGCTGAATCAGGTTTGCTTTTATCACGTTGGCGCGTTCAGCAAAGCCCTCGTGGCTCCTTTTCAAAACGTACCATGAAGACTTTCAAAAAAAAAAGCATTCTCAAACTTCTTCAGGAGAAAATCGCTAAGAAAAATTATTTTCTCTTTGCTCCTATTAAAAATGCACCAAAGAAAAGTAAAAAAAAAATCATGACGTATCTCCAAAATACAACATAAGAGACGGCTGAATCAGCTTCAATATGGAAATAACAGATTTATATCTGTAATCTATTTTGAAACTTACGTAAACTTATTATTAATTTTGAAAAGCGGCCTAAATCGAAGAAAAAAACATCTTAAAAAACTGTAACTCCGACATTAAATTATAAATTTTGAAAGAACTTTTAAATATTGATGATTTTTTATAATTATTTTTAATTCATAAAACAGAAAATTGTTAAATTAGATAGTTTGACATTTTTTATCCCTCGGTTTTAAATTTCACATTTATCTTCCTACTGAAGTTCACTTCTTTCAAATGTGATTTTTTTTTTCAAAATATAGCTTATACGAAGCTATGATGCAATTTTTAAAATCGAACTTTTCTAGTTTCAAATAAAAATAATAATTAAATTAATATAAGACATATTTTTTATTCGAATATTTAAGTAACATTACAATTTTAAGATAATACTAAATTAAAACATTTTTTATTCGGATAATTGCATATTATTACAGTTTTAGGATGGTTTTCAAAACCTATGAAAACTGAACCTCAAACCATGTCTTTGTATGTTATAAAATCAATCGGAAAAACTCCATAAAACTGAACCACTAATTAACAGGTGAAATCGATACCCTCAAAAATCCTCATAAACAATACTACAAAACTCCCAAACCACTAATGTATGACAACGGTGGAAATAATGATATAGTAAGATCTGAAAATACTCAAGAAAACATGGAAAAAAGAGTTATAATGATTCATCAATATTAGCAATGGCAATATACCCCTGCTCTTGGATATAATTACCACATTGTTCAAGTGACTGCTGAGACCTTACGTTGGATTGTAAGGAAATATGTGCCCTGATAGAGTTAAAAGTTGTGTGATTTGATTATATAACTTTACTAAGCTTGTTCGAAATAAAGTACACTTTTGGTTTTATGTTCTATTGTACATATTCTTATATTGGACATAAGTAGTGTTTTAAATACATAAAAGATATACGGATAAAATATCCTTAGGAAAAGTATTTGATACATTGCAGATACGACTATGTTCGTAAGTTAAATAAATATTATTATTAAATGTTCCTAGTCAAGATATGTTGAGAACGAGATCTTGATGCATTTGTTGAGACTAGTGTATGTAACGCTCTTCGTACAATGGACGATCAATTACTCATGATCGTTTAAAACGCCCAGGGGTTACGTACGTATGACTCTTTGGAACAATTACAAAACGACTCATCAAAAGTTTTCTATGAGTTGATTATAAATCAAATAGAAGATCTCATTTGACGATATGAAATGGTTTTTTGATTTAAGAATAGTATGAATCTTAAGTGCCAACTATGTTTTGATTATGATCAATCATATGACAACGATGATCGTATTAAGGTCATAGTTTGGTACAGATTGAAACACTTAAAGTGAAACAATGTATAAGAAAGGATTCGTCTACTTCGAACAAAAGGATAATATTAGCGTAATTGGCAGTCAACTTAAAGTCAAAACCCTTGACCAAAACAAATAAATTAGTCAACAGATGTTATCGGATTAAAAATGAGCATTAATGTTGTGTACTTTGCAATTAATTAAAGATATTATTAGAATTTCGACAATTGATCAAGCTTTAGATATCTGTGTGATATAGTGATGATGATGAGAAACACGCATGATATATCGTTTGTTTAAGAGCATTGCTTTAAAACATAAGAAAACGGATTTCACGTATATACTCTGCAAGCAACTGAACTCATGTCTACTATTGTGCTTCGACGAAGTCCATACAGGTTTAACATTTAAATTGTTTGAATATTACTAGGGACTAAATTCACACTTGAGAGTCACATAAGTGCAATTCTCAACTTTCAACCGAAAATCTTTTATAAAAGATATAAATTATTATAGAGAAATTAATATAATAATTAATTCGTTATTTATTTATTAATTCTTTATTTATTTATTATTGTTTATTGTTATTATTAAAGGACCTAAAATCAATCAATAAAATATATAAATGTTAAATATTTATTTAATTGTTTATTAGGCCAATTTAATAATTTAAATTTTATAAATAAATTTTATATTTTGCTATTGAAATTGATTTAAAATAAAGCAAGTTAAAATATGTGCAAATATGGGCTAACTAAATATTTTTAATTATTTAGGTGAGACGGGATCTTCTTCATAATGGATCATCTCTTGAATAGTGGATATGGGTGATATATCTACATAACCTATTGATGCAATAAATAAACCTAGAGCCCCCACAATTTTTTCCCTCTCCATTCATGAATTATATCTTGATGGTGGATTTTGTGCTCCATCATTGAGTTAGTGAAATGTTCTCTCAAAGACGAAACGGATGGATCTAGATGTGATTGATCGATAAAATTATCATGCAGATCTATCATCTTAATGATGGATGTCGAATGTGGATTGGATGGCATGGCAGTGGTATTTCTTCTCTATCGATGAACTTAGATAGCCGGAAAAATTCGAGAAAAAAACTGACCAAGACGACTAAGATTTGACAAGGAAGAATTTACTTAGTCCTTGATTAATAATAAATTGCATTCATGTATATTTAAATGAATATATCTTTCACATACAAATTTCTTTTTACACAACTTGCGCGATTGTGTTCATATAGAAATTTCAAACATATTTAGATTATTTAATGGTAAATATTAGTTGGATCTAACATCAATAATCAAATTTTGGAATATTTATTTATTATTTAAATAAATATGCATTAACATCTTTTTAATTAGAAAGCAATGTACTGGACCCATTGGTTCCTTAAATATTTGATATTCGAATTTGAACGGATAGTAAAATATTCATACGTCAAATGTTATATATAATGCATCTATAAATACTTGTTTACATATATTTCACCTATGCCGGTATACTGAGTTTCTATATATGTTAGACATTGATGTAATAATTACGTATCTAATTTATTTTTCATAGAGCACATATGTTTATAACAATATTATAAAAGTGAAGTAAAAATTACTTTAAATTAGATTAATATTTTAAATAAAATAATGATAATTTAAAAGGTCAAATATAATTCCAAAATTCAAATCCAATTACCTTAATAACATTAAATATCAATTAATCTGAAAGGAAAAATTGTTCGTGATAACACCTTAAAAGATCAACCTAAAATGAATGAAAAAGAATATATTTTTCCCCTTTAACATCGCGTCAGATGCATCTGATCCATTATGTGGGATGTAAGGATTATGTTTAAGATCAATAAATGATCTCTCAAACGATGAAAATTGTAGGGTTCAAACCAAAAGTAAATCTAACATCCACCATAAGTCTAACCAAATTGAACGTAAGCCTAACGTCGTCGTCTTCTTCTTCTTTTTGTCTTACAGATTCACTTTTCTTTTTCATTTTTTCAAACACCAAAACAATAGCAGTTTTTTCAGAAAGATCGAAGAAAGCGGTATCATCCTCTCGAGCACAAAACCTCCATTTTCTTGTATTGCTTCATTGTCCATGGTATTTGCAAGAATTGCTACGTTGGAATTTGACGGTCCGTAGAAAAAACTGGAATTTACACTCATGTGGGGACAACTGTTGTACCAATACAAGCAAGGAGTAAACTCGACACTCACTGTAAACAGTACACAAAGAAGAAGAAAAATTGGAATAGGTTGTGATGTTAGCACTAACACTATAGATAGTGATGGTGAACAATAGCAGTAGGCTCAAGCAAGGGTATTTTAAGATGTTCACAAAATTTATATAATTGTCAGCATGTTATTACTTTTCTTATAGTTTCCAATAAGAATTCGGATGGACACAGGGAAAACTAGAATTTACGCTTATGGCATAAAAATTCACGTCGATTATTGGACAACAATTGTGCCAATTCAAGCAAGAAATAAACTCGACAATTATTGCAAAGAGTACACAAAGAAAGAAAAGCTCAAAAATTAAACTGGGGTAGGTTGTGATGTTAGTACCAACACTGTTGATGGTGATGGTGAATAATAGTAGGATTGAGCATGGTATATTAAGATGTTCACAAAATATATATAATTGTCAATATACTATCTTTTTCAATAAGAATTTGAATTTGGAATACTGAAATTAAGAGTTGCACTGATCTCAAGTTTGAAACATATGAAGCAAAATTTTAAAGATACGACTACTGGGAGGAACATAGTCACATCTACTCGGGATTGTGAGACTGATAACAAGCCAAATTAAATGTTGAATGATCTGCCAATTACTGAATCAAATCAAACTCCTACTACTAACAACTCAAATTGAGAAGATGATCCAATTCCTAATGATTGGAACTTGAATGACGTCCTTCCTTCCCAATCGGTGAAATAAAATGAAAATGATGTTAATTTAAATGATGTTTATAATAACATGTCTTCTTACATTCATTGTTCTACCGCTTTTATTTTGTAGCTCCTCCAAAAAGAAGATGTTCACAATATGGTGGATACGATAGTGATTTGATTCCAATCATCAAGCTCTTCTTGGGTTCCAATATTTCAAAACATATTGATCACAAATTTGATGAAACCAAAAACTATATGGATCGGTGCATGTAGTAATGCATTTATCCTCAATGGAAGATCGCAAGAGTAACTTTAAATAAACATTTCGAAGGGAACTACATATAATGGAGAATGATGATCAAACACATGCGCAGATTGAGCAAAAACTTTGGATAATAAAAGGGGGTCATTAGTTGTTCGTTGCGCACTTTCTTTTTCATTTAGATTATGCTTTATGCATTATTAGTACAATATTTGTTGGTCATTGTAGTTTATATTTGTTAGCTTAAATGCATGATGTACTTGATTATAATCATAGTAGTAAAATGTTTTTTCCTTTTCCGTTGTTTTTAAAATCCATTAATCATTAAATTTGATTATTATTTTTATTATATATATTTTTAATTCTTATTATATTACTCAAAAAAATTAACTTATTATTTTAGTATAAGTTGTTAATTATAAATGTGAGGACTATTGAAACCAAGGTTTGAGGTATCGTTCGGTGCCCCGAAATTCCGGTGGTACCGGATCGGTACCAGCGACGTCCGATCCGAAATCGAAGTAAAAATCCGGTTTCGGTTTGTTTAACCAATCAAAAACTATACAAAACCCTAAATCGAACTTAGGCATGTGATAACATCATAAAGAAGCAAAGAATCCAAAAAAACCCCAAAATAACAAAATAGAGGATAGAAATCGAATATTTATCTCATCAAAATTGAGATCTTTATTGGCCGATTTTTGTGTTGTTGGAGTATCCAAATCGATTCGAACTAGTCTTGAATCGCAAGCGTGGTTTTCTTTTTTACATTGAAATGCTTTAGTTTTTTGCCCTAAGACGAGTTTGAATTTTGAGAGAAAAGAAGCGGTAGTACTATTTTTGGAGAGGGAAAGGATTTCGTGGGTCAGATCTGTTATTTCACTAAAGTAATTAAAGGTTATTTAATATGGGCTGTGTTTAGTCTTTGGGCTGGATTAGTCAAATGTGTAATTGAAGTTTAATTTAGTGTAATAAATTTTAGTTTATTAGGTTAACTTATTTTTATCTTTTATAATTATATATATTTATAATTTCAAATACACAGGAAAATCAAGCTAACGTCACCTGAACCGAAACCGAAACCGAAGAAATTTTCGAAATAAACCGAAACTAAGAAAATTTCAAATGACCGAAACCGAGCTTTCAAACCTTGATGAAACATAAAAGGCGACACAAAATCTAACACTATCTCATTGTGTGTACGTAAGAGGCTGAATTGATCTAATGGTCACAAATTGTGTCTCTATAGAATTTTTATTAATTCTTAATTTTCAATTTTCATTTATTAATTATAATTTACTAATTATAATGTATTAATAATAATTTATTAGTTAAAATTAAAATTTATTGGTTATTAATCATGAACTATTAATTCATAATTTAATAAATTATTTAACTAATAATAACTAACTAAAATAAGAAAATTAACATAAACTTACATCCAAAATCAAATATGCTAATTCAATGTGTCCAAGAACGTAAATTCAACAAACTACTGTTCGTTGTACCAACGTTCACCGAACTCTCGCTGAGAATGCACCCATATATTGTTAAAAAAAGTCAGCATTGGTATGAAAATAAAGATGAAAGAGATGAGAACTAAAAGAAAAATGACTTGAGGTTAGAAAGGGAGATGCGGTAGAGTTAGAAATTATTGAGGAGATGGTTTTGGATAGCAGCATGAAAAATTGTATTCAATTAGCATGACAGAGAAGATAAACTATTCATGTCCATCCTCATGGTTGACCTATGGGAGTTAAGATCACCACGACAATAATGACTGCATAATAAAGAATGCAACCTTTTCATAAACTATATATCAAGTTTCAATTCAAAAAAAAAAAACAGTATTATATCAAAAATAAAAGTATTACTATCGGTCAACCAGGTGAATGTTGAAGCACAGATCAGATGGATATGGAGCGTCTGACTCACTTAGATATTTGTCTTAGTGCATGTATGTATTGTTTACTCTGATTCAAATATATGAATTATCAATGATATCACAAACCTCGTATCGGTGGCGATGCCGTTCGTCCACACAATCAGGATTCTTGTACCTATCAGTTAAAATACATTAATTTTCTTTTTGAAATGGCCTGTGGAAGAGAAAATACATCATATAGACAGAGTATAGCCATTATATGCATTAATCATCAATGCAGTTAATCTAATGCCATAAGTAAATTATGGGGAAAAACATGCTTACAGCTTAGATGTGAGACAATTAGGATTTTTGAAATGTGTGATTCGAGAACCCAATCGCATAGTATTTCCCATGTGTGTTCTTGACCCCTGATGAAGTAAATTGTTATACCTATAAGGCTGCTTAGTTTTTCATCTTAAATAGTTGTGTTATCACATACCTCGGGCATGAAAATTACTACAGGATGTGAAGTTTGAGCATCAAATTCTTCACTGTTTGCTTTTTCCAAACCCATAATCTAGTCACATTAGAAGGGCAAGTATTCTTAAGACTGTCAAATTAAGACAAACTATTGGAGTTACCAATTTATCTACAAAATGTACATACAGATCTAGAATATTCTATCACACAGATCTGCATCCCCAGGCATATCCCCAAATATGGAATTTTATTTTCTCTAGCAAAATTTGCAGCCAATATCATTCCTTGAACACCACGATCACCAAAACCTCCAGGTACCAAAATGCATGAGCAGCTCTACACATTTTTGTAAAACATTTAACACATTTTCAATAAGAGAAGCAATACATACCAATGTTCGTAATGTAGTGCCAATTGCACAAACCACATTTGACTATCCCGGACTGCATCTATAACTTCTGAAGTCATAACCTGGTAATCTGACATTCAGAATACCCACAACCACACAATATTTTAATTTTTTTAATCTATTAATATCATTTCTCAATGTGTGGTTACTCAATAGAAATTATCAGAAATTAATATAAAACGGAATCATAAACATTCAAATAGGAGTTTTGTGCAATTAACTTCATAAATAAGCAGCTGTTACCATTACCTTTAAAGTTTCCCATGCCTTTGCATGAGCTTCAGGTGTCTGCTTGAAAAATATAGGTTAAACTTCTAACAAGAATTTACTCAAAGCAATAAAAAGAAAGGACCAATGAAGCATTTACCTCATGTGCACTTTCATCTTCCAGATCTGATGCAGCTATCCATTCAACTAACGGTTTCAAAGAGCAAGCAACACAAGCATGTAGAAGAGCCTGAAAAGGTGAAATGTGGAATAATGTGATGGAATTTTCAATATACCTTGTTACAGCATTAGGAATTGGTCTTTTTGCCAATTACGACCACTTTCGTAAACATATTTCATATTTGAATCAATTTGAAAACTATTTACAAAAACATGTTACATTCTGTCTATATGGCAAAAGGTGACATTCCCTATTGAAGTTATTTCGAACAGTAACAGTACAGTATCTACAAAGAAAAAAAATGTATTGACGCTGCTTCAAGTAGCACCCATACAAATGTAGAACTATTTTTAGAAAAAGTATTGTCGCTGTTGAAACAACCCATTGCAAAATACCACATTTTGCCACGCAAAGTGAAAGTTCTCTTTTTTTGTAAATAATGTTGTAAGTAGTTTAAATGTTAGTTTGTTTTAAAAAGTGAATTACATAAGTAAAAAAAATCCTTACAGATTAGCTAAAAGCAATATTATAAACACAATAGAAGAGTGTGCGTAGGTATACATAGTAAGAGGGGGAAGGGGGCATGGAGTTTTCTTTATAACCAACATAGTTTCTAGATGTGTGTGCCAAAGCAGGAAAAAAAGGAAGGAAAGTTAAAAATTACCAAACCTTATATAATTTTCAAAGAAGAAATGATTAAATCATCAAATTCCCTTCTGTATGGAACAACCTATCCTACCATAGTGGTTAAGAGCAAGGTTCGAGGACTCGGCTTCGGTCTCGGTTATTTGAATTTTTCATAGTTTCAGACGATTTCAAAATTTTCGAAAATTTCGGTTTCGGTCCCATGTTCGATTTTCAGTGGTTTGTTGATGAAAACGTAATCAAGATTTATAAATAAAACAAAAAACTAAATTTTTACTAACCCCTAATCAAATTAAAATTAACAGTAAATTAAACTTAATAATAAATTAAACTTGATTAAACAATAATTTAAATTTAATAGTAAAATAGTCCGGCACAACACAAAATAACCCAAGTACTTAATAATAATAAAGCCCAACCCAAATCAACTTAAGAAAAATAAGCCCAACACACAGTCCAGTCATTTTGTCGATAAACTAAATCTCGTTCCTACCACCAAATGTATTTCTTCTTACTCTGGAAACCAAGTTGACAACCCAAGAACGAAATAAAAACCGCTGTATCTCAAGCTTAAGACGACTGACTGAAGGTAGCTGAAGACGAAGACTGCCGCTCTCAAAGCCGAGTCCACGACGCCAGGGCATGACGAAAATTGAGTCGATGACACTAGGGCAAGGAAGAAAATCGAGGTCGAGTATGTTAATTTAGCTAGTTTGTTATTTTGATTTTTTTTTTTAAAAAAAAAACTCTTACTGAAACCAATTTTTCCCTTCGGTTCGGTTACCATCGGTACCGGTACGGTCTGATACCTCAAATCCTGGTTAAGAGATAAGACCGGATTAAGCGATTACAATAACTTAAGTTGTTTTCTCTTCCCTCCGCAAAAAAATTACGGAATGCACAATGCGTCTACTTTTTATCCTTTAGATGGAAAGAAATTATGCACAAGTGCAGCCTCACCTTTACTACAGATAAATAAGCATCGGGAAAACCAGTATACTTCCCAACCATAGCAATCTTCACCTGAAAAGAATAAAAGGTTTGTTACATGACTCATTTAATACTGATAACCTAAAGTTCACATAGATGAAGAGGCTCTTAAAGTTTACTAACAGAGTTTGTAAGGTTATCATATGATTCTGCCATCTTGATCCATGACTCTAAATTGGGAGGAGAGGCGATGCTGAAATATTTTTAAAATAAAAAAATGAATAATTCTTGATATCAGATGTACTAATATATATATATATATATATATATGTATGTATATGTATATATATATATATGTATATATATATGTATGTATATGTATATATATATGTATGTGTATGTATATATATATGTATGTGTATGTATATGTATATATATGTATATATATATATGTATATATATATATATGAGAATAAACGTAGCGTAAACAGGATAAAAAGGTAGTTAAACTTTACCTGACACAGTTCAATTGCTTAAGTATAACCTCATGAGCATTTTGGGTCTGAATAAAGACCGTGATTAGAGCATATCACCAAAGCATGGGCTAATTGGTTATTCAAAAATGTTGACATGGAAAATGTTTACCTTTTGACAAGATAGAGGGACTCACCTGAAGTAATAGTGGAACGTGCCAAAGATTTGGAACGTCATGGATATTCAGTATATTAGTTATCTAATGAATAGATAAAATCCAAGAATGAGATAATAAGACACCTTCACAAATTGTACATGTAAGCACAAATTATATAGTTACCGGGACGTGACAAAATTTTGAGAGCTTCTCCTTCGTACCATCCAGTAAAGGCTAAATCAAAAGGAGAAAATCATTCAAGAAGATATTGAGTTTCACTTTAATGAAATGTAAAAGAAAATATTTAGTAAAATAATTAGAAGAAAACTTACTCGACTTAAGAAGACAAACTAATCTCCAAATAAAAATCTCGTGTCTTATTTTTCACAACAAATATATCAACTAAATATTGATAGATGAACGTTTTTCATTCTTCTTCCAACTTACACATTTAAAAAAATCCACAATGTCAAACATCAAACTTGGACTACATAATTTTCACTTCCAAAATTTTGCCAGACAAATCACCGACAATTGCATGGTCGGTGGACCAGGAGTTCTAAAAGGACATACGGTCCAACCATATTTGTTAAAATCATAAACAGACTAGAAAGGCAAGGTTTTTTACAAAAACCCAAAAAAAAAGTAGCTGCTAGATGTGTTCATATATTGGGTAAAGTCACAAACAACTGATATTCATACAGGAATAAATACCTGTTCTACATTTATTTCTGTACAAAGATTCTTAGTCCAGAGGGAAAAAAAATCATTATGAATCATACATATGTCAGTAAACATCAAACTTCATACATACTGCAAATACATCTGCAAATGCATGTCCAGATTATGCAAAACAGATAGCCTTCAGGTGTGAAGTATAGAAATGAAAAATTATCACCATTTATTACTATTTACCTGAGTTGAGCGACATGCTAGTAAATCAGGAGTCAAACCTAGTGCCCTTAGTTCTCTCACGCTATGTTGAGTTGGCTTAGTTTTCTGTATAATTATAAATCACAAAAAAGAATATTTGGATGTAGAAATGCATGATGCATATATAAGTTTATACAATGTTTTCTTTGAACAAAAAGAATCGGTTCAAGTAGGTTCTAGGAATATTTACTTGCTCGCCAACTACCCCAATCACTGGCACAAGGCTAACATGAATTAGGCAGAAGTTTTCCTTTCCTGAAAAATAGAATTGGATTTTTGTTTATGCATCATCTAATATATCTAATATAGTAATAATATATAAAAAACACATGATAATATATGAGGGAAATCTCTTATGATCTTTTGTTCTCAGGAAATGTAAATATTCTCCATGTAAAACAATTATGAATAATGCAGCAGACAATAATTCTTGACAATTATATATACTGGGAAGGATACTGTGAATTTTGCTCCATCGTTAAGGTACCAATTAGATCATATATTCATAATCAATAGGAAAACGGTGAAGTGCTATCATAATGCATGCAATCAAATAAGACAGTAGGATAAATAAGAATTTAAAACTGACCAACAGAAAATGATAACTGCCGTAAAGCTTCAATAAATGGCATAGATTCGATATCACCTGTAAACGGACACCAATGAAAGTTTTCACATGCTCAACTAAAATTATATTAATCTGAATATTGTAACAGTTCTAAACAAAACTGCTCTAGATCATACCTACAGTTCCACCCAACTCTATTACACATACATCAGCTGGGCCACTATTTCCATCAACTGGAACAACTGAAACTGACTCAATCCAGTTCTTTATTGCATCGGTTATGTGTGGAACAACCTAAAGCAACTTATCCAATAATTCAAGGCGGTAATTGAATATAAGGCTAATTGCTGACAAAGCCCTTGTGTATGGTTGGATGTGCACTTAGATGAAAGCCCTGTACCTATTGACTTAAAACACTTATAACCACCAAACATAACTGATTGGGTGAAGTCAGCATATTTTGTATATTTATTCAAATAAGTAAATTTTGGATGACTCGTAAAGAAGATTCGAGAAAGCTGAAACTAAAAATTGGAATGAATATGGATAGTACTAAAGATTGATGAAGCCGTATGCTTATTAAAAAAGAGAGAGGTTGCTTGTGCAATCGGATGCCAATATATAAATCCTATCAAAATAAGTACAGCCAATAATAACCTGAACAGTCTTTCCAAGATAATCACCCCTCCTTTCCTTGTCAAGCACCGACTGGTAAAACAGAAACTTGTTTAAAAGTCGACAATTGTGGAAAGATTGGTTGTTAAAATTAATTTTCATTTTCATTACAATTAAAGTCTTGCCTGATATATTTTGCCGGTAGTAATATTGTTGTCTTTGGTTAGTTTTACATCCAAGAAGCGTTCATAATTTCCAAGATCCAAATCAACCTAAATACGCAAGCTGATATCAGTTGATTTAAACAAAAACATATATATTTAAGCAATTACACATTCATTTAGTAGCTAAGACAGCGCAAAATTCATAAATAATACTGCATAAGAATTCGGAATACCAGCCATCTAACGTCCACTTGTTGAACCCTATAGAAAAATAGTCCCGCACTGGCATATGTATACTTAAATTTTTTTATATTGACATATATACAAACCTCCATTGAAACAAAGTCGAGGTTTTTTGATAAATAAAAGCTCACTAGTTAGTTCGGCATATATTGCAGGGGTAACTATGTTGAGTGCAATCTCTGATTTATTTTGGGATGCTACATATGAATACAAAAGAAATTGGAGTACCGTCATCATGTCCACGAACATGTAAATAGCATGCTTTTATATTTCAGTCAGCTTTATATTGGTACATATGATATGAGCCAAGTACATGATTTTACAATATTCTACGCATGTGCAAGAGGGAAAATGAGGCTTGTAAGTTAAATATGAAAATTTATAGTGCAATTGTATTTTTAATATTGATTACTATATATTCCTGTTCAAAGCTATTGACAATAATGTTTTATTTGTACATAACGATTTACAGTGATGCGAATTAATATACTCCAACACTTATCATTGCTATGACCATGATTCTGACGCATACAAAGCATAAGTGACTTCATCTAATCCGTAAGAGAAATGTCATAATTTGGTCCAGAATAATTTAAAAGATAAAATAAGTTTATACGCATTATCAGTGAAATGGCTAGATTCCTTATAGCCTAATCAATTATCGTCAATTTGCCAGTATTCAAAGCTTCAACTCTACATATCGTAACCAAAATTGAACTAGAATTAATACGTGTGCACATAAGAGCGCACACACGCAAAGTAAATAAAATTTAAAAGACCAAAAAAGATGTTATGATTGTTATTGCCGGCACCATGTAGTATTGTCCAAGTAGATGAACCGCTACTCAAATATTTCTTAATCACTGGAATGTTACCAAAAAAAAAAAAAATGTAAATGGTATTCTCAAATTAAACATCACTGCATTTGATGCATATCCAAAGTCAATAGCATTTGCGAGCTTACCATGCTAACAAATTCTCAGAAATGCAAGGAAACATAAACGCATATCATGAATTCACATAGAGTCTTTCTAAAGGCATAAGCTTCGTCGTTATCCATACCCAGTCGGATAAAATTATTTCTTAATTTATACGAATATGGAACAAGAAGAAACAGATACGGTGTTTGGAAGATTATTTTTGATAGTAAAAATCTTTGTAACTGGATTTTCCGAAGAGATAATTATGCTGCACATAGAAAAAATTTAACATGATAAAGGACCTAGGAAAAAAACCTCGCCACCATCATCAAGCACAAAAACTTCTCCATGTTCAAAAGGCGACATTGTCCCAGCATCCGTGTTCAAGTACGGATCTGTATTTAAATACAATAAACAGATATCAATTGCAAACCGAATATAACCAAGAAAAAAAAAAGCTTAATTTTAATATTAAATAAAAAGTTCAGGGATGGTAAACGACCTATCTTGATGGAGGTGACTCTAAGCCCACAAGCCTTCAAAACGACGCCAACACTGCTAGCGGTGACTCCTTTTCCAAGTCCACTAACGACACCGCCCGTCACCAGAACGTACTTCATATCTTCGTCCTTACGGTGTTTACTATTACCCTCACCGAGTGGTGACCAGACTCTTGAACTTCCGTTTGCTGCAACGGAGAAGTAGCGGCGGCGGCTAAAAGAGGGGTTTTGCGTTAGTTGTTCCGCAGTAACAGTTTTACTTACATCGTAGAAGCGGATTTGAGAAAATTGACGTACCTGAATGCCGGGGTGCGATAACGATGTTCAAGCTGTATCGCGAAGTGTTTTATTGAATTGACAAGCTTAGAGAGTAAATGCAGTATAATAAGGAAACTTATATTAATTGAATGATGATAATTTGATAATAGGACTGTATAAGCGATTTACCTACCATGATGTTTAAATATAAAAATGGATGTGATCTCAATCATACGAGGACGAAGGTTATTATAATACGATGGTCTGACTGAAAAGGTTTTGCCTGCGTAAAGTCCAAATGGACCTTACACACGAGATTAAAAACCTCGCTTCATGAGTTCAAATCTAAGGATAGAACGGAGATAATACGTGGCCACTTTTGCATATGTTGTTGTTCCGAACCAATTTTCAACATATAAAGACCGTTTGAATACTTGGCTGGATTTTAGAGGATATGTGTAAAGTATACTAGTATAACTGAATGGTGAAAAAACCGACAGTTGTGTTGTCTAATATGAAAGAAAAAACTATTTGATAATTTTTTTTCTTTTATTAATCATTTGATGAAAAATTAACTGCATTTAAAAAAAAACTGAAAGTAATTGAAAATGTGTAAATCCAATTGTAATAAGGATTATAAATGTAGGTCAACTTGATATTAAGGATCTGCTATTAATGTATTGATATGCACCATTCACAGACACACACGTATATGTATCAAGAAGGATCAACGTACTCTAAATTTTGAACTTCATTATAGCTCCAACTCATTATTGAATTTGAAAAAAAAAATCAAACAAATATCACCTAAATATATATCATCATATTTGTGAATGTTTAATTAAAAATTGATGTAATAAACAATTCTCATATTATTGAACTACAGTGTTTAAATAAATTATCTAAAAGTACCATCATTATATAAAAAACTAACATTGTTGAAGTAAAAATAAGAAGAAGAAAACTAAAATTACTAAAACAAAAAAAACTAAACTTTGGATTCTGCCGTTGTTCATATTTCTTTTAACAAGAAGCTTGATTTCGCCACATAATCAATAACCGATTAAGACATAACATGGTTTTTTGTTTTTTTCATTCATGTACTCAATTTGGGCAACACCAACTTTGAAAAGACGAGGGATCTATAACAGCTTCTTTAGTTTTTGTTCGTATATGTCCTCGCCTTCACCATTCTTAATCTTATAAAGGTCATCGGCATTGCAACCTATGATTTCCTCCGCTGGTTCATTGAAAGCAGTAATCCAAGCTTCAGCGGATGGATCATTAATTTTCATTACCATAATATATCTACATTATACAAACATATTATTATATATATTAACGGTTACTATAAATAATTAACTCTTAAATTTTTACCTCAAAATACAAGTGCTTTCTTTCTATTGGCATGTTTCACACCAATAGCCTGATCCTGCAGCTTCAATTACTTTTCTTTACAACTCTTACAGGCTTGATACCATAATTTCTCACTCTTAATGTAAGTTATGTAAGCAAACACACTAAGAATGCAGACTACGTATGGAAAACAATAAGATAAACAATCAATATGAAATTATTAATGTTTAATATAGTTCGAAATGATACAGACAAACCTTATCATGACCCAATATTGGATCATTTATTATATGAGAAAGCATTACCCTATCGTAAGTGGTAGATGAGATTTTTGTATTTTTGCCTTCACAATCGTACCAACTTCTAAGCTTTTTAGCTTCCGATATGTTTGGATTTATAAATAAATTGTTTGTACTCAATGTTGATAAAGATAAACCTGCAGTAACATTAAATAATCTTAAAAAATGATGGCATGGCAACGGTTAAAAAAATAGAACAATTTTTACCTTGAAAATATCTAACTTTTGCATATTTAATAGCTGCTATAAGAGATTCATCAACCATTTCTAGCAGCTCAGCACCGACCTCCATAGCAAGTTCTCCCCATAAAGTCACATTAACAGTTTTGCTTCTGTAATTTAAATTTAAGCATAAATATTTTGATTAAACAAATTTATTAGTTTAATATGTTTACTTACGAATCATCTGCAATGGTTATATCACGTTTTGGAATATTCTTATTGTTGATTTTTCTTCAAATGTCTTTGATTGACGGGACACTTCGAACAATACCGATTACATCTAAAAGATACTTATGTTAAGTAAACATACAATGATTTATAAAAAAATTAGTAATATGGATGCATTACCTATAACTTTTTTTCCTGCAATGTATTTTTGAAGTTGGTTACTCTTTACAAAGTTGTATACAATATCGGGTATACCAGAGTTTGCATCATCCATCCATTCGACTAACGAGTACTCATTTATAATAATCTGGTATTTGTTTTTATTGTACTAAATTCTTTATTCGCGGGCTTAACGGTTCCTTTAGAAATATAAAAAACTTTTCCACATTCAAATATAGGATAGTGCTTGTCTGCAGCTTTATTAAACATTGTAGCTTGAATTTGGATACCCTGTGAATTTGAAGAAAACAACTATTATAATAATAACTTAATGATTGTACAAACAGAGAAAATATTATTGAAAGCATTAAGATAAAAAAAACTTACATCTTCATCGATGAGTTCTATACTAAACACGCAACCTTCTCATTTAATATTTTTATAAGATCTTAAGTTGCCTTTATCTGTCACTCGAACCTTGATGATCCAATTACGATGGTATGGATTCAGTAGTGCAAGAGGAAGAATATTTCTAGTCAAGTCCATTTGAGTAATAGAGCTAACATTGATTAATATAATATTAGAAAACAGACATGATACAAATTTAAACAGATTGAGCTCAACAAGATTATATAAATGATAATGCAACAATTACAGCTTGAAATAATAAAACTATTAAGTGCATGAAATATCTTCAATTTCTTTATATATATATTTAGAAGAAGAATACAACAATTGAATAGAAATGTGCATTGTCTGATTAATGAACAAAATTAAGCACTAACCAGGTGCTTGTAGTGACATGCATTAACTTTAAGTGAGAGCTAATTCTCACTTATTGTACGTCAAATTGCGATTGAAAAAAAAGTTGTACATTTTTTGCTAAATATAGTAAATTGGGTTTAAGTTTGATTTTTAATGTTCAATCAATTATTATTGGTTTAATTATTTGATGTTACATCTTCATACTAGTTAATGTGATAATTTGTTGGAAACAAATTCTCTACATTGCATGCTTAGGAAGCAATAAAAGGTTTACTATTTTTATTTTTGATCTAAATCTTTGCTGCTTATATATTCTCCTTTTCACTCCAATATGAAATACGACATTCATGCAGCTATTTATAGATGAAAAAACAATAAATGAATCCATTATAAATATAGATATTACCAAAAACTGAAAGGTGCATGCATGCATTCTAGGTTCATGCCTTCTCCTTGTGATAAAATTGCGCTGTAAACGTACTTTATTAAAATAAAATACAACGCTACATGGTGGTACGTTGCAACGGAGAGAATAGGATTTTAAACATAAGAAGAAAGTTAAAAACAAGTACAAAAAACAACTGACCATAGTTTACATAGAATTTTTGTTAGAATGACAAGGAGTTATGTACATGTGAACTAAAGTTGATGTAAATGCTACAGTCTTGCAGCTATTGATATTAAAATGTGTCCAACTTCAAATTATATTTGCACCTTTTTTCTGTGGACCAATCACTCAATTTTCTCCTATTGAACTGGACTTCTCAGTTTACTCGGCCATACTCACTCATATACAGAACCTTTGGTGGACAATATCCTATAATTATATAAAGTGTCATTGGATATCTAGATTTGTTTTATGACTCGTGATAGCAAAGGCAAGTTGGTTATCTTTTAAACTAACTTTTAAATGTATCCTTATGAATTATGTCATGTGTTCCTAGCATAATATTACTTTTTATTCTGTTTGAATATAATAATGCTGGTCGAAACGATCTTGAGGAATTTACCAACTCTCAACGCTGGTCGAAACGATTTTCCGACAGTCACCGGCCTCATGAAATAGAGGAGGAATGGAGAAGAAGAAAAGATTCAAAGGCTGAAGCTTGTCGCCAAGATGAGAGGGAATGGAATTGAGTGTACAAGGCAGATACGAGAAAAGAAAGATTTTCTATAAGCGAGAGGAGCTGTCTAAAAAGTCAAAAGTTGATCATGGTTCTAATTCTTCGGAACAGCAGGCCTTCGCTCCGGCACCCGCTTCAATCGGTCTTGAAATAGCAGCCACTTTTATCTTTGTTTCATCTTTATCTCGAGTTCCCTCATCTCATGCGGCGCTTGCCCTGGTTCTTCACGCCCGCTCCAGAGATTCGCCCATGTTCTTCCGTTTGATCCTTCTAGGCTTAAAGCGACGCTCTCCGAGTGGTTTTTAAGGGGAGTTAAATTTGATCGTGATCTTCATCCAGTTCGTAAAGATACATGCATGGCCCACATCCATGCAATCTAGAATGATTTAGAGCAGGCCACGGGATGGGAGAAATTGTGGAAATAACCGGCAGACACGAACCGCAATAACTTCAAGAAATCCTATCCTTTGAATCGAAGAAGGATGACTTCGAAAAAGCGTTGACGGAACATGATGCCAAAATCAAACGACTGGAAGAAAAAGACACGGTGCTTCGAGAGAGCAAGAACAGTGCTAGCTTGCTGAAAGAGCTAAAAGAGGCCCATGAGAGAATAGAGATCATCTACAGGGACGAATTAAAAAGGCTTATGCAGAAGAAGCCAAGTTGAAGGAGGAGGTGGCAGCTTGCAGCGTGACAATTAAGGCCTAAAAGAATAGCATTTCTGACCACGACCTTATCGTAGAGGAGCATAATAAAACGATTGCGGAATTTGAAGAAGTCATGAAGTTGCATGATAAAACCATCTCCGACTAGGCTAAGACGATCGCCATGCTCCAATATCGATTCGTGCAACTTAGTGCCGATAAAGCTCGTGTCGAAGTTGAAATGGTCGCCGCAACAATGGATTATTTGGAGCTTCAGAACGCCTTGGAGAGAAAGATGGAGAAGATGGATGAGACCGTCTTAAACTTTTATGTCAACTCTCTGTTGCACCAGAGGAGTCTCAGTTACTTGGGCCCTAAATTCCCTTGCACTCTCACCATGGTTTGGGAGGAAATTTTGACCCGTTTTCATAATAGCGTGGATGTTTATACCAAGCGAGAGCTAGAGAACGCTTATCTTAACTTAGAATCAAAGAAAGTGTTGCTAGAAGGTCAGGAGATTTTATGACTTGAAAGGGAGAAGGAGGCCGCCGATGGTGCTACGACAACGACTGTTGAAGCATTATCGGAGCATTTTATTTTCGGTCCCAGTGAATCATCGAGGCAGCCCTGCGATCCACCGACAAGTTCTGGGCTTGTAGCTTCTCCGCGGGTTGTGGAACCATCCAAGGAGGGAGAAGGCGGTGAATATGAGGTTAACATTCTAGGTCACTTCTCTGGTGCAGGTAATCTCCTTGTTTCTCCCGAGTTTGAGAACTTTCACCTCACGCTGCAAGATCAGGACGAACTTAATACTTTCATTTCTGATCTTAAAGATCCATCTTCCTTATCCGCCGATCCACCGCTTTCCTCGGTGCCTAGACCTATCGCTATTTCAACTGCATCTGTGCTTGTCTCTGTAGCTGCTTAGCTTACTATGTCCGTGTCCGGCTTGTAGCTGGGGCTGAAGTCCAAGAAAATTGTTGCATTAAATGGCTTGGATGATCCTTCCATATCTTCGGAGGTTGACTTTACGGCGGCCGAAGTTCGGGAGCAGGAGACTAGGATAGAGCAGCCGTGCAAATCTCAACAACAATTGGTTGCCATCAAGAAGGATAAAGTTAAAAGCAATAAAGTCCTTTAAGAGTTTCCGCAGATCTCGAAAGCACAAGACTAAAGGGGAAGCTTTCGAGAAAGTTAAAGAGTAGGAAGAAGATATCAACACCGAGGAAATAGTTGACATTACGAGTAGCGATACTACTCCCAAGGCAAAGTAGAAACTTCAGACGAAAAGTGGGAAAGGGAGTGGCAGAAAAAAGCGCTAAGTAGTTTGCATGATGGTTAATCTGATTCTGAGTCATTTTGTGCTATTTTGTTCAAGTGCAGAGTCTGCACTCATTGCTTTTGTTACGTTGTTTGTACTTTCTTACTTTTGTTGGCCGGTATTGTGTGGGTACGGCCCCATAGTTTGACCATGTATAGAAAAAAGTTATAAGTAATATACTGCCGACATTTTGGCTTTAACTTTGCTTTTCTGCTTATCTGTGTACTTATGTCTACTTTGCTTACTTCTATTTTATTTTATCTGGTCCTGTGATTACTACAAAATTCTTTGTTTGAAGTAACAGAACTTGTGAAGTGTTTTTGTTTTTGTGTATTTCTATTTGAGTACCAATGTACACCCTCCAGTTCATAGGGCTGTTTACTTCGAACACTTGATAAACGACCGGTAACTTATGGCTTGAATAGTCTGCATACCAAAACTTGGAATAAAACTAAGTTACGATTTGATTTTTTGTAAGTTTCACAACTTTAGTATACAGTCTACGGTGTGCAACATATGTATGTTCGGAATGTGCATAAAAATGAAACTAGAGTGCAGGGTATATAGTTATTAGATTAACTATTAAAGAATTCAGAAACACTCTTTTTGTAAATGAATAATCTTTGCAAGTTTTGGAAGCTAAACGACCTATCGCTCATCAAGAACGTGAGTAAATACTTATGCACATTATTTCTTAGAAATTTTACAATCTTCAAACACGCACTTCATTGCTTAGAGCATGCACATTGTATGAGTTAACTATAGATAGCTAAATGTTATGCATGTTAAATGTTATAGTTAATCATTGGGTGTCAGAAATTGGAGTTTTCTGCCGATTTGTAGCACTTCGATTTTGTTGGATTCATGCCCATCACTCCTGATGATGGGAGTGGGTTGATCTTTGTTATTCCATTGATGGATAGGTTTCCCGGTATTGTCCGGGCAATTCCGGTACTTAAAAGTGTGCATGACTTCATGTGATGCGCGGGTTTTGATGCTACTTGATTTTGCCTTTCTTCGGGCAATCGTGAGGAGTTTAAGTTTTAAGAACGTGATTTCACGGCTCAAAAAGTTAGTGCGCGGCTTATGGGATGCGCAGCTTTTTATGCTTCTCAGCGTTGCCTATCTTCGGGCAATGTGAGGAGTTTATATTTTAAGAGCGTGGTTTCACAGGTCTAAAAGTTAGTGCGTGTCTTATTGGATGCGTGGCTTTTATTTGAGCCTTCCCGATGTTGCCAAGGCAACATCGGTTCTTAAAAGCGGAGATCGGGTTTCGAAGACCCAACGGTTTGAATTGATTTGCTTCCGTCGACCCGGCGGGTAGGTGGGGCGTACTTGAGCATGATTCCACTTTCTCAAGTAGCAATTGAATGGTTTTGAGCCAATTTGACACCGTTAACTCGGCAAGTTACTATTATGAACATAGTTTTGTGGGTTCAGAAAGCGAATTAATTTTATTAATAGAAGATAGGGACGTTTTTGCCTATTTACAATGCTCCTGGCATCCTAGGACGGCTTATTTGTTTAAAAATAGAAAGTACATAGGGTAGTTTTCAGGTGAAGTAGTGGCGCAGCGATTCGTTGTTCCATGCTCTGGGAATTCGGATTCATTCGACGGTCGTCAATTAGAAAGTTTCGTCCCTTAGCTTTTGATTGATCACATACGACCCTTCCAAGCTTGGTTCAAAGGCTCCCGACACGAGATAGACTCGTTTAAGGACAAGGTCTCCCACATCAAAGGTTTGATTGAGAATTTTGGAGTTGAAGTATCGCACAACTCTTTTCTGGTGGGCAGCGTTCCTCAACTCGGCTTCTTCCCTTCTTTCATCAATCATATCTAGTGATTCGAGTAGGAGCTGCCCATTTTGCTTCTGATTAAAATTTGCCTTCGATGAGAGGGGACTTTTAGTTCGATAGAAATCATTGCTTATGAGCCATATGTCAAGGGGAACGAAGTGTGACTGGTTGCTGCTTTGTGGGTCGTTCTGTAAGACCATAGTGCGAGTGAAAGTTCATCAAACCAGTTCCCTTTTGCTTTGGTTAGCCGCTTTGATAGTGGACTTGATGATCTTGTTTATTGCTTCCACTTGCCCGTTTGCTTGTGGATGAGCAACTGCAGAAAAGCTCTTCTCAATTCGGAAGCATTTGTAGAACTCAGCGCTTTCGAATTGGGTCCTATTTTCAGTGATAATTTTCTTTGGCACACCAAACCTACAAATAATGTTTTTAGTAACAAAATTAATGACTTTCTTTGTGGTAATGGTAGTCAGCGGTTCTGCTTCGGCCCATTTCGTGAAATAGTCAACAATAACTGTAGCGTTTTTGGCCCTCCTTTAGTTATTGGCAATACACCAATCAAGTCTGAAAGTGACTATGCTATAGGATCGAAATGGCTAAAAATTGAAAACAATGTAAATGCAGTGGTAGTGCGATATAAACTAAGTTATCTGTTGATGTGGAATATGAGTATAAAAAGTAAATAGTAAAGAAAATGACACCAGGGATTTTTATACTGGTTCGAACTCCCGTTCTATGTCCAGTCCCAGACTCCTTCTGGAATTTAACTATCAACCCTCTCTTAACCCGAAGGAACATGTATTACACCGCTTGAGCAACCGGACAGGACTTCTATCGCCTAGACAACCGAATAGGACTTCTACCGCCTGGGCAAACAAACAAGACTTCCAATACAAATAGTAAAGTTGTTTCTAACTGAGTATGCCCTTGAATAGCACTAGTAAGTAAATAATTTACATCCTTCCTATAATCTTATCCTCGAGTAAAATATGTATATTTGTGTGTGAGTGAAGATAAGGAAGATTAGATTGCTTTAGAATTACATAAATAAATACGTGATTGCTCAAATATTCAAGCAATAAAGCAAGAAACTCAGAATTCAAGAAAGTATGAAAATAGAATTAGAATTATTAATTTAATCTTGAATTGAGCATGTGTATATAGAGATTATAGAGTTGCAACTCCTAGTTAAAAGTTCTATTGAAAAGAAATCGTTGCAACTCTTTCTAAAAAGATTCCTCCTCGCTGAAGAGATGTGTCTCTTTAGGAAATTTGAAAAAAATGCAGTTAGAATATATTCAGTCGACTGAATATTATTATATAGTCGAATGAATTAAAACAGAGAAAAAAAAGTGCAAAAATACTCATATTCAGTCAACTGAATTCTGTTGATAAACAAAAATCACCATAGCTCATTTGGTTAGAGCATTTTCCTTCTAAACTAGTGACCCAGGTTCGACCCCTGCTCCATGCATTTTTTGAAAACTTGAATTTTCATTTAAAATATGAATTTACCAATGACTCAAGTTCAAGTGTTGCTTCATATATTGTTGTTGTTGTTATTTTATCTTATTTTCAAAATAAAACTTTTATTGCTTTTATAGAATGTTTCGAATGTGTATGTTTGTGAATTGATTGAGGAGAGATTTTCACATAGCTAAAAACTGGACTTTGACTCTAAACAACATATATATGAATTGTACTTTATATTATTGAGTCCGGTCTCCGTAGTTCTTTGTCGTAAATTCATGAATCTTCATGTCGATTGAATTTATTGTCATTAATCAAAACATAAGATCCAACAAAGTCGATTGCCCATTGTTAAATATATGGTGTAATTGTTTCCTTTTATAAACTTTCCTATTATAAACTTTCCTGGTTTAACTATTTGGTGTGATATATAAACACCTCTTCTTGTATATCAATGAGATGGGATAAATAAAATAAGTTGCTTTTGCTTTCTCCCCTATGTCTGTTCTTACAAATTATATTTGATACCAAACCTTCTGTGTAACATCCCGCCTTTTTGGACAGCTTAAATCGATGATAATCCACACACGTCAGACTTAAACCATACAAAAGAGCATATTGTTATTGGGGTGAATAAGAAAAGGCAGAGAAAGAAAGAAAAACAAAATAGAATCTCACAGCAGAATGACAAAATATAATAATCAAATAACAGTTCATGAAGCTGTTTACAAAACATTTGATTATACTAATATAATACAGAGACAGGATTACATAAAACTGAAATAAATATACAAATGCAGCTGAACAATATGAATGCAGTGGAATAATAGAATAAACAATAATAGTACAAGTCTTCGTCCTTCGGAAATAAGGTCTTCAAATCCTGAAATGCTCAGGCTAAACCGAGCGAATTGAAAAGACAAATCACTCGAGTCAGAACTAAAAGATCTTATGTAAGTTAAATCAACGGAAATAAATATGAGTGGAATGGCATCAGAGATGTTTACGGGGTTTGTCATCTCCTATCCAGTGTCTAACGTGAGTGCGGTAATTTAAGAGATGCTCGGGATTTACATCTCCTAAGGATCTGTTAAACTATCTGCTATGTAGTACAATACTATATTATGATATGTCTACAGTAAAGTAAAAGTATTAAAATAGCGTTAAGGCGTTACATTTTCCCCTTGACACGTTTTATATATTCTAATAGTCTATACAGTATCGTAATCCCGTCCGTATTGGATGTCATCAAAGGGCACTCCATAGATGTGGTACAAAACAAACTCGTAGAAGGCACGCTAGGGTAGGTGACACGGCACAACTAGGCAATGCCAGGGTAGATATACCAATTACACTTCATAACTGGTGGTAATGCATAGCAACTACTACCGCCCACCTCGAAATACACTCCCGAGAAAAATCACAGGTGGTTACCAAACAAATTAAAAGTCAGAATATAGTATCGATGGAGTGTGCCGGATCGGAGGAATGACCTCACTTGGCCCGTCGATTGCTCCTGTTTTAGCCACCTTAAGCCGACTCATGGGAGTTGGGTCCACGTATATACCTCATATAGGATCGTTGCCACCATCCTACTTCATTTTGGAATCTCCACCGCGTACACAGTTGTCAAAGTGGTTTTCGGTATTGGCAGAGAGTATGACAATATCCGATTCCAGTCTCTTTAACAACCAATCACTTATTACACACCAGATAGTTCTTTTATGTTTCAAAAGTCCATTCGCAATTTGTATCAAAATATCATATTCTCAAACCATCACTTTCGAAATTATATTCACCTTCAAATCATATTCACTTTCAAAATCATATCGTTTCCAAAAATCATAATTTCTTCTAAAATCATATTTCCAAAATAGGTTCAATCTTTACTTCACAATCATCATATCCCATTACTTAACATTTAAATCCCAACTTAGGTTATAACTTCATTAACCATATTCACTTTAAAATCGAGAATTTGAATATAACCCATCCATTTTACTTAATTTGGAATTTAGAAGAAAATAGTCTTAAATAGTTATAAATAGTATAAATAAATTTTCAATAGTCAAAATACTCTAGAATATTAAATATAGATGTAAAAATAATTAAATAGATTTGAAATAGATCAAACAAAGGTAAAATAGATTAAATAGCTTTAAAATAGATTAATTAGATTTAATATAAGTTAAAATTGTTTAAAATAGGTTAAATTTATTTAATATAGTTAATATAGGTTAAAATGGTTTATAAATCTGAAAATATTAAAATTTAGAGTCTTAAAAATTAATATAATTTAAAACAATTTATATTTGAAAACATGAATTTGGAATTATATCAATTTAAAACTATTTATTTCATTTCAACAAAATCAGACCATTTCAATTTAATTTCTTAAAACAATTCCTTTTAAGCTGATTCTCATTTTAACACAAAACTTGATTTTCCAAAAATACTTCAATTTATACAAATCAAATTTTTACTTCGAAATATCATTTAATTCCATTCAAAAATTAAGGATTTTAAAATCATTTAATTTAACCAATCCTGTGTCCGTATATAATTCTCTACCCTAGGGTCAAGTGATACGGATATTTATCATTTCAATCTGCAAAGTTAAAATTTTTACGGTTATATATCATTTCAAACCGTAATCTCAAAATAAATAACATCCATAATAATCACTCGAGTCTATTATTTCAACTCATAACGATTTTTCCCTAATCTGTAGATCATTCGGGTATGTATCATTTCAACCCATAGTAAACTTACAGTTTATAACGATATAAAATACAATATCCATTCATCCAATATCAATAATCAATATCCACTGTAAACATCATCCAAATCAATCAATAAATATCAATATAGAACTGATAATTAATAACAGGTATTTAACTGACAATTTATATTCAATAATAAATTAAATAACGATTTAATTCAAATAAATTCAAATAAACTAATATGATGATTCAAAATGTACCAAACAGTCATAAATAAATTCCTAATCACATCAAAATTTTAATTTAACGAACATAAGAAATTTTAAAAGTTGTGAGAACACTCACCTTTGAATTTAAATTTAATTTAAATCCAATTTAAGCCAAAATTCAAACTGTCTCAGAATTCGTCCAAACTGACGTCAAAATGTCCGAAATTTCAATACGATCCCAACAGATCAAACTGCGCGTGAATCGGACCTCGTATGAAAAAGTTATTGATATAATAAATTAAATGATTTAAAATTTATAAGATAAATAATTAAATTTAAACGCATACGTCACCTCAAAGGTTACTCCCAGGCGAACACGACATAGGAAAACCCAAACCCTACCGACCACTATCGAAAGCGCCGCCGCCCAAAACTGCGATCGCCGACGCTAAGAACAGCCGCGCCCACGCCTGGAGGCCACGCCTCCTCCTGCGCCTCACCCCGAGGCCACGCGACGTTATCCAGTCAACGACGACGAACACACTTGCCGACTGCCGCCTCTAAATCGTAACCTTAATCAATAAATTCCCAATGATCTAGCCGTCAGTTCGTTGCGCCACCAACACGGATGAGCTCCCATCGGTCCTCTCTACGATACTGCATCAATGATTTGACAATCCGACGTAGTTCATCGGAAAGCGATGAACGGCCAAGAATGTTTCACCTAGTTTCGGCCACACAGAGACCAAGATCAGAAAACGAATCACATATTTGATTTGCGCTTATCGAGACTTCAAATCAATATATAATTCGATATAGTTTGAGGAGTTTTTAATTTTGATTTGGAATTTGATTTGAAATTGAACTGAGGATTTGTTTGTCTACCATTAGAATGAGGAGTTGAGAAGGAAATGTACGTACATACAAATGAGAATAAGGAGTGGCTAGGGTTTATAATGAGGTATTTATAGGTAGGTCAGGAATAGGATGAATGGACAAGATTAATTGAACAATAAACGACCCGGAAAGCCCGTTTCGACTCCGAAACGAAAATAGGTCAACCCATATATCAAAATAGATGGTTTCAAATATTTTTAAACTCAATGGAATATGTTTCTGGTCCAAATTCCATTGTATGAAGAAGTTATGATAAAATCAGCTTATTTCAAATTGATTTCAATTGATTAATTTCTAGGCGTTTCGAGTCCATACGATCAAACGACATGTCCGATTGCTACGAAACTTAAAATCCTACAATAATTCATTGTTACGGATTCGATGAAACTGGTTTCTTCGAAATCCAAGTCAGTGGCCAAAATGGCTGTTTTCCCATTAAATAAATAAATAAATACTAAATTAACTAATCACTTTTTCAGTTTAAATTTTTAATAATTTACAACTTTTATCATTTTGGTTTCTTAATCATTTACAATAATTTAAACAAATTTAAATGTCAATATAAAGTAGATTAATTCATCAATTTCAGTGTTAAATTTCAATTTCGTTAAATTTGAAAATTATAAATTAAAATTCCAAAAATCCATTTATTAAATTTTAAACCTTGTTATTCAAGTCTTTATTATGATAAGAATATGACTAATATTGGTTTATATCTGAATGTATTAATATTTCTCAATTTCATCTTAATTTCCATTCACGTAGTATTTAAATAATTAATTTCATTTAATTGCAATTAATCCAAATATTATAGTTTCAAATTCCAATAAATTAATAAATCTTGATTTTCATTCTTTTTATTCAACTAACTGTCATATTATGAATAGAATTAACATTATTTCCAACTATTACCTTAATTTACATTAACATAATATTTAATTTAGATTTATTGTGATTAATTCCAATTCTATTTAACGGATTGAATATATAGGTAACTTATAATAATTGTTGTCATTAACTCTCAATCATACTTTCATAAGTTTATCATTTCCAACCAATATTAATATTACTTACAGAACCTTGCAATTACCATTCATTATATATTAATTCATTAATCAATTCAATATTTATGTTTATTTCTTATATTCAATTTTATAACGAAGTATAAAAAATTTCATTATTTTATTATTGGAACCTCATTTCAATTGGTAATAATTAGTTTTAATTACCATTGTTACATTTCAATTTAGCATTCGTTTCATTATTAAATTACAAAGTTTTTATTTCTTTCCATATTAAATTACCAAAACTTATTAATTTAATAATTTAAATTGTCGAAAATGTACGGGTCATTACAATCTGTGTTAACTCTATCGAGGGAGTTCTTTTAATTTTGTCTAATCTTTGGCAACGATCACACCGTCTGGCGTAATCTGCTGCATCGCGATTTATTGTTGGACAGAGTTACTCATACTTGAGAACTTTCTTTGCAAGGGTAAAGAAATCCAGTATGGTCATCGCGTTCGCCATCGTAGACTTCCTTCAGGATCCATCGGGCTTCATCATTGGTCCTACATCTAAGAATGGGGCAGAAAATCCCCTTCGGTAGAGTATTCCATCTTGTATTATGAACTGCGGTGCCTTTCGAAGAACCTTTTTCCATTGATTCTGGTCAGTTGGAAGGGTCCCTTTAAGTAAGTAGTCTTTGACTGGCATCATCCATGTTTCCAGTTCGACGGTGGTCTCTAAAATCCAGTCGACGTCCATTTCGTCTATACTCGAGGCAGTCAGAGTCTCAATCGGGACTAGTCCCAAGGATTGAGCTTCTCCGGAGCTTGCCAATTTGGCTAAGTAGTTAGCCTTAGTGTTTTGCTCTTTTAGAGTGTGAGTTATGGTATAATGTTCGATGTCACTCAGCAACTCCTGTACTTTAGATAGATACAGGGCAAGGTTCTCCCCTCGAGCCTGGTACTCACCTTTTACTTAGCAGACAACTAGCTAGGAGTCACTGTATATGTGAACGGACTTTATTCTGAGTTCTTTCACAACTTTCATCCCCGCTGTCAATGCTTCGTATTCTGCTTCGTTATTTGTTGTAGGGAATTCCAAGCGTAAGGCATAGTAAATAGCTCATCCTTTGAGGGTTTCAAGCACTACTCCCTCCCTCGAAGGCTCGAACAAAGGTTGTTAGATGCGCCATCAACAAAAAGTTTTCATTGCATCTCCACTTCCGGCAGCGTTTCTTCTTCGTCGCCCTGTATGATAAACTCGGCAATGAAATCTGCCAGTGTTTGCCCATTAATAGCCTTTCTTAGATGGTAAGTAATATCATATTGGCTCAGTTCGATGTTCCACTTGAGAAGTCGTCTGGAAGTTTCGGGTCAGCATTGTACTTTTTTTAGAGGCTGATCAGTCGATACTTTGATTGGATGTGCTTAGAAATACGGTCATAACTTCCTAGATGCGATTAGAAGGCAATACACTGCTCTGGTAAACCGCTTGCTAATGTAGTATATGAGTCGCTGGATATTCACTTCTTTAAGAACAAGGGCAGCGCTCAATGCATGAGGTGAGATTGTTAGGTAAATGAATAGGTCCTCTCCGTCCATTGATTTTGATAGGATCGATGGGGTTTCCACGTGTCGCAATAATTCTTCAAATGTAGTTTGACATGCCTCGCTTTATTCGAAGTTCTTCGTTACTTTCTTTAATGCATCAAAGAAAGGTATGCACTTTTCGGTGGCTCTCGAGATAAATCGGCTTAGTGCTGCGACCTTTTCATTCAAGCTTTGTAATTCTTTCTTGTTCTTCGGGGATTGAACTTTTCGTAGGGCAGTTATTTGCTCTGGATTTGCTTCAATTCCCCTGGCACTTACTATGAATCCTAAGAATGTTCTGGAGGCTACTCCAAAGTGCATTTGAGTGGATTGAGTTTCATTCCATACTCCTGGAGTATTTCAAACATTTCAGCGAGATTATGCAGGTAATTGGCAGCTACTCGTGATTTGACCAACATGTCATCCATGTAAACCTCTTTGGTTTTTCCAATTTGACGCTAGAACATGGCATCGACCAATCTTTGGTAAGTTGCCCCATCATTCTTTAAACCAAATGGCATTACCCTGTAGCAGTATAGTCCCAGATCGGTGATGAAGCTGGTATCCTCTTGATCAGGTTCGTGCACCAGGATCTGGTTGTACCCTGAGCATGCACCCATAAATGACAGTAATTCGTATCCCGCCATTCCACCCATAAGCCGGTCAATCATGGGCAGGGGGAAGCTATCTTTCGGGCAAGCTTTGTTTAAGTTCGAGTAGTCGATACAGGTCGCCACTTCCCATTGGATTTTTTAACTAATACTGGGTTAGATACCCTTTCAGGATAAGTTGTGTCATGGATAAAATCGTTAGCCATTAGCTTGTCCACCTCTTCTCTTAACGCCTTGGGCCGTTCAGGGCCCAGGCTGCGCCTCATTTGCGTTACTAGTGTGAACTTGGGGTCAATGTTGAGCGTATGGCATGCAATTTCTAGTGATACCCTATACATATCAGAATGCATCCAAGCGAACACATCCAAATTGGCGCGAAGAAATTTAGTAAGTTCCAACTGCATCTTGTTTCCAAGGTGTGATCCAATTTTCAAGATTCTTGTTGGGTCATCCATATTGACTGGGGCACTTAAATGTGCTTATATACCTCGCATAAAAGCATAACATATAGGCATACACACACACACACAAACACACACACATACACACATGCGCATCTTTACCATAAACTAAACTATCCTAAACATAATTATAGTAAATCATGGAAGTAGCGGAAAAGGTTGGATTACATAATTAATCTTCTAATGGCATGTATTATGTTAAAATCAAAAGCGATGAAGCCTTCTAATCTAATCTAAATGGCTTCAATAATTAACCAATTTAAATATGAATATATTTAACAAATATTCTCGAGATTTCAAATACATTATAATTTTTTTGAAACAACCGCATTTACAATATCTATACTATAAATTTGCACCACAAATGCTGATAATGGATTTGTTATAGTGGATGACATGAAATAATGATTTGATCCTAGAGTAATATTGCAATGGTCCAAGGGTAAAGAATAAAACAATGCATTTAGTTCCTCAACCACAGTTGCTTTCTGCCGTAACTATAATATATAAACAACCACGATATAATGCTTATGTAGACATTATGATCATTACAATTTAATGGCATGTGATATATCAGGCATGCTAGTTCCACTAAAATAAAACAATTCTAGTGATAATGTTTGATTTGAAAGTGCATTATCGTTGGCATTTATTTTTACCATTATACATACACTCACACACACGCTCTCTCTCTCTTTTTTGACTATCGATTATGTTCCTTGTGTTTCTCTTTGTCAAGCACACTTATATGAACCAAAATTATTTATAAGCTGCAAATGAATATAAGAAATGTTGTGCATGGGTTGTAAAAGAAAAAAAGGAAACGTCGTAAATATCCTATGTTCCAATAATACTTCATACATTGAGTGTGAAAAAACAGAGAACGAACACACACACGTAAGCACATGTGCAACCAAAGCAACTAAAAGACTTAGTAGACTTCATTATGCATACAATTCATATAAGATTAATTAATGGATATTAGTATAGGAGAAACTATGTAATCAAGATATAAATATTTTGATTGAGTTAATGAAATACTATAAAATTTAGCTAGTCACTGCTCTATTTTATTTTACAGAAACATTTATCGTTTGTTGGGTGCATTTCCACCACCGAACCAAAGAAAGAAAGCATCACCGAACCAAAAGGGGGAAGGCCCTACCGAACCAATCCACTCTCCACTAACTACCGAATCTACTCACCACCGAATCAACCCCCACCGATCCAAGGCCTCACCGGACCAACTCACCACCGAATCAACCTCCACCGATCCAAGGCCTCACGGGACCAGCCTTCACCGAATCAACCACACCGAACCAATCCCATCTCCTCTACCACCGGACCAAAACGCTAGTCCAACCATCTACTACCGAACCAACGTTGCCAAGCCAGATCACTTCAGCCCGGGCCCACCAGCAGCTATATACATCCAAGGACCCTGCTCCCAGCCTCACTCTATAACTAGAGGGGCAGGGGTACAACAATGACAAACAAGTTTGAGAGCTCAAGCACGGACAGAACTTTCAAACAACTTTCATATACTTGTAATCAAAGCTTTGTACTTGTAATCTAAAGAGTGAAGGAGAATAACATATAAAGTGGACGTAGGCACATTCTGGCCAAACCACTATAAATCTGTGTGTCTTTTACAGTTTAGTCCCTGCTTTTTACATATTTGCATGAATCACCCAAATCACTAAGAACAACTTAAAATCGACTAAATCATACGACTTGGAGGTGTTTGCCCAATTTTTGTGCAAACACAAACACCTCCAAGTCGTATGATTTAGTCGATTTTAAGTTGTTCTTAGTGATTTGGGTGATTCATGCAAATATGTAAAAAGCAGCTTATGTTATAAAATTACATGTTAGGAATAAAGTCGTTCGTCACAAATGACATAATTACAGCCTGAAATTTTTGTGCAAACATTTTTGGTGCTTTCACTGAGAACAGGAGCTCGAAGCTTCAGCTTCTCCCACTTAACCTTTTTCCTATCAGCATCGCTCATTGCTTGGAAAACATGCCTCCCAGGCAGAAGAAAGATGCTAACAAAGGGAAGAACATCGCAACTAGCAGTATTCCAGATCCAGTGATCACTGATCAAGAGAATCGTCCCGTTCCAACAGCGGTACAAAATGGAAGTCAGGTAAATCCGACAACCCCTGCCACGGAACAACCAGCAGCAATTACTAGGGCAGATCTAGACAGGGTTGTGGCTGAAGTGACTGATCGCTTCACATCCCAACAAGAAGCCTTGGTGAACCAACTCATGTCACGCTTAAGGGATGTTGAAGAATCCAACCACAACACTGAATCATGGGGTGAATCCCAGTCTAGAGGATCTGGGAGACGATAAAGATCTTTCTTCTTCGAAGAGGCTAACAACAGAAACAGCAATGGTAGGAGCCGAGCCCGGACTCAGCCTGAATTCCGACCCGAGGAAACACTTGGAACCAAACCCAACAGGGGAGGTACCAGGCAGAGGTCGGATGTAGCTGAGCCTGTCATGCTACCTAACCATGGAAACACCAATGGACGGGGCCGAGCTGGAGTCCAGCCCGAAGTTGGACTCGAGGAAGTGCTTAGAAAAGAACCCAGCAGGGGAAGATCAAGGCAAGGGCCAACTGTGGCTGACCCCAACATGCCCCCGGAAGACCAGAGGCAGCCATTGGAGGATGTTAGGAGTGATAGACGATACCATCCCTACAGGTCATCTGGACGGAATCAATCCCGCAGAGAAGAACCAAATTCCTTCCTATCCACCCCAAATTCCGATGAAAGGATGGCACGATTGTTCAGAGAGTGCGTCCAACAGGATCAAAGAGATCGAGGGATAGGCGCTAGGGTAACCAGCCCTTTCGCCCGCAATATCGAAATTGCCATCACCCTCCGAGAATGGAAAATGCCAACAATGGAACCTTACAGGGGAACCTCTGACCCCATTATACACTTACAAAGATACACACAGCATATGCTCATGAGCAGAGCGACATAAGGAGTATTGTGTAAATGCTTTCCACTATTCTTGGCAGATCTAGCTACCTCCTGGTTCTGCCATCTACCCCAAGGATCCATCAGCTCATGAACTAACGTTGCCAGGCCAGATCACTTCAGCCCGGGCCCACCAGCAACTATATACATCCAAGACCTCTGCCCCCAGCCTCACTCTATAAATAGAGGGGCAGGGGTACAACAATGACAGACAAGTTTGAGAGCTCAAGCACGGACAGAACTTTCAAACAACTTTCATATACTTGTAATCAAAGCTTTGTACTTGTAATCTAAAGAGTGAAGGAGAATAACATATAAAGTGGACGTAGGCACATTCTGGCCGAACCACTATAAATTTGTGTGTCTTTTACAGTTTAGTCCCTGCTTTTTACATATTTGCATGAATCACCCAAATCATTAAGAACAACTTAAAATAGACTAAATCATACGACTTGGAGGTGTTTGCCCAA